>JADMNL010000034.1:97547500-97552500 GCA_016271365.2 Neoceratodus forsteri | reverse complement strand
AGAAAACAGGGAGAAACATAGACTGGTTTAAATGGAAGTCTGAAATGACTTTGGGCAAGAACCTTCCATTGGTTCTAAGGACCACTTTATCCCTGTGAAATGAGATAAAATCAGGTTCCACTGACAGGGCTTGCAATTCACTGATATGCCTGGCAGAGGTAATGGCTACCAGGAACACAGTTTTCCAAGTCAAGTACTAAAGCTCTGCTGAAGACATAGGCTCAAAGGGGGGTTGCATAAATTGAGCAATGCAAACATTCAAATCCCAGGCAGGGGCAGGGTCTCTAAAAGGAGGATTGGTGTGAAGCAATCCTTTAAAAAATTTACAGAACACAAGATCGGAAGATTGTGAGGAAGACTTCCCCACAGACAGAAATGCAGAAACAGCTGACAAGTGTACTTTGAGTGTAGCTAGTCTGAGGCCTAGGCCATTAAGATGGACCATATAATCCAGAACCGTAGGTAATCCAGCAGTGTCTGGAGAAATATGCTTCTTAGAACACCAAATGCTGAATCTTTTCCATTTGGAGTTGTAAGTCTTTCTGGTGGAGGCCTTTCGAGAATCCATGAGGATATCCAGAACCCCTTGGGAAAGATGCAGATCTGCAAACTCTAACTCTTCAAGAGCCATGCTTTGAGATTGAGACTGAAGATTGGGGTACCAAATCCTTCCTGAGAGGATGTTAACAGGTTGTAATTCCTGGGAAGAGACAGGGGAAGATGGACTGCTAGGAACAGCAACAGGGGGTACCAGGGCTGTCTGGCCCAATCTGGAGCAATCAGAATCACTTTGCAAGGTTGAGACCTTATTTTTACCAAAATTTTGAACAGGAGTGGGAAGGGGGGAAAGGCATACAGAAACTTCTCTTCCCAATTCAGGATAAGGGCGTCCAGAGGGACTGAGCCAAAGATTGGAGGTCTGCAACAAAAGAGAGGGAGTTTGTGATTGTCTGGGGCTGCAAAGAGATCCATCTCTGGTGTGCCTCACCTTGAAAAAATCACTTTCAACAACTGAGGGTCCAGGGACCATTCGTGATGGCCCTGAGAGATCCTGCTCAGTGCATCTGCTAGCACATTGTCCTTGCCTAGAAGGTGAACTGCTACAAGAGAGGTTTGCAGGGAATAAGCCAGGGACCACAGCTTCATGGCTTCTGTGCACAAGGTCATGGACAGAGTGCCTCCCTGCTTGTTGATGTACCACATGGTGGTGGTGGTGTCTGTTCTGACTTGAACCACCTTGTTCTGTACTGACTGAGAGAAGGCTTTTTAGGGCCAGAAAAACTGCCCTGAGCTCTAGGAGAATGATGTGGAGAAGGTATTCTTGGTGGGACCACAGCCCCTGGGCAGTGAGGGACCACATATGGGCTCCCCAGCCCAGGAGAGAAGCATCCATGGTAAGGACCACTGAACAAGGCTGAGTAACAAAAGGAACACCTTGTCTTAAATTGTCCTGATCCTGCCACCATTGGAGGGCTTGGATCAAGGTCAGAGTCACTGGGATCAGTTTGGTAAGAGAATCCTTCCTCTGAGACCAAAAAGCTCTCAGGTGGAACTGAATATCCCTCATCTGGAATCTTGCCCCTTGGACCACTGCTGTTGAAGCTGCCATGTGGCCCAAGAGCTGGAGGAAATGCTTTGCTGGTCGAGATACCTGAAGGCTGAAAGAAGAAGCTAGTTCCATAAGAACCCTTGCCCTTTCTAGAGGAAGAAAGGCTCTTGCTCTGAGTGTGTCCAGTTCTGCCCCTATAAAGGTAAGAAGCTGGACTGGTTCGAGAACTGACTTGGGAAGGCTGAGAAGAAATCCTAGAGAAGTGAGCACTTGCTGGGTCACTTGCAGGTGAGACTCGACTTGGGCTGGAGACTGACCCACTATTAGCCAATTGTACAGATATTGAAAAAATTGAAATCTTTTACCTTCTTAGAAAGGTAACTACTACTGTCAGGCACTTTGTGAAAACCCTCGGGGCTGAGGTTAGGCCAAAGGGCATTGCTCTGAACTGATAATGGCCTGAGGGCAACTCGAACCTGAGATACTTTCTGTGGGAGCACCTGATGGGAATGTGAAAGTAGGCATCTTTGAGGTCCAGGGAAGCTAGCCAGTCCCCTGGCCTTAGAGAAGGAAGGATTATTCCCAGAGTTACCATCTTGAACTTTGGTTTTAAGAGATGTTTGTTTAGATATCTTAGGTCTAGGATGGTCACCCTCTCCTGTCTTTTGGGGGTGGGAAGTACCTGGAGTACAGTCCTTTGCCCCAGTGTAGGGTGAGTACTCTCTATGGCTCTTAAAGCTAGGAGAAGAAACTTCTGCCTCTAGGGCAAGGGTTTTCGAGAGATTTGCAGGTGGAAAAGATCTGGCTCTCATCTTTGGAAATTTTTTGAAGCTGAGAACCAGTCTCTGGTTTACTACTTCCAGGACCCACTTGTCTGATGTAATAGACATCCAGTCCTGGGCAAAGTGAGCCAGCCTGCCCCCTACTGGAATAGGAGAGTCGACCCGGGCAGGCCCATCAGGGTGTCTGCTTGGCAGGGGCTTTAGGCTGAGGAGTGGATGCAGCCTTGCTCATACCCCTTGTGTCTCTCCCTCTGAAGAACCCCCTCTGAGAACAGGAAGAAGAGGCCTGTGCTTGGTAAAAAGGCCTGCCCCTGCCCCTAGACTGCTGCCTTTGAGGAGTTGCCTGCCTTTGCTTGGCCTGAGCACTCCTGTAAGTGGTCCTGTACTCATCCATTTTCTTCATGTAATTCTCTGTCTGCTCCCCAAACAGAGAATTTCCCACTACAGGAAAATCCATGGCCTTAGCCTGGGTGTCCTGTGAGAGGCTAGTGCATCTGAGCCAAGCCATCCTCCAAAGAGCCACAGATGTAGCCATGACTCTTGATGACACATAATTAGAGTCCACAGCAGCATGAAACTGAACCTTAAATGCCTCAATCCCATCTGCAGCCACTGCCTCCAGCTCCTTGGCTAGCTGGGGGGGACCTGTTTAGCCAGTGCCAGTACAGTGTCCCACCTGGACTTCTGGTACCTGGCTGCATAGGCCGTGTAAATCGCCTGCCTGAGTCCCAAAGAAGATGCTATGTACTGCTTCTTTGCCATGGCATCAATCTTCCTGGAGTCCTTGTCTGGGGTGTGTGAAGCCAAGGGAATATTTGCCTTGTCACAGGCAGCAGCCTGCACTACCCCAACATTGCTGCATTGCTGATATAAGAACTCTGTGTCTGAGCCTGAAAGAGTATACCTCTTGTCCATTCTTTTATCCACAGGAGGTATAGTGTTAGGAGACTAGGATTTTTTGTCTGTTTCACAAAAGATTTGTGGAGGGGAATAGACAGTCTCCTGGACTCTGGGATGTCCATCTCCACATAATCAGGCTCCTCTTGATCTTCCACAGCCTCCTCCATAGAAAGCTGGAGGGTTTCAGCCACCTTTCTGTAAAACATAAAGTGAGAAAGGAACTCGGAAAGCCTAGGAGGAGAAACAGCTGAAGGTCTGTCTGGGGAGATGTCCGGTTCCAAAGGCACATCCAGACCCTCACTTACATCATCGTCCTCAAATTCCCCTTCCTCTTCAAATTCTGGTTCATAAAAATCTTCAAGGGTATAATCTTGAACCGGGGGAACCAACCGAACTGAACCCCTGCCAGAAGGAGCCGGATCAGTTGGAACTGGACGGAGTGATTCCACAATCTGAATAGCTCTGGCTATCTCTTCGGTCGGAACATGAACCTCTGGATCCGAACCGGTCGATTTTGTCTTTGCGTTTTCTTTCTGTCTGAACCGATCCCTCAGAATCGGCTCTCCTTTTGCCCGAAGAAGTATCGCCCTGGTCAGAGGGCACTCCTGGTTCGGTCGAAACCGAACCGGGCTGGCCATCTGGGTCGGTGGACTTCTTGGCCTCCTTTTCCCTCAGTCTACCTAATCTCTTCTCAAGGGTAGATTTGTGAAAGTTTTTACATATTTGGCAGTCTGAATCGGGGTGGTCAAACCCCAGACAATAAACACAGGTGGTGTGGGGATCGGCCTTAGCAAAGACAAAGACCTCCCCACACTCACTGCAGTGTTGAAACCCAGTGGGTCCGTTTTTTTTTTTTTTTCTTGGGTTTCTCAGACATGGCCAACCTTACCCTTTTTATGGCAACCGCCAGGCAAGACTCCCTTATCGGTTCCTAACCGTGTCACGGGTGTTGGAAAAAAACAGCACTGAAGCATGTTTTTTTTTTTTTTTTTTTTTAGAACCGATAAGAACCGGTAACCACACACTAAGTATAAACACACACAACACAATATTTCACTATCAAATGGCCAGTTCAGCTGAACCAAGCCGCACTTTTACAAGTTCCACATAGAAAAAACAGAACAATTCCTATCTAGTACTCACGGCACCACAGACAGAGACTGAACAGACTATGCGGATACTTTTTCGGTTTAAAAACCGATGAAAAACTGAAACTTTAACCGACTTTCGAATCGAGTTGAAGGAGAAATCTCCGGAGCGACCATTCAGTGAGGTGGAGTAAAGAATCTTGACGGTTTAGGTTTGAAACATTCCAGACAGAGACTTCAACTGAGCTCGAGCTCAGCATTCTATGCCCTGCATAGAAAGTTAACTCTTTGTTCTCCGGGGCAGTTCAAAGGTTGGGAATCACTGCAATTGTCAGAATACAGCAAGACTTCATGTTGTTTGAATTGTACATTTTGCAACAATGACACCCCCATTGTATAAATAGGATACATGATGTGCACTTGTGTGATATGGGAAATATGTTCAGTCCTGTACAGTGACCTCTGAAACCTCACTCGTGGCTTCGCCACTTGTGAGTATTCAGAGGTCACTCTAGAGGACTGAAAATATTTTCCATATCACACTCTTCCCCATCATATATATGTATATATATGTGTGTGTGTGTGTGTGTGTGGTGTGTGTGTGTGTATTATAGTGGCACGGTAGTGCCACTGTAGTTAGGGTTGAGGAGCCATTTACATGTTAAACCCAAAATTTTGCAC
>JADMNL010000034.1:97532500-97542500 GCA_016271365.2 Neoceratodus forsteri | reverse complement strand
AGCTTTCGACTCGATTTCCCACCCCTCCTCTTAAACAAGTTTGCCTCAGCCGGTCTCTCCTCTTCAGCAGTTCAGTAGTTCCACTTCTATCTGACCAACTACCATCAATCTGTGCAGGTGGGTACTGTTTTATCTCCCCCCCTCCTCATTCTCGCCGGTGTTCCCCAGGGCTCTAGCCTGGGCCCCATATTATTCTCGATTTTTTCGCAATGACCTCCCCTCCATCTGTGTCTCCTCTCACATTCATATTTATGCCAGTGTTAGTGTCATTTACACGTCTGGCCCCATCACATCTGCTGTATCATCCCCACTACAATGAGACTTCCTGAATGTATTACGCTGGTTTCAAGCCAACCAGCTCAAAGTAAATACAAAAAGACAGTATCGATGATCTTTGGCACCAATCAAAAGCTATGAAGGCTGTCTCCTCTCCCCGTCTTCTCCATCCTCATTCTCACTCAGCTGAACATTGTCCACATGTATAAATATGTCTGTGTGGCGAGACATCAACTTAGACTTCTCTGCACACATCGATGCTATACACTCAAAAGTCTGCCCTAAACTTGGCATTCTCTTCTGAAACAAGGACCGTCTCCCCACGACGTATGGAAGGACCTGCCTGTCAAAATGATCCTACCCATTTTTGACTATGCTGATGTAATCTACAGAGCAGCCCCTCCCTCCTCCCTCACTAAGCTTGACACCCTCTTCAATGCCTTCTGTCATTTTGCTACTAACTCTCCTCCCTGCACACATCACTGCTTCCTTTATTCCAGTCTTACTATTGTCCCTTTACTCTCACGTCATCTCTCCCACTGCTCTTCCCTCATTGAAAAGTACTGGTTCGTCTCCCTTTCACCCTACCTATTGTCTCTACTCTCCTCCTCTGCTGCCTCCTCCTATCTCTTTTGATCCAGAGACTCCCGTTCCTTCTCAATTCCTCACCCTTGTTCTAGCACCGGTCAAGCGGCCTTCTCTTACCATCCCCCTCCCTTCTTAGACATGCACCATCCCTACTGTCCCTAAAATGTTTGCCAAAGCCACCCTACCCCCTCTTGCTTCTGTCTGTCCCCCAATCCCACTCCCTTTCTTCCTTCTCTCTACTGCCCCTCCCCCCCCACTGTTGTCCCTCCCTTTTACCTACTTGCTCCCTTACACTCCCTTCTCCCTCATCTGAGGGCCTTGCTTCACTACATTAACCCTCCTGATCTTCCACACCTTGAAATTCTTCATTTAACACTATTTATAGTAATGCTCCTTTATACCTCTGGGTATGTATCTCTATTTTCTTTATACTTACAACATACTTTGCTCTTTACAACTGCTGATGTTTTTTCATTTACTGTAATCTAACTGCTGCTGTTTTGTTCCATTATTTCCCCCCACAGGTCGCACCTGGAAATGAGCTCTGGCTCAGTGTGCCTTTCCCAGTTAAAAACTTTTAAATAAATACATACATCTGTAAAAACACAGTATTCAGTGTACACCCTTCCCATGACAAATCTTACCAATATAATAATATTTCTGCCTGAATTGGCAACTTATTTCATCTCCAGTAGGAGTGGGGTTGTTTTGATAATCACATCAAGGTCCTGCTGTGAAGCTGCCCAGCTACTACTATATGTCAGTGTAGACCATCCATCAGCTGGGTCCCTATTCTAAAATACAACCGCCTGAATTAGCTTCCTTTTTATATCATCAGGTGCAGTCCCCAACAATGGGTAGTAACTAGTGTGGAGCTAGCTAATGAGAGCCATACATCTCCCAAGCATCACACACACAAAATTAGCTGCTCAGCCCTTGCTCGTTCACAGACTTTAAACAGCTTTTTCATTGGGGGTGCTACTGCATATGGCATCTATCGGTAAAAACAGAGAATTCAGTGCACATACCTCCCATGACAAATCTTACATTCTTTGGGATATGATGAGCTGCTTCACAGCACACAAACTGCAGCTATGATTGTAGGCTGAACCTAATGATCAAACTGACTGGAGGATGTGGAGTGGATGCTGCGATTTCCTTATCTTGTGAAAGTATAATAAATGCTTTCTGTTTTGTTGCTGCAGGTATAGATGGCTCCATGTTTGAAGTTCTTCCTCCGTCCACAGACTTCCCGGACCTTGAACGCTGCCAGATGAGTGTTGACCGCTGGAAGCATTGTGTCTGTCACTACTCTTTGAGGATTGAGTGGTACCCTTGCCTGCTCAAGTACTGCAAAAACAGAGACTCCAATGGCAAAGTTACTTCCTACAAGTGTGGGATCCGCAGCTGCCAGAAGGCTCACTCATTTGATTACTATGTCCCACAGAAACAGCTGTGCCTTTGGGATGAGGAGACCTAACTTGGGAACCTTACGTAACATTCCATGAACCTTCTGAGTACGCTCAGACTCATGGTGTAACACATTTCAGGTGCCAAACTTCCAGTTGGGCATTCACCAAGTGCCAAGCTTTTAATGTCTGGTTGGGAGTGGGGGATTCAGGTGGTGCCATGTTTTTTTTATACACTGCTGCTTGTTTGGATGCGAGACCTCCAGCAGAACTGGGGGAAGAGGGATATACAGTTAGTGCTGATAACATCAATGTCCTTAAGGAGTGGTGTAGGTGCCTGGTGAGATTCTGTTGGAGAGTCACGAGACTCTCCTGATAGCAGCTGTGCATTCATCAGACTCAAGCAATCATTCACTGACAGCTGCAGACAAACAGCCGAGTTGAGGCAGGGAATGACTGACTGACAGAAAATCCTAATGAATTTTTCTTGGAGGTCTGTACCTTTATCCAGAGGAAGAGATAAACACAGCAGCTTAAGTAGCAAATTTTCATTCAGATTAGAGGCAATGTCCCACTGTGGGACATGTCTTCCTCTGATAACCGATAACTGCTGTTTCCTGGAAAAAATTTCAAAGTAGGCCACCAAACTAGCTCAGAGGCTAGCCCAAGCTGTTGCTAAAGAAAGCAGCATTGTGCCCTACTGGTGCGTATCAGAGCGCTTACTGCCATAATAATGAAGATGGTTGCTTTGTTTGTATTTGATGGATATTAATCCTTTTTGGTTTTTTAATTTCTGTATGTAAGTGCCACAATTCATGATCTGATGCAGTTCAGATGTCCTTTGTCTGTTTTCCATGCACCTTTGGTATCATGGGGGCTGGGTTGGGGATGTTTTTAAATATTTTAATGCTAGAGCAGATTTAATTCTGTGTTGAGCTTAGCTGGAAGCTGCTTCTTAAACCAAAGTTTCTAACTGTTTCAGGCTATATTACTTTGTAATTTTAATGAGAAGAATGGCCTTCAGAGTCCCAAGTTTGTTTTGTAAATGTTGCCCGTTCACTTCTCTTTCAGCCTAGGCTACTTTACCTGAGCACACTCCTTCAGTAAGTTAACAGAAACCTTGATATGTAAAGGAAGGGTAGCATGGTGTGCTCTCCAGTAGGCAGCATAGATGGTGTACATCCTTCACAGTGTGAGTCTGGAGTTCTGTAAAAATGTCTCCATTGTAACAGTCTGTGCCTTTGGTTTCTTGCTCCAAAGCTTGGGGGATCCTTTATGGTTTTCAGTGGCGTGCCTTCTCTCTAACTCTACAGCTTGTGCTCTTGGATTACATGTTCACTAAAGGTACTTGCTCATTCTGCTCTTAAAGGGACATGGTCAACCCTGATAGGCCTCACATTGTCCCTAGATTAAAAAAAAACAAAAACGTTATGACTGCTCTCATTCTGTAGAGACTGCTGATGTAGCTGGTAGTTTGATTTTGATTCATTTTTCCTTTTTAAAAGTAAAAAACAAACTGCCCACCATACTGGTGTTACCACACAAAAGACATGTTTACATTCTTTGAGCAACTTTCACTGCATCTTTCCTGGAAGTGGAAATGTCCTAACATAATCCAGCCAGTCATGGTGTGGGAGGAGAACTGTTGCATCATGAGTGTCTGTACTGTGTTTATGCAGTAAGAGTAGATCAAAGAAAGATAAAAAAAAAGAGAAAACAAGGTTGTGTACTTATTGCATTATTTCATGAATTTCAGTTCTACTACAAAAGTAAGTAGATGAAACAACTAATAACTTCAGTGAGTGTTTGTGAAGGTAAGCAATCATAAAATGTGGGTTTTCAACTAGAAATAATATGATGAAATGGGTTGACAATGTTTCTTTACAGTAGCAGTGCAATGAAAAGTTTTTCCAAAAAAGCTTGTTGGCTACAGTTAAGAAACACATTAGCATACCTGTCAAATGTACTTGTCTAAGTATCTCTTCTGCTGTGCACCATGAGTCTAATTGTATTTCCCAATCATAACCTTACCAGGTCTACAATGAGATTTCTATGCAAAATGTGGCAGCCATTTTTTTTTTCTTGAGGAAAAACTCAAGTAAAACATTCATAAAAACTTACATTTTGGTGGGTTTAGAAAATTGTACCACCAAATAAAATTGGAAGATGCCTGGAATCTTTTATAGTGAAAATATGTAACATCAAATTTTTTGCCCAATTTCATTGCACTGCTGCTTCAAATCACTGGTCAGGTCTTGATTTTGTATCAGGTACTGTTCTAACTGCAGCTTTCCTGCAGACAATATAGGAAGCACAAAGACCAGCCTTCTTCTTATGTTCTTGGCACCAAGGCACACAGCTCATGAATTTACTTGGGACTTAGGAGCTGGGGGAGCTGCACTGGCCAGTTGCATCTCCCAGCATTAGGTACTGTACTTGGTGGGGTGCATTGATGTGTGCAGAGGGGTATTATTTATTCAAGCCCAAATTGAGTTTGTGGGGGAATTTTGAAGGAAAAGACCACATTCTTTCAGTAATTACCAGATTATCTACGTAACTTCTAGTTAACACATTCTTTGAGTCTGAACATTAAAACTGCAAGCACCCAGAGAGAGTCTGAAACTGAAACCATAGGTTACTCTCACACCCACCTGGGCCAGCACTACTCCCTTCCTCAGGGCATCTTTTGACTTGTTGAGAACAAGGCACTTAGTTCTGCTTTGTGTACAGCTCTTGCTCAGGAGAGAGAGTTGTCCATGGGATTGCAAAAGAAAGGACTCCACAGGAAGGCAGAGTGGAATGTGTGACTTTGGCATTGATCCACTTCTTTGCAAGTCCATCCATTATTTAATGGTAATAATTAATATAATTTAAATACCACCTTTAAAGGTGCTGAGTAATCAGAATAGAAAGAAAAAACGGTCAATGGACATTAAATGCTAATTGGTAGAAATAGGTTTGTTTGCTTTTAAATAGCTCAGAGTCAACATATTACTAAAATTTACAGTGGGAGTCCATTCTAGCGATGAGGGCCACAGATCAAAAAAGGCCCTGTTGCCAAATGTGGCCAATCTGGTATTGCGTATGTTGAAAGGGTGTACATGGGAAGACCAAAGTCAACGAGTTGGTAAATGGTCATGGAGTACTTTAGATGGATATGGAGGTGGGAGTCCACTACAGCATTAAAATGCAAATCAAAGTATTTTGTAATCTGTTATGTGCTGAATCTGAAGCCACTGAAGTTTTGCCAGTAATGGAGAGGCATGATCAAGCTTCCTCAAACCACCAAGTACTTTGACCTCAAGGAACTTGGCTACTATGTTTTTCTGTTTTCTGAAGAAGTTCATCACATGGTGAGCAAAATATCAGGAAACTGTTAGTGGTGGGATGCCCATCAGGAATAGGCCAACACTGTGTCTTTTGCCTTCTCTGTGATACAAATGCCCTGCCCCCCCACCCTTGCCAATGGTGTAGGACTTCTCACTTCAGAACCAAAAAGGGGTTTTTAGGTATTCTGCTTCTCGTTCCCTTGCCTCTTGTCACCCTGTGTGCCTTCAGAACTGCCTGCCCTTGTAATTCAAAGAAAATTGCTAACAGAATTATTTTTATATGAAAAATATTTGGGGAAAATTTTTTATTGAAAAATAAAGTTGCATTAAAGACATAAAAATTATTTATAATTTTTATAATATAAATAAAACCTTTTTTTTGCACTTAGTCATGAGGTTTGTGCTACTGGTTCATTTGTTCAGCTGGGATCCCTGTCAAAGAATATGGAACACCCCTGTGGACAGGAGCGGTTTAGAGGTGCCACCAGCCTGGTGACAATGAATACGGAGAGGTGATGCTGATTGTTTTATTTGTTGGTTGGAGTTTGATAACTAGTAAGCTCACTGAGACTAAAAGACCCTTTTTCAGGGGTGACCTGGAATTAACTACATAAAAGATGAATCATAATGATAGTTTAAAATAGCAGTACGAGCACAAGACCTACGCAACAGGAACAGTGACAAAAATTACAGCACAGAACTTGCTCACCAGGTCAGTCGTTGGTTACTCATACAGATTCAAAAACCAGCCTTGCGATGCAGGAACAGGGCCGGATGTATAAGAGACATGCATTCACATGGCAACTTGGGTTTTCCTTCTTTTTCCCTCCACCTGCTCTCACTGGCTAGCCATTTCCCAGTCGATGACCCCCCAGTCACATCACCCAGTGTCTCTGGGACTCACCCCTCTGCCCTGGCTTGTTCCCCCACAGCGTCCCCCAGTGGTGGGGCAGGTGGGTGTACCCCAGTTCCCCTTCGGTAGACACGTATGGTCGAGCCCACCCTGAGCCCAGTAGGTGGTGTGGGGTCTGCTAAAGGTTGTCTGTTTCATCTTGCTGCATCTGACCAGTTTTTGCATCTTTTACCCCCCGCCGACGGTCTGTGAAGCCAACGGCATGATGCATGGTGTGTCAACATCTTTTGAAGGAAGCATGCCCTGCTCATTTGCCACTCTGTTTGCACCATCATCTGTGGTCACCTAGGTGGCAGTGTTGTGTCGGAACTTACTGTCCTTTCTCCCCGAAGGAAAAGAATGTCCACTGGGATACTCTGTCCTCCTCCCCGATCAGCTCCCAAAGTCCTAGACTTGCTTCTGCAGACATGTGGCATGTGGCACGTGACTTCCAAGCAGTGGAAGAATGGTGCAGGCAGCAGAACATTCCTGCTTCCCCATCTAACAAACCACAGTGGTATTATGTGTAGGTAGCACAGCATTACTGCCCCTTCTAACAGACCACATAGGGGTATTGGCATAGGCAGCACAACATTTCTGCCCCCTTCTGATGAACCACATAATGGTATTGGTGCTGGCTGCGTTCTCGTTCCCATTTAATAGATTATGTAGTGGTATTGGTGCAGGAAGCGCCACATTCCTTACAGACCATGTAGTGGTATTGCAGGTCTGAAGAAAAGCCACACTCTGTGGTGCAGGTCTGGGTGCTGCTGGGGAAGGGGAATGTTAGCAACCCCTGACAACTCTAAGAACTATTCCAAAAACAGCGCACTCTGCACAGGATGCAGGCTAAGTGGTCTTACCACTCTGAAATGCTATGACTTGCTTGAGCTCTGGTGATAGTTGCTGGAATGCTACAGTAATTCACCATGCTGTGAAAGGACAGATTGTCACAAAATGCAGACTTTATTCAAAGCTAGTGAAATGGACAACACCTTGGGGACATCCCAGTACTTCAACTGAGTAATCTTCCTTAGGGTATTGGTGCAGGCAGAACAACATTCCTGCTGCTTCTTACAGACCACAATATGGTACTGGTGCAGAGAGCAGAACATTCCTGAGTCTCCTAACATGCCACAAATTGGTACTGGTGTAGAATGCAAGAGCCCCCCCCCCCCCCAAAGAGATTAAGGTGCTGCAAAGTGACCCTAGAGACTTGGGGGGGCTGGCAGAAACTTGAAGAGGGGTTACTGAGAAAAATGTGATCTGAGGGTAATTACTAAATGAAGAAGAAATGTGTTGTGTTTGCTAAATGAGAGGTGACCTTGAATCCAGAAGTTTTAGTCTCTCTCAATAGGGGTGAGTTAAATTATTAATGGAATTTGTTAACTTTATGTGATTATACATGTGATGTGAAACTATTGGTGCTACTGTTGATGTATTTCTATCCTATTCTCTTTGGCTTTAATTAAAAAAAAAAAAAAAGTAGGGGGGCTGGAAGGGGGAGTTTGAGTGCCAAAATTTCCAGGGATCCTAGACTTGGAAAATGGGGAGGGGGGAATAGCCAGTGGGTCCCTGACCAAAAGCACAGTCTTCCAAGAGTTTGTCACTACATCTGGCCCTAAAAATTGATACAATGGTGATTGCTGACAACACAACTCTGTGAGCTGATGACGTCAGAACTTTGCATTTTCAGTCACTTCCACTGCACAGAGGGTGCAGGACGGCACCTACCAATGTCTTCATAAGAATAGCTTTAAGCTGTTGTGCTCTTGCATGTACCACTGTCTGGTCCCACCACCAGTGCCTCCTGCAGACTCTTTAAATTGGGCAACTCAGGATTCCAACTTGAATCCTTCTGGTTCCCTGTCCAGGTGTGTGCCACAAGTTGAAGGTGTAGGTACCCTAAATTGGTTAGTAGGAGATCCTGCATATTTCAGCTGTGCTGAAGGTATCTGAAAAACACATACACACACTACTCTGATTTCAGTCACATCTGCTCATTGCACTTGCAGTCCCTGTTATGCTTGTCGTTGGGAGTATGCTTTCAGCACCACCTGCTGGGCACAGCTGAGAAATCTAAACTCTGGAAGTTTTTCACACTGGAATTGTCCGACTGAGATGACTCACAAAATACAGGAGCAAAGTTACTACAAACTAACAGAAATGGTAACAATATTACATGTTACAATTTACAGAATTCTATATAGAGCAGATACAGTCAGTGGTTAAATTGGAGGTGGGGGAACTCTCACATCTTGATTTTTCTAGATGGAGAGGAACTGTCTTTTTTTTTTTTTTTAGTGGTGGAACTATCCTATATTAGTCAATGGAGAATGATGACCGAGGTGGTGGAACTGTCTTACAATTTTTTAAGGGGTGGTGGAATGGAGTTCCTGTGAGCTCCTATCTAGTTTAACCCCTGCATACAATATAAACAGTGTACTGGAAAAAGTAGGGTGGGCTGCATAATGCAGGAGAGCTATGTGCAGTGGCTGTGTGTCTTACATGAAGCAAACAGTTGGGGGGGGGAATGAACTAGTCCAAGTTTACATAGTTCACTTTCTACCAGAACCATGATGTGTATAATTCTGTGACCTCCTGCATTCCTCACACGGGTCCTTGACACCCCAAAGCCCCGACCTCAAAAAAACACTCCAGTCTCCCTCCTGTATCCTCCCACTATCCACCACCAGCCCCAAAAGCCTTGACATCTACCACTCTTAGCAGGTGCTCGACACATCACTAACTTTTACAAAATCACTGAGAGCAACTCAGGAGCCATGCCATCTCTGTCCCCTTCCCAAGAAGGCAATCCGATTCAACAAACAGTTCCACCATACTGTGATTCAGTCCGATGATGACAGAGACAAGCTGCTGCCATGCACATAGCCAGTCACTGCTGTTCTTAGAGCATTGTACTGCATCTTAATGCAGTAGGAGCACACATCAATGGGTTTCTAATGCCCATTACTGCTGCTGGGCCAACTAAAGCTCCACCTTCTCCAACTACTGCCAGGCTGACTGAAGCCCCACCTCCCCAACTACTGCCAGGTCAACTGAAACCCCTCCTTCCCTGAACACTATCGGTCTAACATAAGCCCCACTTCCCAAACCACAGCTGGGCCAACAGAAGACCCTCTTTTATTTATTTTATTTATTTAGGAAATCGGAATTACAACCCTTTGAGTCATAGACTCGTTTCCAAAGGCTCCACGTCCGAATAAAACAGACATTCATATAGTACATACATAGAATAAATGTGGGTGAGCAATCATACAGAGTATAAATACAATGAGCACGGGTTAAAGCCTATATATTTGCTCCACCTTCCCCAACCACTGCCGGTCTGACTGAAGGCCCTCCTTCCCCAACTACTGCCAGGCCAACTGAAGCCCTACCTTCCTCAACAACTGCAAATCCAACTGAAGCCCTATGTTCCCTCACCACTGCGGGGCTGACTGAAGCTCCTTCATCCCCAGCCACTGCCATGCTTAGTGAAGCCC
>JADMNL010000034.1:97175000-97527500 GCA_016271365.2 Neoceratodus forsteri | reverse complement strand
GCTCATTGTTGGGTTCGTCATTGACATTAACATCCTCAGTCCTGTATTCCTCTTACCGTGCTACTAATGACATATTCATAGCTCTCTGTACTGCAGTTTGACTCCATTCTCTGCATCGATCCACAGACTCTAGCTTCACTCGTGTGCCATATGTGTTGGCTTAGTTCCCATCATTAATATTGCTGTATGAAATTTTAGCCATTCTGTTCCCATTTGACGTGGGGTTATGTTCCCTCCCTTTAACTGATACAGAGGTTGGGTTGTGGCTCCTGCTCTTCCAGATGTGGCAGTCTAGACTAGTCACCTCTTCTATTACCTGTGGGTTTGACTCATCCCACTGTTTTTGGTGACCTGAGGCTGCAATGTTTTCTATGCCCCCATCTCTTTCTGCGGATGCCTGTGGGCTGTGTTTGCTTTCCATGCCACTTGCCATCGTCTCAGTTCTTGCAAGTGGTTCCTGGGCTGGTGGATTTGTACTAAATTGCCTTTTCTGCCACTGCCTGGTCTGGAATTGGCTTGCTGGCTCTCATGGCTGCTCCTGATAGGTCTTTAGCACCATTGCACCATGCCTTCTAGTGCCTTGCTGCCATAGGGCACCTGCCTTTTCACTTTTGCTGCCATAGGCTTATGTTCAGCCATTTGTTCCTGACTTATTTTTCAGTCATTTATGGTTGCCAGTGGCAATTTGTGTGTCTGACTCCTCTTGTGTTTGGCTTACCTGATGGTCCTTCATGCCTGTTGCCTTGCCCACAATATTTTGTTACACATGACTTTGCTGCTAAAAACAATTCCTGAAATAGTGCTGCCCTCCTACTGTTTTACCTGTGTTAGGTTTCCCTTTGGAAGTGGCTATCCTACTCCCTACCCATCCTTACGATACCACCTTACTGGTAGGCATGTTGGGTTTTATGCACCACCATGCATCCTCTTTTTGGTTTTCAGGGCTTTCCTACCAGTTTCTCTGTCAGTGTGGACAGGACCATTGTAATCCAGGTTTTGCCTGGTCCTGCTGTGGTTGGATCAGCTCTGGACTGTCCCTGCCTTTGGGACTTTGTATGTGGATGTTGTGTCCCACCCAGTTTAGCGTTGGCACTCCTTTTCCTGTTGTTACAGTGGGGTTGCCTGTACACCACGGTCCTGAATGGTACAGCATGTTCCACCACCACTGCTGCTGGCTCTGTTCCATATTTTCCTACAGGGCCAGGACCACGGCCACCCCGGATATGAGCTTCCTCCTTCCAGGACTTACTATACACTGGGCATAAACTGCTGCGGGTCTTTCTTATCCCTGTTCTAGTGTCCTTGTGCTTTGACCCACATCCATATAAATTCTGGACCAAGCCTTTTAGGGCTTGTTCTGCTGCCTGTTGTTTTCTCAGTTTAAGGGTCTATTGTTCCTCTCTGTTGGGTCCTTCATCCTCTGCTACTAGACAGTTTACTGCCTTTCTGTGTGGCATTGGCTGCCTTGATTCTGGTGGCCCCCTCATTATCTCAAGTACAACAAAACAGAGAAAAGGACTCCATTTCCACCTTAGTCTTTTTTTTTTTTTTTTTAAAGACATTTTTATATGTTCCTTTTACTACCACCTTGCTGCCTGTGTTTTTCCTAATGGCTTAATTTAAATCTGTTGCCCCTTCTGGTCCAGTAACAGCTATAGTCCATTCCAGTCAGGCTACCCTCTCCCCTCCCTCAGTAGGTGAGGCTTTTTTTTTCTGCCACAGTTTGCCTGTGGCATCAAGGCATTTCACATCTGATATTTCATGCCTGGCTCCAGCTGCCATGCCATGGACTGTCCAGTGCTGGGATTTTTCTTGCTGTTCCATAAATTCTTTGCTGCCATCTCCTCAACACCTGTGTGTCTAATTATGGCCATATTTCATTATTTGGTGTGACTCCTTCCCTGGACTCTTCTACTGTCCAGTTGGGTGTGCTGTGGTCTACCTCTTGTCCATTTCAGATATACTCTTTGGCCTTTTCCACCTTTCCTGCTCTCTCCACAGGTATGGCTGCAGCTCAGCTGCTGGTGTCCCGCACGTTCCTTACACTGCTTCTGCTTTGGTATCACTGATCCATAGATTGGTTATGTTATGGGACCTTCATTTGGTTCTGGAATCCCTTACACAGGCTCCTTTGGTAACTGCTGCCATCTATAATAGACATTTCTTTTCCTGTCCAGCACTTTGTCTGGTTGTTGTCCCCTTGGCTCCCCAGAATTCAGAGCTACAGGTATTGGTTGCAAATCCCCAGTTCCTTACTGTTCTCCGTGATTGAATTTGTATTCTGTATCCATCCTTGGTACCTTCGCTGGGTGGTGATTGCCTTTGCACTGTGTCAGACTCCCCATCTTCCTGTGTTTATTTCCTTCCTGTCTGAATGTGGGTGTAGATACCTTGCATTCTCTGGATGCCTGTAGAGCCTTACCATTCTATTTGGCTTACACGTCACAATACATGCAGTCCTCACAACTTTTTGTTTCATTCACCATCAGTAAGGTGGACACACCTCTGTTTCTGTGTGCTGCTGTTCCAAAAGCAAAATGCTTCCAGGTCCTGTCTGTGGATATGCTACCTATGGCATGGCCTGTTCTGTGGCTTGTTGTAATTCTGTTTTGGCAGCTGCTGTCTGCTCTGCTGCCACACACTAGGCACCATCCTTTGAATCTGGTGCCCCATAGATGGGCTGGCTTCAGCCTGGCTGCTCTTCAAGGCCCGCTAACACAAGGGTGCTCTGTGTCCCTGCTGCCTGGCCTGTCTCCTGGCTTGCAGTCTTTTACTGCTTGGGAATTGTTCCAAAGGTGTGGCTCTATGGCAGGAGATGTCCTCAAAAACAAAAAGATTGGTTAGTTACTTACTTGCAACAGTAGATCTTCACAAAAATCACTTCCATAGAGCCTCAGCTCATCCCCACCTGTCCTTTTCTATATTTCAAGGTGGTATACTCTGAAAGATGTGCTGCATATTACACATATGGTGTTTTCTTTTTCTGTACTCTTCTGCTTTTTTTGTTTCTGGAACCTCTGCCTCTCCTGTCGACCTGGTCAGTGTTCTCTTCTCCTGTTGGTATGGTACATCTCCAAGCTGGTCTCCTGCAGGCAAACTGAGGAGGTATGTGGCCACCTCATTATATAGGTGATACTGACATAGGTCAGCAGTACTGGCCTCAGCTAGCTATAAAGCTTCTGCGTGGTCCTGATGTCAATCACTGGCAGTTCCAAGGTGTGCCTCTATTTAGGAGATGCTCTCAAAGATTTACTGGTACTGGTGAACAAGCAAGTAACTTTTCCACTGATCACAAGAGGGAGCTTAGTGACCACAAATGGCACAGAATGAGGACTGTGTGGCTATTGTACTCTACATTAGAGAGCCCTGCCAGGGTGACTGGATGAGGGAGGATGTTTTTAGTTATTTAACAAATTGGAAAGACCGGTTCTGAAACAAATGATCAGTAGCTATGAGACCAAGTAAGGGAGTAAGTGCATTGGGGTGCAGATTGTTTAATATGGAGTTGAAGTGCGCAGAGAGAGGTTGTGGTAGTGAAATACAATGCTGATCAATTATATTATGTAAAGTATTCTTCATGTGTGCATCTCTGAGTGCTTGCACATGAAAACCATGTACTTATACAAACAGTATATATGACAGATAACTGGGGCGAAGTTAAACAAGTAGCATAATTGCCATAGCTGAGCCAGTACTAGCACAAACCAAACTGCAGACTGTGCATTTAAAATAAAATAAAGCATGACGGAATAAGTGAGTCAGAAAGGTGATGCTCTCTTTTATTTACCCAGAATAATCCAAAAGAAGTGCAAACTGCAACATTTATAGTGTGTGTCCTTTTTTTTTTTATTTGGTATTCCAAAAGGAGCACAGGGAGAGCAACTAACTTGCTCTGGGTCACATGGCAAGCAGGAGACTGTCATGGGATTCAAAACTGGTGTCTCTTGTTTCACAGTTCAGTAGTCAAACCACAGTGGGCTGGAGGTGTTGGTTTTATTTTTTGTTGCACAGTTTATTTACTCAGGATACCCTAGCTGAGATGCCAGATCTCATTTCAGTGGGGTGGGCTGTTTTTACAGCTGGTTGGACTGTAATACAGAGTTTCGAGTGACTTGTTCATGGTCACTTGGTGGCTAAGTGGCTGTGCTGGGATTAGAATCTGGGTCTCCCGCACCTGTGCTGTAGCCCCTAAACCATACTGATGCTCATCTTCTGGAATTAAATTTTACCCCAAGAAAGGGCTTGTATCCAAGAGAGGTAAACTGGAAGTATTGGGGGTGTGTGAGTCTACTGTGCTGTCCAACTCACAGTGGGGGGAAGGAGAAGAGGAGTGCATGCAGTACCAGTCCTCACCACTAGATGGCTCCAAAGAAGAAAGCCACAGACAGCTAAGGGGAGAAGCAGTTTTACTGGGTTTGTGACATTTTAGCTCTGATGAGAATGGAAACTTAAAAGTTTGATGTGGGCAGCCAAGCACTCTGTACAAGAAGGTAGTGAGCTTCAGTGGCTAGTGCACAGAATTGTGAACTAAGTGTTTCCAGGTTTGAATCTAACCACAGTCAAAAGTAGGGTTTCATGTTAGTTTTTATTTTTGTTTATTGCTTTTATCAAATACATGAAAAATCATTATACAGGAGAGATACAGAAGAAAAACAAATGCAAGGTAAAATTAATGCTACATCTTGCTGGAGGAATTCCTAAAAAAAAAAAAAAAAAAAAAAAAATCAGCATTGATCTGAAAAGAACAATATATAGTCAATTCCATACAGAGTGGATCCTCACGGCTAAAAATGTACAGACTGGAGCATCAACCCACTTGGTCTTGAACTGCATGTTTTAAAACACTCATAACATTTTTCATGAGCCTGGAAATTACTGGTACAATGATCATACACCTTTAAGTTCCTGAACTGCGAAAGATTCATACTGCATACATATAGATTATTTAGGAAGGAAATGCTCATTGACTCTCCACCATATCTCTGGTACATTCCAGTCTTGCCATGTACTGGATTTACCATCCCCGAAGAGAACACTTACTGAGGCAGCTCTGTTGCAGGATATTAAGGTCTGAGTCATGTGGACACCCCCACCGCAGTAGAAACAAGAAGTGTAGAAAGTGCCAGAAAAAGAACAATGGTCCCTCTAGTTTGCTCATTACACCTTATCATACTGCGAGACCTTTTTTCAATATGGGTCTTTTATCTACAATATCCACTCCCTGTCTTACTACTACACCCCCCCCCCCCCCCACTGAGTAACTATTAAGCATTAACTGTGTCCTAACTGGGCTTGAACCTATTAATGGTTTTGACGCCAACCACCTCCTCTTAGTATTTGTCTCATCCAAAGGTGGCAACCTATGTACTAAACCACACCTTAACCTCTGCCCCTAGTTCCACCACTTTTCACAACTGATTATTTTTTAGTTGGTGAAGAATTTGAAGCAGCAGTGCAAAATATTGGTGAAAATGTCAACCTTTTTTGTTCTATTTTAGATTGCCCCTTCTCTCCTGACTTGCATTGTTGTCCTCTTTCCCCATTTTGACTGCTTTAGCACTTGTTTTCATATCTGAAATAATAAAATGAGTGCTCCTTTTAAAGCTAATTTCAAACTTTATAGAATAGTGTTTTGGGCCTCATAGCTCGTGACCTTGAGCCTGCGCTAGTTCTTGTAACTGAAACTTATAATCTTTAACAATGTTCAGCAAGAGAGGGAAGGGTTTGTAAATCTGGCCATAGTGCTGGCCAGCTGATCCTTTCCACTTCCCAGTTAGCCTGCTCTGCCCCCACGCCCAGATGTTTTGTGACGTCTAACCAGGGAGAGTGCAGGGGCGTGCCCAATTGAAGTCTATGGGGCTTGTTTTCAAAATGTTTTTACAGAACTTTAAGCAACTTTGATAAAAAAAATCAAACCCACCGCTCAGCTAATAGGGACCCTCTGCACTCTCCCTGGTTAGATATCACAAAACATCCGAGCACGGGGGAAGAGCAGGCAGACTAGGAAGTGGAAGGGGTCGGCAGGACAGCATTATGGCCAAATTTACGATCCCTTCCCTCTCGTGCTGGACATTGTTAAAGATTATAATTTTCAGCTAGAAGAACCAGCGCAGGGTTAAGGTAACTAACTATAAAGCCCTACTCTTAATCTTTGAAATTCCCTGTAATATGGCTTGGGCCAGCTTTTCATCAGTAGTTTCTGAACACCCCTTAACCTCTCTTCTGTTGTGACTAGAAGGAAATAGCATGCACCAAATACTGCCCCCTGACCTTAGTGGAAAACAGGTGTACAAAAACAGCTGAGAATATTGATGAAAACCTGGTCGGAGCCGTATTAACAGGAATGCTCCTTTTTGTTATTTTAAATGTGACAAAAGTACTAAAGCAGACTCAAAATGGGGAAAATAAGGGTATCGTACAAGTCAGGAGATAAGGGGCAATCTAAAATAAAAAGTATAGGTCAAAATCTTCACTGCTGTCATACACTGCTGCTTTAATGGAATGGTAAAAGACAGTACTGGCCACAGGGAATACTCCTTTATTCTTTCTTGTACTGGGGCTGGGGGTGTGGGAGATACTGGCACCAGGGAATAATCCTTTATTTTAACTTGTGCAGAGACTGGGAGTCAGGGAGATACTGGCGCCAGGGAATAATGCTTTATTTTCACTTGTAAAGGGATGTGGGGTCAGGGAGATACTGGCACCAGGGAATAATCCTTTATTTTAACTTGTGCAGAGACCGGGGGTCAGGGAGACACTGGCACCAGGGAATAATGCTTTATTTTCACATGTAAAGGGACCGGAGGTCTGGGAGATACTGGCACCAGGGAATAATCCATTATTTTAACTTGTACTGTGAGGGTGTGTAGGAGATACTGGCACCAGGGAATAATCCTTTATTTTAACTTGTGCAGGGACCGGGGGTCTGGGAGATACTGGCACCAGGGAATAATCCTTTATTTTAACTTGTGCAGAGACCGGGGGTCAGGGAGATACTGGCACCAGGGAATAATCCATTATTTTAACTTGTACTGTGAGGGTGTGTGGGAGATACTGGCACCAGGGAATAATCCTTTATTTTAACTTGTACTGTGAGGGTGTGTGGGAGATACTGGCACCAGGGAATAATCCTTTATTTTAACTTGTGCAGGGACCGGGGGTCTGGGAGATACTGGCACCAGGGAATAATCCTTTATTTTAACTTGTGCAGGGACCGGGGGTCTGGGAGATACTGGCACCAGGGAATAATCCTTTATTTTAACTTGTGCAGAGACCGGGGGTCAGGGAGATACTGGCACCAGGGAATAATCCATTATTTTAACTTGTACTGTGAGGGTGTGTGGGAGATACTGGCACCAGGGAATAATCCTTTATTTTAACTTGTACTGTGAGGGTGTGTGGGAGATACTGGCACCAGGGAATAATGCTTTATTTTAACTTGTGCAGAGACCAGGGGTCAGGGAGATACTGGCACCAGGGAATAATCCTTTATTTTAACTTGTGCAGGGACCGGGGGTCTGGGAGATACTGGCACCAGGGAATAATGCTTTATTTTAACTTGTGCAGAGACTGGGGGTCAGGGAGATACTGGCACCAAGGAATAATCCTTTATTTTAACTTGTGCAGGGACCGAGGGTCAGGGAGATACTGGCACCAGGGAATAATCCTTTATTTTCACTTGTAAAGGGACTGGAGGTCTGGGAGATACTGGCACCAGGGAATAATCCTTTATTTTAACTTGTGCAGAGACCGGGGGTCAGGGAGATACTGGCACCAGGGAATAATGCTTTATTTTAACTTGTGCGAGACCGGGGTCAGGAGATACTGGCACCAGGAATAATGCTTTATTTTAACTTGTGCAGAGACCGGGGGTCAGGGAGATACTGGCACCAGGGAATAATCCTTTATTTTAACTTGTGCAGGGACCGGGGGTCTGGGAGATACTGGCACCAGGGAATAATGCTTTATTTTAACTTGTGCAGAGACCGGGGGTCAGGGAGATACTGGCACCAGGGAATAATCCTTTATTTTAACTTGTGCAGGGACCGGGGGTCAGGGAGATACTGGCACCAGGGAATAATCCTTTATTTTCACTTGTAAAGGGACTGGAGGTCTGGGAGATACTGGCACCAGGGAATAATCCTTTATTTTAACTTGTGCAGAGACCGGGGGTCAGGGAGATACTAGCACCAGGGAATAATCCTTTATTTTAACTTGTACAGGGACTAGGGTTGTGGGAGATAGTGGTACCAGGGAATAATCAATTATTTCAATGTATACTGGGGCTGGGGGTAAGGCAGGTGGGAACTCTTGACACCAGGGTATAATCAAGGCCCCCTGTTTTCTGTGGTTCTGCAGCACGCAGCAATTGCCGCAGAAATTTTGCCCTGCTGCAGAATTTGGGGCTGGCCACAAATTGCTCCAGTAAGTTAGACAGAGACTGACACCACTCCTTTCAAGCAATTCCTCTGCCTGCTTGTAAGGTTACAAGAACTAAAGTTCACCCCAACCATCTCAGCCGCTCAAACCATCCCCACCCGGCCCTGACAGCCCTCCTTGAGTCACCCTATTTTTTTTTTTTTATATATTGGCACCCCATTTTTGGACCAAGACTGCATGATGATACACTGACTTTTTCTATCACTGCTAGTGGGTCAGAATGCTTTTTTCTTATCCAAGTAGTGCTTTGTAGAGTCCACATAAAGTCATACTGGGGCATGAATCCAGAATGTGGGCCCAGCAGTAATAGGAAGAGGCAGAAGATTGTCCTACACTGCTGGGCCAAAAAGGGAGCCAATATAAAAAAACAGTGTGACTCAATGAGGCTCTTGGTGGAATTGACCTTTGGGGCTTAGATATGCATGGTTGATATTTCTTGTTTTATAAGGGGGCAGAGTAATGTCTAAGAGGAGACTTTACAATAGTTTTGAGGCATGAAGAGGCAGAAGATCACTGTACAGTGTTGGGCTGGATTATGACAGACATTTAAATCAACAAGACCACTCAATGGCATTCTCAAGGCTCGTTAGGAAAGTGGTGGTGTTGACATGGGCAGTGGTGGATTTTACCATGAGAGGTAAAGTGCTGTCGGGGGTGGGGGGGTGTGTGTGCAATCTGCTATCCTTATGGGGTTTAGCGCACAAGAGGTTGCTGTGGATGGGGCTATGAGGTTGCCAACCTGATGGGTCAACTCTGGTGTCTTGGGAATAAAATGTAAATTATAAAAAAAAATGCAAGCAAAGGGACAGCTAAGTAAATTAAAAAACTGAGACAGAAAAAGCATGAGAGAATGCTGGACAAACTGAAGAAATTTAAAAGATGAAACCAAGGTAAGAAAAATGAAAAGCTAAAGATTATTTATGTACAATTTGGAAACTAAATAAGGGAAGAGGAAAACAAATTGAGAAAATAGAGAAAGTCATAATGACATTGCAGATGAAACATTTTTACATTTTTTAACATTTGTATGTTGCTCCAGGACAATATGCAAGGGTGGGCAAGACAGATTTCAAGCTTACTACATCACAATTAAAAATGCCTCTGAGGGACGAGTAGATTTGCTTAGAGTATCAGTGCAGCTTCTAAGTTTTTTTTTTAAGCACAAATAACTGGACCATTCAATACAGTAGTCAGTTTGTTTTCTCTATTCTTTGGTAACCAAGTAAGGTTACCAAAGAATAAATCCAGCATAGCCCACCCCCAGTTTGAAGTAATTCAATTTTGACTCTGTTTAACTGGCAGTCCTAATCCTCGACTTTCATTGTCTGACAGCCAGCCACCAGTGTGTTAACATTCTGTAAGAAAATTGTTTGGAGAACATTGCAAGTGTCATCCTTTTCCTTCCTGGGTGGGTAGTGGTACTGAGATGGGAGGAAGTGGGCTACACTGGATTTTAAAAAAATGGGATCAGGCAAGGCTTTTTTTGGGGAGGGCAGGATCATGTTAGGGAAAGGAGCAAATACCTTGCTGTCATTAGGTCTAGTGGGGGGAGGATGGTTGCAGAAATCATTGCTACCATTATGGGGAAGGGGGAGGAAGGAGAGCATTGTTATTAGGTCTGGGGAAGAGGGGATGAGAGATTACTGCTGCCATTATGTAGACTGGGGAGGAGATGACATTACTGCCATTAGGTAGGTGGGAGGTGGAGGAGGAGAATGTTTATCTTTTACTAGGTTTGGAGAGGGACGAAGAAAGCAGAGAGCATTTTCAGCATTTTGGTCTGGAGTAGAGGTGGGAGAACTGCTGCCATTTTTTCCTCCGGGTGAATGGGAACTTTGCCTTAGACACATAGACATTGAGACTACAGAGGCAGAAGAAAAAGGGAGAATACAAAAAACTCACAGCCACCCTACTAGGCCAGTAGTAGTGCATCGAGGTTACATGAGGGCAACCCATGATTCAGTGCGATCCTGAGATTACCTGCTTGATAACTGCCCATGGTCAGAGGGCATTGCAGATGCCAGGGCTTTCAGGCTAGGGGAGTGAGGTGCACATGAAAGAAAAAAAAAAAAAATGAAGCCATGTAAGAAAGATGACAATCTAGCTAAAGATTATTAATTCAAAATGTGACAACTAAACAAGGAAAGAGTGAAACAAATTCCATTATACAAGACACTAGTGAGGCCCCACCTGGAGTACAGTGTACAGTTCTGGAGATCTTGCCTACGTAAGAACAAAGACAGGGTAGAGAAGGTTCAGAGGAGGGCAACAAAGACAGTACATGGATTGCTTCACAAGTTCTATGGGGACAGGCTGAAGGCCTTGAATATGTACTCCCTGGAGGAGAGGAGGGAGAGAGGGGGGATATGATAGAGACAAGTATCTTATAGGGAGGAACGGTGCAGGAATACACTATTTTTCAGCAAAAAAGATGTTCTAGGACTAAAACGCCTGGGATGAAGTTGGCGGGAGAGCGATTCAGAGGAAACCTGAGAAAGAATTTCTTCACAGAATGGATGGTGGACAGGTGGAACTCCCTGCCAGAGGAAGTAGTGGGGGCTGAAACAATCACAGGATTTAAGAAGGCATGGGATAGACATAAGGGAATTCTGGAGGTCAGGGGTAAGAGGCAACAGACTTCTAGGAAAACGTAAAGTGAACTTAAACTCAAATGGGCAGACTGGGTGGGCTGTAGGCCCTTATCTGCTGACAGTGTCTATGTATCTATAAATTGAGAAAAATAAACATGCCAACACTGCTGTTTAATATTTTACATTTTTAATATATGGTAGTTTTTAGGGTGGCAGTATGGGGAGTCTACCCCCAAGTACGACTGAGTATGAGGCCCCTGATAGGTGTTCACAGAGATGGGGAGTCTTGGGTGCTCCATGGCTAGGCTACGTCAAGCTGTTCCTTGGAGAACAACTATTCAGCTTTTTGCTTTGTTGTCAGTACACTGAGGGGGTGCCTGCCAGTAGCTATTAATGTTGCATGACATTGCATTAAGCCCTAAATAGATTTAGATGAATATGGAGAGCCAGAACAGCTTTTGAAGAGCAAAAGAATAAAACTGAAGGTTTAAGGGAAATTATGTAACTTACATTTATGTGGTGGAAGTCAGGGATCCTCCTTACATGCCATCCTTACTGGGGTCCTTCAAAACTGTAAAGCTGGCTCTGTATTATTTATATATACAAGTGCCACAGAACTTTAAACCTTGCTGCAGAAATTGCAGTTACATAAGAACTTACCGTAACAGTAGATCTTCAAGAGAGGTTCCTGCAGTAGGTTTTCACATATAGGACTGCGCCCCTGGTGTCAGGTTCCAATGGCAAACTTGTAGATAGCAATCATCAGTGGGGACTGCCCCCCCAAAGTCAGGCGACGTGACGTCAGCCCAACTATAAAATGGTCGTCCCGCACCTGCCCTCCAGTTACTTTCCACTGGAGACCTAGAAAAAGGTAAGTAGAAAATAATAGAGGAGTGAAGACTCCTAGAGCCACGCTTCCTCTTTAGACCCAAGAGCTAGCCAGGATGAAAAAGAAGGAAACGTTCCAGGAGTAGGGGGAAAGTGGGTGGGAAACTAGACCTACTGCAGGAACCTCTCTCGAAGATCTACTGTTAAGGTAAGTTCTTGCGTAACTGCAATATCTTACTTCGAGAGGGTTTCTGCAGTAGGTCTTCACATATAGGACTGAATACCAAGCAGTCCCAAAGAAATAAAATGGAGTTACAACCGGGAGGAGGAGAAGTCACCAACTGTTGGTTATGACAGGAGGCCTTGCAAAAACGCAAGACCGAAGCCAGTTCTGCATCTACAGGCGATGTCCACACTGTAATGCTTAGTGAAGGTGTGGCAGACGACCATGTGGCCACTGCACAGATTTCTGCAGTGGACACATTCCTGAAAAAGGCAGTAGAAGTAGCGACACTCCTAGTGGAGCGACCCTTAACTGCCCCAGGAAGGGATTTTCTATGCTTTTGGATGGCGAAGTGGATGCAGTTAGCAAACTACCTCAAAATGGTCCATTTGGAAATGGCCTTGCCCTGGCACTGGGGAGCAAAGGCCATGAAGAGTTGATTTGTCTTACGGACCTCTTTAATCCGGTTAGTGTAATACCTCAGAATCCTGTACACATCGAGAGTGTGCAGAAGGTATCCCCTCCATGTTGGAATGTTGTGGATAATATACCGGCAGTTCGACACTCAGGTTGAGAGTGGTTTCTGAGACTACCTTAGGCAGAAACGAAGGGTTTGTCCGAAGGACTACTCTGTCCTTATGGAAGATCAGATAGGGTTCCTTACAGATAAATGCCTGAAGTTCCAATTCCCTTCAGGTGGAAGTGACTGCAACTGAAAACAGAGTATTCCAGGAAAGGAAGTGCAAATCACAGCTAGAGGCTGGTTCAAAAGGAGGCAAGGTCAGTTTTTCCAACATAAAATTCAGGTCCCAAGGAACATGGATTCCGAATCGGCGCTTTCAAGTGGAGGATGTCTTTAAAAAAAGTCTTAGCAACCTCCAGTTGAGCCAAAGGTTTTCCCTCCACCAGGAGGTGGTAGGCAGACACCGCCGAGAGATGGACCGTAATGGAAGAATAGCTATGGCCCGACTCTGATAAATGTGCAAGGTACTTCCAACACCTGGGCAGTCAAACATGAAAAGGGATCCCAGCTCCTGGCTAGGGCCCAGATCGAGAATCTTTTCCACTTCATGGTGTAGGTGGATCTAGTAGATGGTTTTCTGGCTTCCACCAGAATATGGGCAACCTGTATAGAAACCCCATAGCCGGAGGCTGCTATGTCCACAGATGCCATGCCCTGCTCCTGAGTCAGAAGGTCGTGGGATAATTGCAGGGAACTGGAGGTTCTAGCGCCAGATGCTATAAAAGAGGAAACCAAATCTGGCGAGACCAGAGAGGGGCGATCAGAATCAAATGTGCCCCTTCCTCCTGAAGTTTCACCAGAACCTTCTGAATGAGAGGAAAGGGAGGAAAAGTGTAAAGAAATCTCCCTGTCTGAGACAGATGGTGCGTCTCATCAAAAAGCACTATGCCCGGGAACGAGCGAGCAAAGGTTGGGTAGTTTTGCATTGAATGGGGAGGCGAAAATCTCTATCTCTGGTCGACCCCATCGAAGAAAGAGATCTTCGACTACCTCTAGCTTTAATTCCCACTCGTGAGCCCTGGCCACTGATTGATTAAGAGTGTCCGCCAGGACATTGCTTATGCCTGGAACATTGACTGCTGTCAGGAAAAGGCTGTGCTGAATCACCCAGTTCCAAACCCTCATGGCTTCTCTGCAGAGAGGGTACGAGTGAGTTCCTCCCTGTTTGTTGATGTACCAGACAGTGGACATGTTGTCCGTCTGGACCAGAAGTGATCCCGGTAATAGAAGGGACTGGAACGCCTGGAGGGTGTACAGAACTGCTCTGGTCTCCAGAACGTTGATATGTAGCAGAAGCTCCTGGTTGGACCAAGACCCTTGAGTCCTGTGAGCCCCTAGATGGGCTCCCCAGCCCAGGTTTGAGGCATCCATGGTAAGGATCTGGGCTGGGATAGGGGAATGGAAAGGGGCTCCCTGTGATAGGTTTGAGAGATCTTGCCCCCAGCAAAGATCTCTCTGTAGGCCGTTGGAGATCATGACCATCTGAGTCATGTCATCCGTCCTCTGATCCCGTTGGACTCAAACAGACCATTGGGTGACCCTCATGTGAAGTCTGGCCAAGGGGACTGTGGGAATGACCACTGCCATCAGTCCCAAAAGACAAAGCACAGCATGTGCTGGGATCCACCGAGCCTGGGCCATGAGAGTGGCTTGAGAAACCAAGGTCTCGGCTCGATCCGATGACAGAAAAGCCTTGCTCTGAACTGTATCTAGTACTGCTCCAATGAATTGGAGCCGCTGAGATGGTACTAGCTGGGACTTGTGCAAATTAATCATGATACCCAGAAAAAAGAGATTCTTTAAGGCTGGTTGGAGAGGGTGCTGCGAGGAGCCAGTCTTCCAAGTACGGGAACATGTAAATGCCCTGGTGGCTAAAAAAAGCCACAACCGCCGCTAAACACTTAGTGAACACCTGAAGGGCAGAGGAAAGGGCAAAGGGGAGTGCTAGGAACTGAAAATGGTTCTCCTGAAAAGTAAAATGGAGGAAGCGGCGGTGGGCTGGGAGGATAGGGATATGCAGATAGGCATCCTGCCTGTCCAGGGAGCACAGCCAAGAATTTGTCTGGAGCAGGGGGAGAGGTCCCTGAATGGTCAGTATGCAAAACTTCTTGTACTCGATGAAGAGGTTGAGCATGCTGAGGTCCAGGATCAGTCTCAGATCGCCCGTCTTCTTTGGAACTAGGAAGAAATGGGAGTAAAATCCCCATTTAGCTAATTTTGAGGGACGGGTTCTATGGACGCTTTTAACAGGAGGGCCTGTATCTCCTGGAAGACTATGGGGATCTGATCCCTTGGGGGAAAAAAAGACCATCCCGGAGGGTGATATTCAGGGATCTTGGAAAACTCTATCGAATGATCTCGCTGGATAAATTGAAGCACCCATGCTTCTGCGGTGACGAACCTCCACCCTTCCAGGTGGAGGCCAAACCTCCCTCCTACCGGTTCCTCTGAGACTGCTGGAGGCAGCAGAAGGAGGCGAAAGGAGTGAGGACGTTGCAGGAAGGGGAGTTTTTGCCCTGGAAGCTGGCTTGGGGAACTTGGCATGAGGGGTTTGGGCTCCCAAAACAGGGGCTCATCGTTTGCCCTGACACTTACCCTGGTTTCTGTTCCCTCTCCTTTGGTGATGAAAAGGCTGCTGCTGCTTCTTCTGCCCCATCCAGTACATTGAACATATGTCCCAAAGGGAACGTCCGCTCTTCCGCAGCCCAGTGATAATATCTTTGGTGTCGCCGCCAAAAAGGACGGAACCCTTAAAAGGGGTGACCAGAAGGGAGGACTGGACATCTGGTGCCAAACCTACAATCCGAAGCTAGGAAAGGTGACAGATGCAGATCCCTGCGGCTGCTGCCCTGGCCACTGAGTCATACGTTGCATGCAAAGCATGACGACAGGAAGACTTGCCCATTCTGACTGTCCAGCAATTCATTACAGAGCGACTCATTCTGGACTTCCTGAAGATCTCTCTCCAGCACGGAGAGAGGCCTTCTGAAATGCCATCAGGTGAGAGACATAGCTTAGGGACTGGATGACACAAGAGGAAGAGGAGTAAACCTTCCGGCCAAACTGATCCAGCTGCCGAGAGTCCTTGTCGGGAGGGGAGGAACTCAAGTGTTTTGGTTGTGCTGACCGGTCATGGGTGGCACTAATCACCATAGAGTCAGCTTTGGGATGAGTCATGAGATGTTGAATCCCTTCCGGGGATAGTAGATATGGTCAGCCTTTCTGGAGACAGCCAGGATAGATGACAGCTGCTGCCAGATAGTAGTCACCAGATCCTCATGAGGACTCATCCAGGGGTGATGGGTAGAGGGTCCGTGGTGGCTAAATCCAAATGTTCCGCCATTCTTTTACGCTGGGGGTCCACTTCCTTGGAAGGCCAGCCTCCTGCTACCTGGATAGTGCGCAAAAGGTCCCCAAAGGAAGGATCCTCTGAGGGAGATTTTGGGAATTCTTTAGGTGGTACCTTGACTGCGGACCTTGGGTCCGAAGGCTCAGAATGGACCCTGAGTCCATGTCAGAAGGCTCAGAACCACTGGGGGTGAAAGGGTCTACCCCAGATGAGCTTATAGGTAAAGCACCTGCTGCCCTGCTGAAGGGTATCAGTGGGGGAGGTGCCCTTGGAAGTGGGATGTCTCCTACAGAGTGCCTAAGCTCCGTAATGAGCTGGGTCCTGGCATCCTGCCACCATGTGGGGATCGTCTCATGATCTGGCACTGGAAGAGGAGGAGGAGGCTGGTATTCTGGGTAACCTGGGTACTGTGGGTATTGCCAAGAAGGGTATTGAAAACATGGCAATCCAGGAAAATAGTTGTAAGAGTTATATCCCAGGTTATACCCAGGGTATTCCGGCATCAGAGGCACGTGGCCTGGCGGGTACTGAGGAGCCGACAGCGGGCCACCCGGTAGCAGTGTCTGGCTGTGGAAGACCCCCAGGAAGGGTCGATTGGACCTACTGGGGGAGGTGCCGTAGGGCCATTGGGTGGCGTGGAATCCAGGAGGGTCCCCGAAGGTCCTGAGGGGAGGGGCTGCATATCAGGATCCTTAGCCGGTGGCGGAGTCTTGTCTGGAGGCGGCAACAGACTTGGCGATGGGGAAAGTTCCAGAAGGGACCCCAACGAAAGGTCAAACAATGATCCTGTCGACAGGGACAGAGCAGGATCGGGTGGTGAATCCCTGGTGTGCAGGACCCGAAGAGATGCAGAGTCTCTCGAGAGCACACTCTGGCCAGCGTTGGGGGCCTCACGGGAGCCCGATGGGTGAGAGGAGTCCAGTCGGGCGATGGAGGATCCGCCGTCCAACTTATCAGACCTAACCAGGCTAGTGGCAGTGAGCGGGCCACTGCTAGACTTATCGGTCAACGCCGTGACCCTGTCGACAGGGTTGAGGGGAGACATCAGCAGTGCTAGGAGGAGACACCACTGAGACACCGAGAGAGGCTACCCCCAACTGCCTGCTCATCTCAGCAGGTGGGGGAGAAGGTGCTTGACCCAAAGAGGCAGACGGGGCACCAGCAGGAGTACTCACAGTTATAATAGCAGGCCTCCCGCGTGGTGACAGACTCCTATCCCAACGCTTCTCCTTGTTGCTCTTCTTTCTGGGGGCCGGCGATGATGACCTTTCCCTCGATTCCTGGAGTTCTTTTTCCATTGATGCCGGCCATCGGGTAAGAAGGTGGGCCTCAAGGGTCTGCTTGCACCTGGTCCTGGTGGCTTGGTTGAAGGCCTGGCAGATGGCACACCCATCCGAGTTGTGCTTGGGGCCTAAGCACAGGAGGCAGCGGGAATGGTCATCTCCGTGCGGGATTTGGGCTCTGTACTTCGAGCACTTCTTCTTGACTCGAGTTGACATAAAATCGGTTGAAAATTAAAAATTTTTAAGGGACGAGGAAAAACTTCGATTGACACACAGGCGTTAGATCGCTGTTCTATCTAGTCAGCCAAACAAACTGAGGTGACGGCGGGAAAGAACTGGAGGGCAGGCACGGGACTGCCCCTTTTAAAGTCAGGCTGATGTCATGTCACCCAATGTCAGGGGCGGTCCGTGATGATGATTGCTATCTACAAGTTTGTCTTTGGAACCTGACGCCAGGGGGCACAGTCCTATATGTGAAGACCTACTGCAGGAACCCTCTTGAAGTAAGATCTTGACTTATCAGTGCCACAGAAGTTACATTAGTTTGCTGCAGAGAATGGGGGCCTTGGCTTATTTTAACTTGCACTGGGACCAGAAGTGATGGGGGGACACTGGCGCCAGGGAATAATTCATTTATTTTTTTATTTAGTATACTTTCTTCTGCAAGCCTCCCAGTAGCTCAGTCCCTGTTCACCCCTGGACCCACCACTTCATCCCCCGGGACTTACCTCCTCCAGGCAATAATCCCTGGATTGCCCCCAGGGTGGGGCCACCTCACCAGCACAAACCCACGTGATGATGGGAAAAGGATGCCAGCAGGAGCGCCTACCAGTATTGCCTTCCTGGCTCCCCCCCCCAGAGTGGGGCGTGGAGTCCAGCCAGATATAGCAGGAGACGGGCTAGATCAGTTTCGGGAGAGTCGCGGCAGGTGATTGGAGCTGGGGGAAGTGGGGTGTCATATATGCAGCCAGTAGTTTGTTGGTTTAGACCCGAGGGGAGCATGGCATGCAATGACATAAGGATGCATGCTACGCTGATGTCCGGCACCCCCCCCCAGTAACTCAGGCACCAGCCACTGCTGTTCCCTGGCCTCTGCCAGAGGTCAGTCCAAGGCTAGATCCACATTACAACTCCCCCCAGGAGAGCTGTCCCTGGGTTGCTCAATCCTTCTCCCACCAGCCAGTCCTCCGACTCCCGAGTCCATTCCTGAACTTGGGTCATTGGCATCACAAGTAGAAATCCAACTGCTGCACCAGCAGGCCAGCCCTTGGACTAATCCTTTATTTTAACTTGTACAGGGACTGGGGGTCTGGGAGATACTAGCACCAGGGAATAATGCTTTATTTTAACTTGTACTGTGAGGGGGTGTGGGAGATAGTGATACCAGGCAATAATCCTTGTACTGGCACCAGGGAATAATCCATTATTTTAACTTGTGCAGGGACCAGGGGTGTGGGAGATACTGGTATCAGGGAATAATCCTTTATTTTAACTTGTACTGTGAGGGGGTAATGGAGATGGGGACCCCTGTCACTAAGGACTAATCCTTTATTTTTCCTTGTCCTGGGATCAGTGCTGTGGGAGGTACTGGCACCAAGAAATAATCCTTTATTACTTGTACTGGTACCAGGGTGTGGGAGGTGGAGACCACTGGCACCAGGGTATAATCCTTTATTTTAACTTGTACTGGTACCGGGTGTGGGAGGTGGAGGCCACTGGCACCAGGGAATAATCCTTTATTCTAACTTATACTGGGACTGGGGGTGTGGGAAGCACTGGTGCCAGAGAATAATCCTTTATCATAACTTGTACTGGGATGGGGACCCCTGACATCAGGAAATAATCCTTTAATTTTACTTGTGCTGGGACCAGGGGTATGGGAGGGGGCCACTGGCATCAGGGAATAATCTTTTAACTTGCACTGGGACTGGAAGTGAGGGGAAACAATTTACACCATGGATGTGCCTGGGTAAATGCACAGCACTCACTGTGTGACCTTGAGTAAGTCCACCTCTCAGTATCCCTGTCTACTGAACTGGGTTGCAGTAGGATCCCAGTGGAAAGTGCATACTGCATGTCAGTTGAGTTATCCTAAACTGGGTAAACAAAATGCAGTAGAAGCAGCAACACATTTGACTCATGGGGCTGTGTCGCACCAGAGTGCTCAGCCTTCATGGAACCCAAAAAGAAGCCTCCCATTGCAAAATGAGGACGCAATGGAATGCAAATGACATAGGGCCTCGACTGGGTGTACAGGTTATTTGCATGACGACTTCTGAACATAGCAATTTAGTGCAAAGCACTAACTGGTTTGGGACACCCTAAGTTTGTTCCTTCACAGCCTGTACATTTTCAATGGACACATATATCATTTTGACCAGAAGGGAGCTTTGAATGATGTTGAACATGCCCTTTAGTGCCTTGTTTAGGGCTTTACTCTAAATGGTTATATTCAAAGACATTTAGGGCAGTCACACTTTGCTCCAGACTTGTCCATGATCAAGTTTATAATATTCGACACAGTCCTTACAAATCATACTTGAAGTATTACAAAATGATAAATTTTTTTGGCACATCATAAAAATATAAATACAATAAGTACGATTGCCATTACCTGTATTCACAATTATTCCATTCACATGTTGCACCAAACAGTAAAAGGAAGGAGGGCATGTGACAGAAATAAATAAATGTCAAGACAAAGCGCTTGGTGTGAAACTGCTGTTTTTTTTCTTTTTCTGCTTTTGGCGCCTTCCACCACCGGGCTTCTGCCCGGCCATGGACTCCCTGGCTGTGGCTCCCACATTAGCTGCCCTCCAGGTACCTTGTGGCCTGCCCCCAGGGGTGGGGTCAGGTACCCGGCCCCTCTGAAGGGTGCCACGTATGACAGGATAAGGCGAAAGTCAGCATGGGAGCCGATAGCAGCCGGGGGCAGGCATATGGAGGCGGTGGGTAGGCTTAGCTTTTTCCTCCTGTAGGTGGGGGCAGCAACGTGCAGTGACGCCAGCATCTGTCCCGCCTACCAAAGCCTTACTGGTGTTGATCGCTGCAGTGCCTCTGGCCTCCACCAGGTGTCCCTCGAGTTCCAGTCACAAACCACACCTTCCCCCCGGAGAAGGACAGCAGTCCGTGGGATGCTCGATCCTTCTCCGCCGGCCCTCCGACGACCCGGGTCCATTCCCGAACCTGGGTCACCAGTATCGCAAGTGGAAATCCAACTACTGCCCTGACGGGCCAGCCCCTGCTGACTGTTTCATTGGGAGAGGTCTGGCTGCTGTCTCTTGCTGTCATTTTAGCATTTTTTTTTTTTTTTTAAATGAAAGCTTTGAAAACTTTTATTAAACAGTGTGGAGGGGGGCACTGTGAAGCTTGAGCAGCAACTTTCATTAGCTCTCAACAGTGGAGGGTGAATCTGCCTAAATCCACCATTTTGAAGCCTCTAAAACATCTTTTTGCCCTCACCATCGGAAAGAGCGACCCAAAATTGCTAAAATTAGCTAATCTTAAAAAAGAAAAGGGGTCTGGAGGATTTGGAAAAACTAAAATTACTGGAGGAGTGGGGAGCTCGGAAGCCGCCATGTTGACTGAAGTCAGGCCTGAGTCAGGAGAGACTATCGCTACCCTGGGGCACAAGCTGCAAACTTCGATAGCCTCTATGTCCATCCTCAACCAAAAGGTGGACGACTTTAATGGTCGGGTTTTAATCTTGGAAACGGCAGTGGATGGCTTTAAGGGCGACCTCCATGACATGCACAAGCAGGCTGAAGCCTCCTCCAGTGTAACAACGCTGATGGTTAAAGAAAACCAGCACTTGAGGGTACAGTTGGAGGCCCTCGAAAATCAAGTCCATGCAGCCGACGTCAGGATAGTTGGGCTCCCTGAAGGTTCAGAAGGAGACCACCCGACCCTTAACATTAAAGAGTGGATCACGAAAAACTCTCCTCAGAGGTGCCAGAAGTGGATTGGGAGATAAAAAATCTATAGAGTTACTTTCCGTGGTCGCATGCAGAATCAAGAGGAACCCCATACCTTGATATTGGTCACCTCGGGGGTCGCAGCCCAAGACAGGATCTTGAGATGTGGCCGCAGAGTAGCAATTCATTATTCTCCGCGGGACCAACAGGTCCACATATTTCCGACATTAGCTATGCAAAGAGACAGCGCCGCAAGAAATCTGAGGGAGTGAAAAGTACAGTTACGTGAGAACTTACCGTAACAGTAGATCTTCGAGAGAGGGCTCTTGCAGTAGGTAATTACATATAGGACTGGCGCCGTGTGACAGGAGCCCAATGGAAAAATTTCTAGCTAAGGGTCCCTGGTGAGGGACCGCCCCATGTCAGGTGACCGGCTCATGCCACGCCAGTATAAAGGGCAGTTCCGGACTCCGTCTTCCAGTTCTTTCCGCCACAGGCCGGAAGGCCGGATGAGAGAAGCAGATGTTTCCATTCCTGGAAAAAGAGCTGAAAAAGCCTAGGGTGTAGGGGATGAGATGGAGATATTTTACTGCAAGAGCCTCTCTCTTCACATCTACTGCTACGGTAAGTTCTTACGTAACTGTACTATCTTACTAAGAGGGCTTTGCAGGTAATTACAGGACCGAATCCCAAGCAGTCTGGAACAAATAAAAGGCACCGGGAGGAGGAAACTACTCCTGAAAGAAGCAGTAGCCTTGCAGGCCTCAAGACAGGAGGCCTTGCAAAACAGCTAGCCCGAAGCCTGCTCTACGGTGAGAGGCAGTGTCCAAACTGTAATGTTTCATAAAGGTATGGACGGAAGTCCAGGTGGTGGCAGCGCATATGTCTGCCGCAGACACATTCTTGAAACAAGCCACAGAGGCTGCTATTCCACGAGTGGAGTGACCTCTGACTTGACCTGGAAGGGTCTTGTTGTACTTGTCATAACAGAAAGTGATGCAATGAGCCAACCACTTCGACAGGCATTGCTTGGAAACAGCATTGCCTTCCCTTTTGTGAGCAAAAGAGACGAACAACTGGTCAGTTTTTCTGAGATCCTTTGTCCTATCGGTGTAGTATCTCAGAATCTGGTGAACATCCATGGTATGGAGTAAATCTTCTCCTCGATTGGAGTATTACGTGAAAAAGGCAGGTAACTCTATAGACTGATTTAAGGTAGACTCCGCTACCACCTTAGGCAGAAACTTAGGGTTCGTGCGAAGAGCAACTCATTCTTTGTGAAAAATCAAATAAGGAATTTTACACATAAGGGCCTGGAGCTCGGAAATTCTTTGAGCGGAAGTAATGGCCACTAAGAACAGCGTCTTCCACAAAAGAAACTTCAGATCTGCGGATGCCGCAGGTTCAAAGGGAGGAAGGGTAAGTTTCTCGAGAACAAAGTTCAAGTCCCAAGGAGGAGCAGGAGTCCAAACAGGGGGCCTCAGATGAAGGACCCCTCTGAGAAAAGTCTTAGACACCTCCAATTGGGCAAAGGTTTTATCAGCAAAAGGAACATGATATGCTGAAATAGCGGCCATGTGCACTTTCAAGGAGGAATGACTGAGACCCAGGTCGAAGAGATGCCGTAAATATTCAAGCAGAACAGCCACTGAACAGGAGAAAGGCTCCACATTCCTAGAAGTGGCCCAAATAGAAAATCTCTTCCATTTCATGGCATAAGTGGACCTAGTAGAGGGTTTTCTAGCCTCCACTAGAATCTCGGCCACTTTTGGAGAGACACCAAAGTGAGATTGTGCTAGGTCTGCAGGAGCCATGCATGAAGTTGTAGGGACTTGAGGCCCGGGTGGACCAGGGTCCCCTGATCCTGGGTCAGCAATCCTCAAGATAAAGGAAGAGGAAGAGGAGGAACCTCTGAGTATTGTTGTAGAAGAAAGGACCAGATTTGCCTGGGCCAGAAAGGCGCGATCAGAATCATTCTCGCACCTTCTGTTGTTAGTTTCTGCAATACACGAGGAACCAGAGGAATTGGGGGGAAAAGCATAGACGAATCTGTCCTTCCAGTTTAGAGACAGAGCATTGTTCCAGAAAGTGCCTCACTCTGGAGCGAGCGAGCAAAAGGTGGGAAGTTTTGCGTTTTGGGAAGAGGCGAACAGGTCTACCTGTGGAGTCCCCCAAAGCTGGAAGATGTCATCTAGAACCTTTTGGTCCAACTCCCACTCATGTGGCAGAGCAGAGCAGAGGAGTGGCTTAGCTTGTCTGCCAGGGTATTGTCGACTCCTGGAACATGGATCGCCATAAGGTGAAGGTTGTGAAGTGTTGCCCAGTCCCAAACCCTCATTGCTTCCCTGCATAGAGGGTAGGATCGAGTCCCTCCCTGCTTGTTGATGTACCACACCATGCACATGTTGTCCGTCTGGACAGCTAGGTGACCGGGAAGAATGTATTGGTGAAGGGCTTGGAGAGCATATAGTACTGCTCGACGCTCGACCACATTGATGTGAAGAGCTAGCTCCAATCTGGACCATAAACCCTGGGTTTGGTGAGGACCCAGATGGGCTCCCTAACCTTTGCCTGATGCATCCATGGTCAGAGTCAGGAAGGGGGGAGGATGACAGAAGGGGACCCCCCAAAAAAGGTTCTCTCGAACCATCCACCATTGCAAGTCTCTTGTCATCGGCGAGGAGATCAGAACCAGATGATCTGGTCATCTACAAGTTGATCCCACTGGGAGCGGAGAGTCCACTGAGAGATTCTCATGTGGAGCCGCGTGCGTTCAACTGTCGGGATGGCGGCCGCCATGAGCCCCAAGAGACGGAGAACCGACCTCGTTGGAACCTTCCTGCGTTCTGATAGCAGGGAAATCTGTGACTGAAGAGAGGCCGCCCTGTCCGTAGGAAGGAAGGCCTTGCTCACTGTCGTATCGAGGATGGCCCCGATAAACTGTAGTCTCTGGGAGGGATCCAGATGAGACTTGGAATGGTTGATGGTAATACCCAGGCAAGTGAAAACCTGCTGGGTGAGGGAGAGAAAGTGCAGGAGCTCCTCCCTGGATGAGGCCGCCAGGAGCCAGTCGTCCAGGTAGGGGAACACCTGAACTTCCATGAGACGAGGTGGGCCACTACCACTGCCAGGCATTTGGTAAAACCTGGGTGCCGAGAAAGACCAAACGGAGTGCCCGAATGGTATGGTCCCCTGGAAAGCAAACCAGAGGTACTTGCGATCGAGGATGAATGGGGATGTGCAGATATCGTCCCTGCATATCCAGCGCACAAAAGCCATTGACCTGGCCAAGAAGGGCAGAAGGGTTTGTAGGGAGAGCATCCTGAACCTTTTGTATTCCACGTAAAGGTTCAAGGAGCTGAGATCGAGAATGGGTCTGAGATCTCCTGTCTTCTTTGGGACCAGGAAGAAATGAGAATAGTAACCCATCCCTTGAAGGTGAGGGGGAACGGGTTCTATGGCCTGCTTCGCGAGAAGGGCAGATAAGATGGTCCCTTGCATAGGACGACTTCAGAGGGGGGTGGCGGGGTGGTTTCTGTAGAAACTCTATGGAGTGCTCCTCCGCTATAATCTGAAGCACCCATGAATCCGTTGTTATCCTCTCCCAACCCAGAAGGTGGAGGGAGAACCTCCCTCCTACCGGTTCCTCCGGTGGCCGGAGGCGGTGGGAGAGGGGAGGAGTCAGGTGGTGTGGCAGCGCCGCAGCTGGGGCACCGCTGCTTTTTGGGTGGTAGGGGCCTGGCAGCTGTGGGGGCCCGGCGTTTAGTGGCCCGCCTTCCTTGGGGTTTCGCTTGTGGCCGACTGTGTCTGCGAAAAGGACGGCGCTGTGAGGGATGGGGACGGTACGTGGAATCCATGGATTTCAGAGCCGTCCCCTTCTCCTACAAGTCGGTGATGATGTCCTTGACATCACCGACGAAAAGCACTGAACCTCTGAAAGGTGCTTCCTGGATTGCTGACTGCACCTCCGGAACCAAACCTGACACGCGGAGCCAGGCATGACGCTGAAGACTTATGGCGAATGCGGAGCTCCGCCTGGCAGTGTCCACTGCATCGTATGTCGTCTGCAGGATGTGACGACTGGCCGAATGAGTAGAATGGACTAAGTCAGCTAACTCCTGCTTGACTTGGGAGTCAGGTAAGGAGTCAATCTTGGATTCCGCCTGGGTAAGGATGGCCTTCTGGTAATCCCCCATATGAGCTACATAATTCAGGGCCTGAATTCCCAGTGTGGAAGAGGGGTATATTTTTCTTCCATACTGGTCCAGGAGGTGGGATTCCTTATCCGGAGGAGACGAGCTTAGATGTTTGGGATGTGCTGACCGGCTGTGAGCAGTGTTAATCACGACTGAGTCTGCACGAGGGTGAGAATCCAAAAAGTCTACACCCTCCAGAGCCTGGTATAGCCTGTTGGACTTCCTAGGAAGTGGGGCTAAAGCCAACGGTTGTTTCCAAATAGTGGAAACGAGGTGGGCATGAGGCTCGATCCAGGATGGCACTAAAGTAGGAGCCGTAAGGGGCAGGTCCAGATGTTCGCCGAGTTTGACCTGCTGAGGATCTGGTTCCAGCGAACGCCACTGATGTACTTCCTGGATCTTCCTGAGCAACTCCGTGAAGGAAGGGTCCTCCGGAGGAGACTTCGGAGGGGTCCTCAGCCAGGGCTTGGATGGAGAGCGAGGCTCGTCGTCTCTCTCGGAGCATCCGTCGGAGGAATCCGAGAGCAAAGAAGAAGAGGACTCAGAAGCAGAATAAGACTCCCTGACACGTCTAGGGGGAGGAACGGGTTCCTTAGGGGGAATCCCTGGACGCGTGTCCTGCCTCTCTCGGGATCCAGAGGGAAGGGCTCTGGGGTCCGGAGGCGGTGAGGGAGTGTGCCGTCTCAGGCGTACGGGGGCCGGGAGTGGCACCATCACCGTAAGGCAGCTCTCTACTTCCTTGGTGAGCTGAGCCTTGGCCTCAGCCCACCAGGAAGCCAGAGTCTCCTGCAGATCCACGGCTGAGGCGGTGGAGGTGGAGGTGGAGAAGGAGGGGATAAGTATATGGTTGTATCCGTAAGGTGAGTATCCGAAACCCAGCTGCGGGAAAACCGGTGCCGGGTATTGCGGCGTTGGGTACTGCGGCATCGGCGGAACCGGCGTCGGGTACTGCGGCGCTGGATACTGCGGACCCGGGTATGACAGCGTCAGATAAGACGGTGGGTACCCGGGCGCCGGAGGAGCTGCTGGAGCAGATGGCCCGGAAGGAGGCCCCATGGGCGGGTCAACATTGAGAGGCCCGGGGAGGTTGGGTCCGACGGAAGGGGAATATCCCCCGCTGGCATCGGTGGGACCGGTGTCGGAGCCGGCGTCTGGGGGGCCGGCGTCAGATCCGGTTCCCTAGGAGGAGGGTCTGACAGGGGTGGAATATCTCCCGCATCACCCGGGGACAGTGGAAAAAAGTCCTCGGGGTCAGGCTGGGGTGACTCAGGCTCCCCAGACGGCAGCGAAAGCTACGGGGAACCGGGTAGGACGGGGGTTGGAGGGTCCATCATAGGTTCCGTCGCCAGGCGCACGTCAGGGGGGCTGACATGTGGCTTAGGGCTGGTTCCTTCCGGCCCGACTTACAGGGTCCCTGCGTCAGAGGGCGGCTGAGGAGGAAGTGGCCCGGTCGAGGGACGAGCGGAGTCGTCGCGCCCGAAGGGTCAGGCGCCTATCAACCTTCTCCCTGCAGGCGTCGGAGGACCCGGCGTCCGGCTCATGGGAGGTGCCCGCACCAGTAGGCCGCAAGCCTGCAGCGGTACTGGGGGCGGAGGCCTCCTTTTGCCCGGAGGCACCCGCAAGGCCCAAGCGTGAGCCCGACGCCTCCTCCAAAACCTTGGAGGCTGCCGTCGGACGGTCCCCCGGAGGGGATATAACCTGGGCCGCGACTCCAGCCGGAGTCGTGGGTGAGGAGTCCTTCTCCCGGTGCCTTTCTTTGTCCTGCTTTTTGCGATGTCCTTCTGGAGAAGTCAACGCCTGCCTGAGCTTCTTCAATTCTTTTTCCATTGAAGACATCTTTTTCTTTAGCAGATGGGCTTCCAGGGACTGTTGGCGTCGACTGCGGGTAACCGCGTTGAAGTGCAGGCAATGCGGGCACTTGTCGACCGGGTGGTAGGGCCCTAAGCAAAAAGGCAGAGAGAATGGCCGCCCTTGTGTGCTTGCCCATGACGTGACTTGTTTGAAGGTGTAGGGGACGACATACACCGACGCTGACCTGACGATGAGAAGAAAAAATACTCAAAACTTCGGTAAAACCAACGAAAGAACAGGGCTTTCCTAAACACGAACTTTACCCCAAGGCACTGCACGAGCTAACGGCGGGAAAGAACTGGAAAGTGGGCATCCGGGACCGCCCCTTTATACCGATGTTGCATGATGCTGGTCACCTGGCGTGGGAGTGGTCCCTCGTCAGGGACTGCTAGCTAGAAATTTTTCCGTGGGGTCCTGTCGCCGGCCGGCGTCAGTTCTATATGTAATTACCTACTGCAAGAGCCCTCTCGAGGTAAGATCTGGCCTTACGAGACCTGGGAGTGCCACACACTATCATTTTTCCAGCTCAGCTTCAGATCGTGTTTGAAAGTAAAATGTATCTTTTCTCAGATCCTATTGAGGCCGGCAAGTGGGTAGACTGGAGGGCTGCTGAATCTCGAAGGCGCACGGAAGGCTCTGATGCATGAGTGTAGCCAGAAATTTCCATTTTGTACACAGTCTTACAATTAGACCCCCCCAATTAAAAAATGTACACATCCTTTCCAAATGGCACCCCCTTCCAAACAAGTCAGATTGTTGTCAGATGACTCCTCTACTCTCTAAATAAGTTATACATGTATTGGACACTCCTCAGTGGCCTACACTAACCCAAATACTACAGATTAGAATGATAATATTAACAGAGTGGCTTATGGTTTGTGACAGGCACTCAACAAAACTGTACACAAATGTGTACAGTGAGTATGCCTGTCTACACCCTTGCTCTGATGATGAGGATGATGAGGCAACAACTTGAATGTTATTCTTGAGGACACTGAATACTGTTTTCGGGGGTACCTGTACGTAAAACATTTAAAGCAGTTTCCTAAAATGTTGGTATGAAAGACTTATGAATCTAGCTGTAAAGTTCCCATAGTAGAAATTAGACTTTTAGTTTTCTCGATTTTACTGCCATTTAGAAGTTGAACTGACTGATTTAATATAATTGTGGTGAGAATGTTAATTTCTCGTTCGGTGCGGGATTAGCCGAGGGGGAAGTGGGTCGTTTTGTTCTCTTCAACTGTGTTTGAACTGCGCTGCTGTTTGTTAGAGTATGGAAAATTTTACATCAGGATTACAACATGGCACCAATTGTCCCTTTTAGGGGTGCTGCTTAATCTTTGGACTGGAATTTCTGGTCAATTTAATTACATCCGATTAGCCATGTAGCTCATGGGCTTTTCAGTCAGCACATAAAGGTGTTTATTTCATTTCAGAAACTATTGCAGGATCCCCCCATGTGTGGTACCTCTATATGGCAGATGCATGGATTTACTTCAATTAAGGAAAGTGTTTTCTTTTCAGTGGTAGACGCTAACAGCTTATTGCTCTGTCTGCTGTATGCTTTATTCATGTCACGTATATGATAAAATGAAAAAATAAAGTTTAACAAAAATTAAAAAAAAAAAATATGTGGAAATTGTTTCAAGTTCCTGAGTGCCCCAGTTCTTGTGCAGTTATTGGTTATCTATTGTGTGGACTGCACCACATACACCTGGGCACTACTTCTGATCTCTGCATTTTAATAAGGGGCTCTTAATCCTGAACTGATTTCTACTCCAAACAAAGTAACTTGTCTTGAGGAACTTTGGCTCACAGGCTCATCATGCAAAGGCAGCAGACCCTTCCCCTCCATGTTAGGAAGGCATATGTGTAGAAAGGGAAGCTAGAAAATGCCCCCCGCCACACACACACACACACACACACACACACACACACACACACACTATTTACTATCTAGGCAGAGCTGATAGAACTCACTAGTCCTCCTGGCTATTAACAAACGATAATTATAACTTGAATTGTTCAGTATCTAAAATGCCTGAATCCTTCACCTTGCTCAAAGACCATTTGCTTTAGATACAAACTGCTTTCAGTTTTTTACATTGTGAGTTGTAAAATGACACAATACCAATGATCAGAACCATTCAGTTTGCTGCCTGGCACTGGAAAATGAACCCTGGATATTGATTTCAAACAGCATGGCATCATGCACACGTACGCACACATACTGTTGCTACACTTGATGGTGATCTCCTTTTTGTTTCAGATTAATTCAGTACTTTATTCAATACTCAGCTGTCATACCAAACTACACTTACCCCACACATTATAAAATTCAGTAGGTACGTAAGGTAGACGTAGGGTATGGAAAGAAACATACTTTGGTTTTATGTAGCACCTTTCAGACGCGCGGTATTGAATTAATAATTGAAACTTTACCTGTTTGATTTTAAAATTATTATTTTTAATCATTTCTACAATGTTATGACTAGGCCAAAAGGAGGTGACATCACTGATGCTAGTCGGTGCACATGATATTTTGCCCACACGGACTATGGTGGAAAAGTGACCTTTGACTTTTTTTTCATTTATTATCAATTATATTCAATATTACAAAAATAGAAAATTTTAGCGGATAGGGTTACATATACTTGAATTCATTATTCAGACTTAATTCCATTAAGATTTAGCATATATGACCTTTGACTTTGACCTTTTTACTTTCTGACATGGAATCAGTACTAAACATAATAAAATGAGGACTAGAAGGTACAAAGAACAGAAGTAAGGTACTTCAGCAAGTTCCACTCTGCACTGTGTACCTAGTGGTGGGAAAAGGAGGCAGTATAGTGCAGTGGTTTAAGGCTCTGAGCTGCAAACCTGGAGAGCTGGGTTTGAATTCCAGAACCCCACTTGCATACTGTGTGGCCCTGAGCAAGTCACTTAACTTCCTTGTGCTCCCAGGTCGCACCTGTTAACAAGCTTTCAGCGCAGTGTGTCTCTCCTGGTTAAAAAAAAAAAAAAAGAAAACAGAGCTAAGATCATTAGGGCATCAGCACTGGTGATGCGGCACAGCATGCTGGTGCTAGTACCGTTGCTGACACCATGATAAAATGTATATACCCACAGGGTCCTAGCACCTCTGACCTATACTGGTTTTGTTTTCAGAGGAGGTACATTATCCACATTGTGTAGTCTTATAGTGGCTTTGTTATATGGCATTACTATCATTAGCTTTCCGATTCAGACTGGCATTTTGTAATAAAAATATTTGTGTTTCCTGAAAAATGTGTGTTTAGGGGGAGGGGGGTCGAGCCATTCAACAGGAAGCCTTGTTTACCTTGTGACTATGTGCTATCAAAATAACTTGTGTCAACATCATGAAAGATAAAAATAAGTGTAACCCCTAGGTGGCACTATCCCAAGGGATACTACCCCTACCTGTGTGACTAAGTGCAGGTTGAGGGGCCTGAGTTCTGTGAATGGGTGCCTCCACCCGGAGGGTTGGTTTGAGGGTAGCATAGCTGCTCTGGGTACAGCCCTCCAGGACACCGATAACCCCTCTAACCCCTCTAGTGGCCTATACTGGTCAGCAATTAGACGGGTACAATGAACACCAGAATGTAATGTTATACCCACACTTGGCACACTTAACCACCAGGGCTGGATCAGCTGCACTGGCCCTGGAGACCCCATGCAAAATAAGACCTGCAATGGAGAAATGCAATAACAACACAGTATCCCCACCACAAAGGTACACAACAGCCAGTGTAAATGCAAAAAGATTTAGATCTGATTTATTGGGGGACGTGAACAAGGGAAAGGCAGTAATCTGATGTTTGATTCTGGATCTGATTTAATCAGGCTAAGCATGCATGCCTCTAAGAGTCCCTCTAACACAGTCACACACACTCTGGGTACCCAGTTGGTCTGCAGGCTAGCCAGCAACATTGCCCGGGGTAGGCCGGCATTGCAGCTGTTATTGGTGGCCTTAGGAAATGAAAAACACAACATGCACTTTAACCCACAATTTGTATTCTGGAGACAGATGGCTCAGTTCGCAATGATTAAACAAACCAATTAAATCAGATGACATACTTTGATTTTGAGCTCTGTTGCAGGGAGCTACCCTGATGTTTACTCACGCTACCCAGACCAGGATCCAGGATGGACAACATGAAGACCTCAGGATGAAGTGCTGGTTTGCTAGGAGATACAGGGCCCACATGACACACCATGGCAGTCATTCCTCTTTGATGGTGTTGGGCAGGGAGCTGAATTCCCCGTCGGGTCTTAAGTCGGATCTAATTCTGCAGCGCAAGCAGCAATCTTGGCCGAGATGGTGAGGCCCAGACCAAGTGAACAGCTCAGATACAGTCTGGTAAAGTGCTGGATACAGCTTCCAGCAAGCATGACACATTCAATCAATGTGGGGAACCAAATCGTGACCCACACTTCACATTCAGCGCAATTATAGTAAAGAGAAGTAAATACCACAGTTCGGACGACAGTCTGGTTGCAATTGACTGTGTCTCTGCACAAACTGTACACTCTGTGGGTGTCTAAAGTCCTGACAGGCTGATTGCACCAAGGCAAATCTTCGATCTACACCATGCAAATTTCACTTTATCACAATTCAGGATTCTGGTCATAATCACAGCAAATTTGGATAAAGTCTGAGGTATTAATGAGGACTTTTTCACTCGAGAAGATGGTAGCAGGCAGGCCAGACAGAGCCTTCTCGCCGATTCCCCCACACAACTACGCAGGAGCAGCTGCTCAAATTACTCCAGCTGTTCACTCTCTCAGCTCCAACTACAAACTGACACACTGCTGCAGGCAGCTCTGGGACTTCCCAGTGATCCAAAAGGTTTGGTTGGTTGATCCATCTGTCTGTCACAGCAAGGGCTCCCCCTCCAGGTCCATGTAGGTGCCAAACAGTAAAAACTATAATTCCTACAGAAATTCACTCCCACAGGACCCCTGGGGACAGTCTCCATTTTATGGTCCCCAAAGGTACTGACTGGTCCAAACTGGCAGTCCAGGACCAAAATGGTGGTGCAAAACAGAAAGTCCATGCTGCAAAGGAAGGTAGGTTAGACAAACTACTATATCATTACTATCAAAGCAGATAATCAGCAAACAATCACAGATCCTAATGTAACCCCTAGGTGGCGCTATCCCAAGGGCTACTACTACTACTGCCTGTTGGGCTAGTGACAGGTTAAGGGGCCTAGGTTCTATGATGGGTGCCTCCACCCAGAGGTCAGGGTTAATAGTAATTAAACTGGCTCAGGTACAGCCCTCTGAGACACTGCAACCCCCCTTTGTTCCCACTAGTGGCCCACACAGTACACGGAAGTTACCTTTCCAATACCCCAATTATGAACACTTTTCACACATATAGATACCACTTAACCCTCGAGACTGATTCTGCAGCACATCTCTGAGGACCCCCTGTAAAACAACGTTAAACAACATACACAGCAAAATGCAATACTGTTTCTATATGTACTGACACCACTGACAGTATATAGTATAATAACAATGAATCCGATTTATTTAGGGAACAGCAACACGGGAGGGGGCAATCAGGTTGATTCGTTTTTGCAAAGTTCAAATCACAGTACTGTGCATATATATAGGGTCCTAAAAAGTCACACTCTGGGTACCCAGGATGGTGGGGGGCTAGCCAGGGTCAGTGCAGCTGGTTGGGGCTCTTTGATGGAAAAACACAAGCACACAGAAATTATAATCTGGAGCCCTGGGGCTCAGTTCATGAAGAAATGAAACAGCAATAATCAGATGACACACCTGTAACTGATAACAGACTGCAGGGAGAATACTCTGATTTGTACTCACAATACCCAAGCTGAGAACTGGATGGTGGATGTTCTTTCTAGATTGCCAGAAACAACAGAGCATGGAGACAAGGTCCTTGCGACTGGACCCAACTGCAGTTGATAACAAATGGATTTAGTCCGACACAAGCTGGGGTTTGCTTCCAGCTTCAGCATACAGCTCACAGTACAAGGGACATGAAATAGCGGTTCCCCACAAGCACTACGCACATTCATATGTAAAAGGGAAGTACTATACCAGGCAGGCTGCTCCTCGATCCCGATCGTACTTACTGCAAAACACCCGGGAGCACACAAAGCAGCTTCAGTTCCTGACAGACCGAGCACGATTCAGCAATATCTCCAGTCTTCTACAGGGTGAGCCTGGTTTCCACACTTCTGGAGTTTCTTTCTCCTCACAACTCGGATTCAGTCCAAAGTGGCACTCACAGCTGCTGCAGGCCAAAACTCAGGGCCTCATACATGCTTCCTGCGCAAAACTACACGCTGCAGCAGAAGCAGGGCTTCTTTTCTCTTCACTGTCACTACTGATCTGAGCTTTCCAGTAACAGAGCAGGGCATTTCCTTTGGCTCCACACCAGTTCTGTTGGTGGATTCAGCTGTCAGTCACTGCAGGGCTCCCTCTGTTGGTGCAAAAAGGCACCAAGGTCAAACCTACATTTCCCAGAGTCACTGGCCATACAATCCCATTGTGGCTGGCTCAAAATTGAGAGTCCAAATTCTGATTCATCCACAGGCTCCATTTTAAGGCAATTCTGGCAAACAGTTCTATTTTTCAACAAGGCTCCCTCTGCACATTTAGCGACAGCAGAAACCAAGCGAATTGACAGCAGCCCAGGCGGGATTCGGGTATTAGAACAAACAGTCCCCCCTTTTCAATTAATTATGGCTACAAGCAGGCAGCTCTTAAAGAGACAGTACCAGAGGCTCTAAAAGCACTCACACTTAAGCGGCTTAAATGCTGAACACCTCCAAACCTGGAGCATTCAGGCAAGCTCCTGGAAGACTTTTGGGAACCCCCATTTGCAGGGGGGTTACACCAATAAAGCTCCCTCTGCACAATTAGCGATAGCAGAATGACGCGGCTATATTGCAGCCCGGCCAAGACTCGAGCCTGAAACCACTCGGACCCCACCCAGAATAATTATAACCCACGAAAATGATGCCTCTTAAAGAGACAGGCACAGAGGCTAACAAGGCACTCACATGCAATCACTTTTAAACGGTTAGAACACAGAACACCAGCTTGGCAGTGGGCATTAGGCAAGCTCAGGAAGACATTTTAGGAACCCCCATTTGTAGGGGGGTTACATAGGCACCACCTACAACAGTCTTACATTACGGCTGGACTTTAGAGAGCATCCTCCCACTGACAGTGCTGTATAATGTCTGTTATTTACAGAGCCCCCTCCCCCACCCCGAAACACTATCCTGCACTATGGCTGGGATTTAGAGGGTACCCTCCCATCAAAAACAGTCCTGCATTCTGGCTGCAGTTTACAGAGCCCCTCCCAAAACACAATCCTTCATTATGGTTGCAGTTTACTGAGCCCCCTTAGACAGTCCTGCATTATTGCTGGAGTTTACTGAGCCTATCCCCCAAACACAGCCTACATTATGACTGGAGTTTACTGACCCCCCCCCCCAAACACAGTCCTGCCCCCAAACACCGTCCTGGACAGTGACTGCAGTTTACTGATCTCCACAAACACAGTCCCTGCCTCTAAACACAGTCCTGCATTATCACTGGAGTTTACTGAGCCTGCCCGAACACAGACCTGCACTGTGACTGCAGTTTACTGTGCCTGTCCCCCAACACAGTCCTGCATTATGACTGCAGTTAACTGAGTCTGTCCCCCAACACAGTCCTGCATTATGACTGCAGTTTACTGAGCCTGTCCCCAAAACACAGTCCTGCACTGTGACTGCAGTTTACTGAGCCTGTCCCCCCAACACAGTCCTGCATTATGACTGTAGTTTACTGAGCCTGTCCCCAAAACACAGTCCTGCACTGTGACTGCAGTTTACTGAGTCTGTCCCCCCAACACAGTCCTGCATTGTGACTGCAATTTACCGAGCCTGTCCCCAAAACATAGTCCTGCACTGTGACTGCAATTTACTGAGCCTGTCCCCCAAACACAGTCCTGCACTGTGACTGTAGTTTACTGAGCCTGTCCCCCAAACACAGTCCTGCACTGTGACTGTAGTTTACTGAGCCTGTCCCCCAAACACAATCCTGCACTGTGACTGCAGTTTACCAAGCCTGTCGACCCAAACACAGACCTTCATTATGACTGCAGTTTACTGAGCCTGTCCCCCAAACACAGTCCTGCATTATGACTGCAGTTAACTGAGCCTGTCCTCCAAACACAGTCCTGCATTATCGCTGGAGTTTACTGAGCCTGTCCTCCAAACACAGTCCTGCATTATCGCTGGAGTTTACTGAGCCTGTCTCCCAAACACAGTCCTGCACTGTGACTATAGTTTACTGAGCCTGTCCCCCAAACACAGACCTGCATTATGACTGCAGTTTACTGAACCTGTCTCCCCAAACACAGTCCTGCACTGTGACTGTATTTACTGAGCCTGTCCCCAAAACACAGTCCTGCACTGTGACTGTAGTTTACCGAGACTGCCCCCCCCAAACACAGACCTGCATTGTGACTGTAGTTTACTGAGTCTGCCCCCCAGACACAATCCTGCATTGTGACTGCAGCTCCCCCAAACACAGTCCTGCACTGTGACTGCAGTTTACTGAGCATGTCCCCCAAACACAGTCCTGCACTGTGACTGTAGTTTACTGAGACTGCCCCCAAACACAGTCCTGCACTGTGACTGCAGTTTACTGAGCATGTCACCCCCCCCCCAACACAGTGCTGCATTATGCTGCTGTTTACTACTTCAGGGCTGGTGGGCACCACATCTAGAATAGACCTCTTTCTGGTAGGCTTCCTTACCAGCTGCACCAGTAGACAGTCCTGAAAGGTATCCAGCATAGCCTGGATTTTAGTACTACTAGCCACTGAAATATCCCAGTCTACGTCAGGTAAGTTAAAATCCTCTACCACCACCATATCGCCCCTAACTGCTCCCCTTCCAATTTCCTCTCTGAGCTATCTGCCCTCTGCTTCCTCTTGCCCTGGCAGTCTGTAGAACACCCGTAAGCATAGTTTTTTACCTGCTGCTACTGTAAGCTGAACCCACAGAGACTCGGCCCCTTCTGTACCATCCTTGATATTCCTATCTTCCGTCACCTCAGTGCCCTCCCTGACATAGAGGGCTACTCCGCACCCTCTACCCGTTCCTCTGTCCTTCCTTAGCAGTATGTACCCAGGCACTATTAGGTCCCAATAATTTTTATCCATGGCCCACGTTTCAGTGATGGCTATGAGGTCCACCTTAGTGTGCCATCATTGCTTGGAACGCACTGATTTTATTGCCCAGACTTCTGATGCTGAGACAGACTCCTTTCCAGCTGCCCCTGAACGCTTGTTGTTATTTGTCTGAATTTTACTTGTTTTCTTCCCCGGCCTTTTTGGTTTCATGTTGTTTGCATCAGCCTTTTTGTGCTTACTTACTGTTAGTCTATCCCCTACCTCATTCTGGGCCTAAATCGAGTTATTGCCTGTTGTGCTGCTACAAGCCCTCGGGCATGGGGGGAGAACTAGGGGGGATACCCTTCCTTTCACTTATTTGTTTGGTTTCCCCAGTCCCAGTCTCCCCCCTCAGTCAGCTTAAACGTCTGATACAGATGTCAAACTTCTGCCCCAGTGCAGTGGCCCTTTCTTTCATCAGGTGGAATCCACCCTCCTTAAAAAGTCTCCTATCCCAAAATTCCCCCAGTCACCTATAAAATGGTCCCCCTTCCCTTGACATCATTCCTTAAGCCACCCATTAAACTCATCTATCTTCTGTTTCCTTATTCTGTCTTTCCCCCCTTGGCCCAACAAGGAGGACCTCAGAGAAGACCAGGGAGGCTAAGTGTGCTGCCAATCTGGCCCCAGTCTCTGGAAATTTTGCTTAACCACACCCACTGACTGGTTTGCCAGATCATTGATACCAAGGTGTACCAGCACCCCCAGATCTCCCCATTCTGTCGCCACCATCCTCCCTATTCAAGCTAGATCCTGTATAGCCGAGGCACCTGGAAGGCAGCTAACAATCCCTTTCTCAGGGGATTTCTTGCCCGCCACCTTTTCCAGTCCCTTGGTCATAGATTCCCCTGACCACCAAAACTTTCCTGGCTTTCTTTCTTCTGGGAGCCACCATGTTATCCTGCCTTGATCCCCTGCTTGACGTAAAGCCCCCCCCCCGCCCATAGAGTCATATTCCTGTACCTCCTCCAGGGGTGCAAAGCGTTTTGCTATTGGGATGGAGTTGGTCAGAACAACACCCTTGTTGCTAGCCCTGCCTCCCTCTGCCCCCCCATCTCACCAGTCTCCATCCCCCTGGGCCTCTGTGGAAGTGGGAGTGGGGAGGGTGAGCTCCAGTTTAGCTGGAGATGTAGCTTGGATATCTCTACCCTTTCTGCCTCCAGCTGAGCCTTGAGCTCTGTTAAGGTGCTGTAAATGGAGCAATGCCACTATCTCCAGAGCAGTCCCCTGGAGATGAGTGCCCCACAGCCATCACAACTGACAATCTCCATTCTATCTTAATCAACGAACAGGTATTCTCAGCACAAAGCAGTAGTAGATACGGTAGTATGATAAACAAAATGTAGCTGCCCTAGGTACAAGCCAAGTTAAGCAGTTAGTATGATAAACAAAAAATGCCTCCTTAAATAGATATCAGACTAGCAGCAAGTTCCCCAAACCCTTCTCCCACAAACAATACAGGTGTACCTCGGGTATGACAGCAGAATTCCTGGCTGCTGGCTGCCTCACAGCCGACTCCAGGTAGACTCCACTTCTTCACTGTCCATTGAGCTGTGGTCCTTAGCGTGGAGGGCTGCAGCACAGAGGGCTGCTGGTAGAGAGAGGCTTAAAATGAATCTGGGGCACACCTGACTCTGCTTTCACAGGTCACAGGCCCTTTCCATTTAGCTGTCTCCCCTAGCTGCTAAGTGAAAGGGGGAGCTGTAGCTGCTTTCCCCTGTTCCTCTCCCTAATGTGCTGCTTCTAAAAGCAGAATCAAAATGGATATGGGTCCAACTCTGAAGTAGTACATGTAGTAAGAGTTGGGGAGCCACTTGCAGACAATAACCACAGTTCAGTTTTGTTTGAATTAACCCTCAGGACTGAAAAATGCACACAATAACAGAGGTCTTGGACTTCAGAAGGGCAGGTTTCAGCAAACTCAGAGGGGTGGTTCGGGACAAGTTAGATGGGGTAAGCAGTATAGAAGGTGTGGAAGAGAGATAGGGTAATAAAAGGGGGCCATTCTCGACACATCACAGCTATGCTTACGTAAACAAAGGAAATAAACTCAGGAGGCCACTGATTCTCAGCGAGGGTCAGAGAAGTGGTAAGGGCCAAAAGGAAAACCTTCTAGAGGTTTAAAGATTGAAGAGAATCAGGGGAAGTAGAACAGGAGGAATACATTCAGAGAAACGAGGAAGCAAAGAAGATGATTAGGCAGGCAAAAGCAGACACAGAGCTGCAAATAGCCAGGGTCAAGCATGGAGAAAGGAAAAAATTGCTTACTATAGTAATACTGTTTCTTCCAGGGGATCTCTCAGCATGCTTGACTAGTACAGTTATGCCAACTGGGTTCAGCTGCCCTGGAGGTGGAGTTGTGCTAATGATGCCAGGGAATCAGCACATCAGGTTGTAGTAAGAGAGTGCTGCCTGCAGGTGCTGCTGTACTTCCAGTCAGATTCATTTCAAAGACTAAGGGGCAAAAGGCCCGAAACCCTAAGCCTATGCTAGTACTATAGAAAAAATGGAAAAACACGGAAAAATGGAAATCAACTCTAGGCAAACTATATACATCATGCTTCACTGTGGAACGTTATACATTTTATTGCTCTACAGTAAGACATTTGGCCTAAGACAAGGACTGCAGAACTATTCTCAGCCAGGTTACGTGAGGGGAGGCTGGGTGGGAGGTCAAGCATACTGAGGGATCCCCTGGAAGAAACAATATTACTATGATAAGTAATTTTTTCTTCTCACCCCAGGAATCCTTCAGTATGCTTGACTAGTGCGGACTATAAAGCAGTGTAGTTGGGAGGAGGGAACATATCCTAGTTTGGAAACAGGTTCTGCAGGACTGCAGTGTCAAATCTGGCATCTGATCTGGACTGTACATCCAAACAGTGGTGCTTTGTGAAGGTGTGTACAGTCTTTCAGGTAGCTGCTTTGCAGATGTCGAGCAAGGGTATGTCTCTTGTTGCTGCCACCGAGGCTGTGGTGCCCCTCGTGGAATGGGCCCTGAGGCCTCAAGGTGGCTGTCTGCCAGTCTTACTGTAACAGAACTGGATGCAGAAGACTATCCAACATGAGATAGTCCTCTTACAGGCTGGCCTGCCTTTACCCACCTCACCACAGGTGAGGAAAAGTTGGGTGTGCGAGGACCTGAGTTGCTTGGTGTGCTCCAGGTAGTAGGTCAGTGCCCGTTTGACATCCAGACTGTGAAGCCTGTGCTCACCAGGAGTGGATCTGTCTGTGAAAAAGACAGGGAGCATTATAGACTGGTTCAGGAGAAATCCAGACACTACCTTGGGAAGAAATGTCCTGTTAGTCCTGAGAACGACTTTATCCCTATGGGAAATAATGTAGTTAGGTTCAGTACAAAGAGCTTGCAGCTCTGAAATTCTTCTGCCTGAAGTGATTGCTACTAGGAAAATCATTTTTCAAGTGACATATTTTAAGTCTTCAGTAGCCCTGGGCTCAAATGGAGACTCCATCAACTTAGCTATACAGAGGTTCAAATCCCGGGGGTAACAGGATCCCTAAGTGGGGGTTGAAGGTGCAGCAGGCCATTAAAGATTTTTTTTAAAGATGGAATGAGAAATTATAGATTTTTTCTTACTAACAGACATGTAGGCCAAAATTGCTGCCAAGTGAACCTTCAGAGATGAGGCTCTAAGACCTGGTGCTTGTAAGTATACCACATAGTCTAGTATGGAGGGCAGGCTAGCCTGCGAAGGGTTAATTTGCCTGTCTTTACACCAGAAAGAAAATCTATTCCATTTGGAAGCATAAGTCTTTTTTGGTACTTGGTTTCTTAGCCAGACAAATGATTTTCAGGACTTGCTCTGAATACTGAGAGTCAGGGAATTCTAGCTCTTCAACTACCAAGCTTTGAGGCAAAAAGACTATGCTGGGGTATGCTATCAAGAGGCTGTGAGTGGGGGGAAAGCAAATGGGTCAGTTGACTGAAAGGGTGAGAAGCAGGGCATACCATGGCTGCCTCGCCCAGTGTGGAGGCATCAGAATCAGGGTTGTTGGCTGACTTCTGAGTTTTTGCAGGACCCTGAAAATTGGGGGGAAATGGAAGGAAAGTATACAGGATCCTCCCTGTCCAATCCAGAGACAGGGCATCCACTGGTACTGAGCCCAGAGCCGGAGGTCTGCAACAGTAAAGGTGAGTCTGGTAGTTGTGTTTGGGGCCAAAAACATCTATCTCTGGAGTGTCCCATCTTCTGAAGACTGTGGCCAGCAACTGTTTGTTTAGGGTCCACTCGTGGTCCTGACTGGTGTGGCTCAGGGAGTCTGCCAGCACATTGTCCTTGCCTGGCAGGTGAATGGCCGTGAGCTGCATGTCCAAGGAGTAGGCCAGAGACCAGATCTTCATGGCCTCTGTGTAGAGCTTTGTGGATCTTGTACCCCCCTGCTTGTTGATGCAGAACATGACAGTGGTGTTATCTGTCCTGATTTGGACAGATTGTCCCTTGAGCTGGGGAGCAAAGGCTTTGAAAGCCAGGTACATGGCTCTGAGTTGAAGGAGATTTATATGACACCTGAACTGTCTGGGAAACCACACCCCTCTTATGGATTGGTCTGCCAGGTGTGCACCCCACCTTAGGAGGGAAGCATCGGTAGTGAGCACTGTGGATGTTTCCCTCCGCTGGAAAGGAATTCCTTCCCTGAGGTTGTCCCTGTCCTTCCACCAGTCCAGGGCTTGTAAGAGTGTCCTTGTGACTGAAACCAGTTTTGATAGGAAGTCCCTCTTTTGAGACCAATGGGCTCTGAGATGGTACTGAATATCTCTCATCTGGAACCTGGCCCTACAGCTGTAGCAGATGCCATGTGGCCTAGAAGTCTGAGAAAGTGCCTGGCTGGTCTTGGTTGGCCTAGGGCAAATGAGTGTGCCAGGGTCTGAAGGTTTTTCACCCTGTCCAGAGGGAGCAGGGCTTTGCCTTGCTGTGTGTCCAGCTCTGCTCCGATAAACTCCAGAATTTGAACTGGCTCAAACTGTGACTTCTCTGTGTTGATCGGGAAACCCAAGGACTCCAGGGTGCACTGTGTGAGGCTGAGAGAGACTCTGACCTTTTGGGGAGACTTGTCCACTATCATCCAGTTATCCAGGTAGGGGAAGACAGAGACCTCCTGTCTTCTGAGATGGGCTGCCACCACTGCCAGGCACTTTGCAAAAACTCTGGGAGCTGAAGAAAGGCCAAAGATCAGAGCTGCAAGCTGGTAGTGGCCACAGGGCAGTCTGAATTTTCTGTGAGAGGGCCTGACTGGAATGTGAAAATAGGCATCTCTTAGGTCTAGGGAGGCTAGCCAGTCTCCCTGTTGTAAAGAGGGGATCACCACTGACAGGGCGACCATCTTGAATTTGGGATTGACCAGGTGTTTCTTTAGATGCCTGAGATCTAAAATGGGTTGCCAGTCCCCATTTTTCTTTTGGGTTAGAAAGTTTGTGGAATAGAGGTCTTTTCCCAATTGGGAGAGAGGGACTCTTTCCACTGCATTTGCTGCCAGGAGAGACTTTACCTCTAACTCTAGCAGAATTTTCTCTTTGGGGGTTAGGGGTTTTACACTCCTGTGGCCCTGCTGAGTGGGAAATGTTTTGATCTGCAGGGTAAGTCCTTGACCCACCACCTGCAGCACCCACTCGTCCATGGTGATGTGGTGCCATTGGTGGAGGTAGTGAGTCAGCCTTCCTCCTACTGGCAGAGAGAAGGCGACCTGGGCCTTCCAGTCAAGAGTTTCGTTTTGGCTGAATTTTTGTTGTCGGTGTGGGATCAGTACATTTCTAAGCCCTTCTACTTCTTTCCCTATAGAATCCTCTCATCTGAGAGTCATCCAAGGGCATGGGCATTGGCATAGGGTAGAAGGCCCTGGGATAGTAACCCCTACCTCTGCCCCCTCTTTGAGGTCCATAGGAGGTAAAGGGTTTCTCTTTAGCTACATTGCTCTGATAGGTGGTGTCGTATTCCTCCACCTTTTCCTGTATGTCTCTGTTTTGTCTCCAAAAAAGGAATTGTTCTTACAGAGAAAATACGTACCTTTAGTTTGGGTGTCCTTGGAGAGATTGGTAGTCCTCAACCAGGCAAACCTCCTGAGAGAAATAGCCTGAGCCATAGCCCTGAAGGCAGTGTCACTGGCATTTACAGCCATGTGGAACTTATATTTTGTGGCTTCTAAGGCAGTTTTAACAGTTTCTGCCAGTTCCCGAGCCACTTTATCTGGGGCTTGTAGCTGATAGCCAGGACAGAGCTCCAGAGAGCCTTTTGGTACTGAGCTGTGTACACCATGGAAGTACAGAGGTCAAGCAGCAGTGAGGCTGTGTTGTAATATTTCTTACCCATAGTAGCCAGTTTTTTAAAACTCTTTTTCTGGAGGCTGGGAGGAAAGAGGCACCTTTGCTTTGTAACAAATTGCAGCTTGTACTGCTCCTTCATGGTCTGGTGTATGTAAAGGTACTCAGCATTAAATTTATCCAGCTGGTACTTTCTCTTTATTTTCTTATCCACCCCTGGTATGGAGGTGGGATTCTGGAGAGATTTGAAAGCAGCCCTGTAAAGGGACTTATGAACTGGAAGGAGCAGCTTTTTAGGAGGAGGAAGACCCATCATATCCAAAAAATCTGCCTCCTCATCCACCTCTGTGGACTCTTGAATAGAAACATCAAGAGTGTGCACCATGTGTTGGACAAAGGAAAAATGAGAAGAAACATCCACATGGCCATGGGACAGAGAGCCAAATTCTTGGTCTGGAGTTTCAACACATTGTAAAGGCTCACCCTCCTCTTCATCATCACCTCCCTCAAAGAAAAATGCCCTGGCCGAGACCAGGGTCAGAGGGAATAGGTGATAGCAGGACTAGCTGAAATATCCAGAAAAGAGCCCACAGCCTGAAAAGTTTGATATAGTTGCCAAGCCTTTGCCATTTTCCTCTGCAGACAGTATATCTTGTAACACCGGTGTCTCCCTTTGCTTTTCAGCAGGAGGGGCAGTGATATGTTTTTCTTTTTCTTTCTTTTTAGCAGGCACTGAATCAGGAACTTGCTGTGAATATCTTTTTTGTTTGACTTGGTCATTATTATTTTTATTAGACTTATTCTCTATGGGGTCCTAGGAGGACCTGCCTTTAGACTTTTAATGAGAAGAGGACCCTTCTTCTGAGTTTTTAACACAGGGGAAAGCAGACTGAGAATCAAGGAGAATGGTAGGGCTTGTTTGTACCCTCTTATTGTCTCACCTATAGTACCCTGATTTCCAGCATTTGTTCCTGTATGTATTATTCCCTGTATGTAAAAATGTTCTTGACCTCTGTTTAACCTGTAACATCCCTGTGCCTTGTGATTTAAATTGTTGCCTAGCTATGCCATCTTTTATGGCCCGGGTCGTGCCTGAAAATGGTCCCTCGGACCAGTGCACCTATCCAGTAATCAAAGACAAATAAATAAGCCATAATTTTCAGCCTTATGGCTGATTTCTTACTGTTGTTGAGTAACTTAAAATGTAAAGCTCACAGACAGAAAAAGCAGTGACTGGCCTAACTGCAGCAGTCTGCCTTGAGCACAAATTAAAAGGCTTTAGCAGTCTGGGAAGAACAAAAGGACCAGTATTGTTTTGGGGTCTATCTGACCTGCTAATCTGTCAGAAGACCCAGGAAAGTTTGTTCCCAAATAAAAAATTCAAAAAGCTCCCAGTGCTGTGGAACAGTGGAAAAATGGCTCCTAGTTGAGGTAAAATAAAGAAATGCAGTTTAAAATCACGGACCCACTTTAAAAATAGGTATCCGCAGAAACAATAGTGTTAAAATATAAAATCCGTAGAAATTTTACCTCAGTCATAATAGTTTTTAGTCAAAAAAAAGCATGGGAGTGCAGAAAAAGGAGGAGACTTTCCGCAGTTCCTGGAAACTAAGGAACCATGGAAAACACACAAAAAGCACTGAAATCTTGCTAAAACACTCTAAAAGCAGCACAGAATAAAATAAATCACTGATAAAATAAAAATTAACCACTTCAAACAAAGGTTTGAAGAGAGAGCTCTGGGGCAGACTTGCCACGTTAGTGGAGAAAGTAATCTGACTGGAAGTACAGCAGCACCTGCAGGCAGCGCTCTCTTACTGCAACCTGATTGGCTAATTGCCTGGCATCATTAGCATAACTACACCTCCAAGGCAACATAACTGCACTATTTATTTATTTGCTTTTGGTAACTGAGTAAGCAGACTAGACAATACTGCCTATTTTCAGGCACGACCCAGGAGAGTACAAATCAAAATACATGGAGTAGTAAAACATTGCAGTCACACATACAAATTACAGAGGTGCGGGCTACATAGCACATAGGAACATTATACAGTCATACAATATAAGGTACCAAACAGGCCATAAGACAGAAGGAGTAAGTAAATGTGCAGGTCAGCACTTTAGGCTAGGTCTAGCTAGGAGGCAAGTAACAAACCTTCAGTAAGAACTTAAAGATGGCGAAGCCGGGCAGGGGAAGAGGGTTAGGGTTAGAGAGGTTATAAGTGCAAAGGAGAGTTAGTGACCACAAACTATAAGGTTAGGGGCATTTGCAAGTGTCTTGGGTAGTGAGGTGGTTGGAAAGGGCCTTCCTGAAAGCAAAGTGGGATCTGTCACATCTGATGCCAGCAGGTAGAGAGTTCCAGAATTTGGGGACGAAAGTGGAGAATGCAAGTTCACCCATCCTAGTGAAGCATTTGGGAACAGAGAATAGAGCTCGAGTTGAGGACCCAAGGGACAGGGGGCAGTCAGCAGGGGTGAGCATAACAGCTAGGGGAGAGGGGAGAGAAGAACAAATTATGTTGTCAGTTAGGCAACTTATAGAATAGGATTGACGGGAAGATGGGGACAACCAGCGAAGATCAAAGTACAATGTGCAGTGATGCTTACGGCAGTGAGCAGACAGAGCGAATCTACAAATATTGTTGTAGGCCACATCCCATGTTTGAAGGACATTAGCCTGTGCCATTGCAAAGACTAGTAGAGCGTATGAAAGGCTGGGAAGCAGTAGAGGGATTCCTGAGGTGAGAAACATTTTTTCCACTATATCAGTGAAAAAAGAAAGCAAAGTGGGGGAATGAAAAAATTACTCACCGTAGTAATATTATTTCTTTGAAGGTATTCTTCAGTATGTTTGATAGGTGTAGTATGCCAGCTGGGTTCAGCTGCCCTGGAGGAGGAGACTATGCTAATGATTTTGGTATCAGCCAATCAGAAAGAAGTAAAAGAGAGTGCTGCCTCAGCTAGAGTGGGAGGTCAGGCAGATTAATTTCTCCGGTGACTGGACAACACTGCCCCGGAGCTCTCTCTCTCTCTCTATCTCTCTCTCTCTCTCACTTCACTTGAAGCGGTTCTTTTCTTTTCTAAAGTTGGTAAAAGTCTTTTCTTTGTGCTGCCTTAATGAATTTTAAAAAATGTTCTTAGTGCTGCGGTTTTTTTACTTCGCGGTTCCTTCGGTTCCCAGGAACCGCAAATTTTGTTCCTCAGGGTCCCTTCTGCAGTTCCTGCTCTTTTTCTGAGGTGCATTTTTGCCGCTTCTGACTAACGTTACCTCGGCTCCCAATTCAATTTGCGGTTACTTTTTTTTATCAGAACTGCTAATTTTTACTTTATCTTTTGAATCAGCACTACTGCGAAACTGTATTCAAGATGGTTCAAAAGCACTTGGGAACCAACCTCTTTCAGTATTTGCTTCTATTTGGGGGTATTTTTTTTTTCCAGCTTTCTGACAATTTTCCCTGTCAGACAGACGTATATAGGAACTGGTCCTACTGTGTGAAAAAAAACTGTGCAAAGTGTGACTCTTTACCCAGACCATAAGTGTGTATTAGCTCTGATTTTGTCTGAAACAGTGTATATACAGTCAAAGCATTGGCTAGTGTGGCTTCTCAGTCTGTTTACCCCTCAATCAAAATTTCTGAGGAGGGGTCTTCTTCACACAGAACTAAGGGTAAGTCTGACAAAGACTCTGTTCAGAATAAAACAGACAACAATAATTCTGACCAAGCAAAAAAGAGACAGAATGAACAGGTCACTGATGAAACGCCTGCTAAAAAGAAACAAAAAGAGAAACACATCACTGCCCTTCCCACTGAGAAGCAAAGGGAAGACACCAGTGACACAGAAAACTTTGCCCCCTGACGAAGAGTTGGCTAAGGCTTGGCGTTGATACCAAACAGTGCATGCTATGGGCCATACCTCTCAACCTCTTGCCTCATGAATTAGGGACAAGGCCTAAAAAGTCAGGGACAAAGACTCCAAATCAGGAACACATCTTAAAATCTGGTACAATTCACTCAGAAAGCTGATAGAATAAAGGGATTTGTGTTAAGATGCATTTTCTGAAGAATAACAAGTCTGTAACTTTAATGCTTGGCATTATTTTGTGCTTTTAATCCCCATTGTTCTGTCACAAGAACACAAATTTTATGAGGGATAGAGGATAAATCTGAAGTAAAAATCAGGGCCATCCCTCAAAAATCAGGGACAGTTGAGAGGTATTCTATGGACAATATTTTTAATCCCCCTCTTTACCCTAATACCCCTCATACATCAAACTCTGGTCATACCCAGGGTTTTTATTATATGGGTGAAGATGATGATGGATTGGGTGATGAACCCTTAGATTCAGAGGCTCCCCCTGGCTCAGAGTTTGGTGGTCCCACTAATACGCAGGAGGATTTTTTCTCTCACTTTACTTTTATTCAATGTATGGTGGACACCCTTGATCTCACTATACAATAAACTATGGACCAAGACATGGAGGAAGACTTTTTAGATATGATGTGTCTCTTTCCTTCCAAGAAGTTACTTTTGCCAATATAAATCACTTAGAAGGGCAACTTTTAAAGTACTCGAACACCCCACTTCAAGTCTGGCAGTGGACAAGAAAATTGAGAAAAAGTATCAACTGGAAAGGCTTAATGCAGAGTTCCTGTATTCTCACCCTGATCATGAAGGGGCTGTATAAGCAGCTGCTTGTGACAGGGCTAAAACACCCCTTTCTTCACAGCCTCCTGTAAAAGAATCTAAAAGGCTTGATTTTATGGGGAAAAAAAAATCTTATACCACAGCCTCTCTGCTGTTTCGGCTATCTACTTACATGGCTTATACAGCCCAATACCAAAAAGCTCTCTGGAACTTGTGTTAGCCATAAGCCAGCGGGCCCCAGATAAAGTAGCCCAGAACCTGACAGAAACTGTCAAAATGGCATTGAAGGCCACTAAATACCAGTTTCACATGGTAGTGGACACTGACATTGCCTCCAGAGCCACCCATGGCCCAGGCAATCTCGCTTAGGTGCCATGCTTGACTAAGGGCAACTAATCTTTTGCAGAACACTCAGAAAAAAGCTATGGATTTTCCCTACAAGAATAATTATTTGGGGACAAGACTGAAGCTTATATGAAAAAGGTGGAAGACTACAAATCCACCTATCAAAGTAATACAGCAAAGGAGAAAGCTACCACTTCCCTTCTTCTGGGGCAGCTGAACCCAGCAGGCATACTGCACCTGTCAAGCATACTGAAGAATTCCTGTGGTGAGAAAGTTAGGTTATTAGATGGGGGTAGGGTACTGAATATGTGCTCGCTGGAGACCAGAAGAAAGAGGGGAGGATATGATAGAAACCTTCAAATTCCTGAAAGGAATAAACAAACTGAATTACATGGAACTATTTAGCAGGAACACCAGTTTGGCAACATGAAGGCATGACTGGAAGCTGACAGTAGGAAGGTTCAGAAAGGATGTTAGAAAGTATTATTGTACTGAAAGGATGGTGGAACCATGCAGCTTGCCTACTGAGGTGGTGGGAACTAAAATCATGGAAGGCTTCAAACAGGCTTGGGGCAGAGCAAAAGGAATAGTGCTCACTTGTAGAGATGAAATCAGGGAAAGAAACAGAAAGACTGATGGGGAGGGTTAGAACCCTGTATCAACACTAGGTTGCGGGGTTATATACGATCCAGTGGTCTGACTTGATGGACCTTTGGCCTTTTTCTACCGTCACTGTCCATGTTTCCAGGTTTACAGAGCCTCCTCCCATGAAACAGAGTCCTACATTATGGCTAGGGTTTACAGAGCCTCCTCTCCCAAACACAGTCATGCACTATAGCTGTAATTTACAGAGCCCCTTCCCCCTTGAAACACAGTCCTGCATTATGGCTCAACATAGTTCTGCATTATTGCTGCAGTCTACAGTGCATCCCCCCCACCGAAACACAGTACTGCATTACGGCTGGAGTTTACAAAACCCTCCCCAACACAACCCTGTTTTATGGCTGGAGTTTACAGAGAGTCCCACGGACAGATTCCTGGGTTATGGCTGAAGTTAACAGAGCCCCCCTCAAACACAGCCCTGGGTTATGGCTGGTGTTTACACAGCCACCCAAACACAGTGCTGCATTATGGCTGGACTTTGCAGAGCTTTCCCTCTAGAACACTATCTTGGGATAAGGCTGGTGTTTATAGAGCCCATCACCACCACCACCTGTTTAATCCCTGTAGGTTTAGTAGGTTCTCTAAAGGATTCATCGAGTTCTTGGTTTGAAAGTTAGCAGCCAACTTTAGCACCTCTACTTTAGCCTCATTACTCTCGTGTTCCCGCATTGCGACCACTCATTCTGCCAACAACCATCTGTGGACCGTGCCCAGGGTCCGAACTTCCCTTGCTCAGAGATTATTTCCTTATAGAGCTCCCGCCTGGTACAATGAGCTCCCCCCAGCCATAACCTCCACTCCCAATCTAGGATACTTCAAGACCATCCTAAAAAAACACATTCTCTCCTTGCGCAAATGCCAGTGCAACTGCTAATCCTCCTAACTGACCTGCACAGAGTTGCACTATGGCCGCTACCCATTGACATTGCCACCAATTGTATAGGACTAACTGTATAGGACATCTCTGCTGCTGATCTCTGTATCTGCTATATGACAATGCCCTAGAGGCTGCACCTGCACTGTAACTATACCTTCTGTACTAATACCAATACCCTAGCTACTAAATGTATAGCTCAACAGCCACCCAGGCTACTATATGTAAATACTTCCTTAAAACTGTGTTGTCTCACTATTGTATAGATCACTGTCACTACTATACGACAATGCCCCAGAGGCTGCACTTGTATTAAACTTGTTCCACTGTAATAATATCAATACCCTAGCTACTACATGTATAGACTTTCAGTCACCTTGGCTATTATATGTAATTACTTGAAATGTGATGTCCCACTAATGTACTATCTCTGAATGTATGATTATGCTGACGAGGAGCCTTTGTAAATGAGTCTATGACTCAAAGGGTTGTAATTCCTATGATTGACTAAATAAATAAACAAGAAAAAAGCTCTGTACTCAGAGTCTTGTACAGATCAGGTGCATGCAGAAAATGTCAAGTGAAATATGTTATTCCTGCACCACAGACAAATCTAGGCTACAGCCCTCTGCCCGTAAGGGATTCTTCTATGCTGCCAGAACAGAATATTGAACTTGCCTTTTCTGAGACTCTTCGAGTGCAGAGCTTTTTTGTTGTTTACATAACAGGCTGGCCACCTTGCTGTGCACAGCCTCCAGCTTTCCCAGTGTGTGCCACTGTTTCTGTGTTTTCAAACTCTAGCATCACAACCTACTGTGTTGCACAGCAGTGGTAAAGGGAAGGGTCATTTTTTTTGCCATGTGCTTCAAGCAAAACATTCTGTCACTTCCAGGCATCCTGTGGAACACGTCCTGAGTTTCTTAAGTTCGGGAAACAGGATGAAGTTTCTTTTTCTTGGATTGGGGAGCTGTAAACTATCATACACGCAACAGAAAGGCAGTCAGGTCATTGCTTCGTGGGGACTTGTTGCTAAGTGTATGAAGCTCCTCAGTGAGGATGATGGCCTCAGTTTATTCCATGCAAATCCAGCTTCTACACTGCAATGCCATCAACTGCCGAGCCCTCAAGTGTTGCTGCTTCTGCTGTCCCTGCTACTGCACTATGCAAATCAGGGTAGTTTGCATGGGAGCCCTGCCAGGCACACAGGATGTCAAGGGGGGAGGGGCATATGCTCACTTCCCAGAGCTTTCACCTGGGCAGGTGTGCTGCCTGTGCAACTAATTGAAACCATACTGATTCACAGAACTGATAACTGACTAGGCTTCTTAGGTTGAAATAGCTGAGTTCCTTTGGTGGTATCAGTGCCATGGTTAATTTACAGGCATCACATTCAGGTAAGAGCCATTTTGTTCATTTATCTAACCTAACACTGCATCATACCTCTACAATTTGCCATTCACAGTAAATTGCTTCCCGTTGATCATTCCATGTGCACATGACTCTGTGCCCTGTAGTGAGCCAGTAAGCATGAGACCTTGTGCTCTGCAGTTTGTCTACTAGAGAAAATAATTAGCCAAACAACATAGGACCACATAACAGAAGCAGATTAGTTGTAAAACATACAACTTCATCAAAGAATTCTGTTTTATACAGACACTGATTATGTCTTGAGAAATGTGGGGGAGATATGTTTATCCTTTTTCACATCCTATCATTTTTGTTTTGCATTTCAAAATATTAAATTAATACTTGAAGTTAACTGTTTTCCCTTATTGCCTTTCTCCTGCTTCCTATTGGTGCAGCCTGTGGTGATTACACTGCTGAAGGGACATCACGTGTTACCAGCCCTGCGCTATCTCATTTTTTTCTCAAAAACTGTTTGAGGGTTTGATTTTTATTTGCACTACACTGAGACTTGAAACTACTTCCTAAGTGCAGATGGCCTTCCTCATCCTCAGCATTTAAAACCTAAACTATGTTGTGGTTATCTCTTAAGGAGCTGTCAGTCCCCAGCCTGACCCTTTACTAGACTGAGACTCCCAGATGAGACACCTGTCTCAAACAGATGGCAAAAGGAAACTGTGATTGATGGGTGTAACAAAGAGTCTGCGGGGGGGGGGCAGATGGGTGTATATGGGGTCCACATAGAAGTAAACAGGAGGTCAAGGGGGTCCCACATAGGGGTAGATGGACATGAAGGGTGCTATTGATAGGACTGGGAGTCCCACAGAGTGGGACAGCTAGGCATAGAAACATACGAATGCACTGGCAGAAAAGGCCAATAGGTCAAGGGACTCAACAAAGTCCAAGAGGGGAGCATCTTTCAGAAAAAGAGGTGTGCAAGAACAAGGGGGCACAATTTGAAGATAGAGGAGAGATGGCTCAGGGGCAATGTGAGGAAATATTTTTTCACAGACAGGGTGGTGGATACATGGAACAGCCTTCCTGAGGAGGTCATGGGGTCAAAAACAGTGGGGGAATTCAAGAATGCATGGGACAGACATAAGGCAATTCTAGTGGGGAGTAGGAGGAAGTAGGCTGTTGGTTAACTAGGATCTGCAGCTTATCCAATAGGTAGGGAAATAGGCAGACTAGGTGGGCCAAGCGATCCTTATCTGCCGTCAAAGTCTGTTTCTATTTCTATCAAGTCTGCCCGAGTGTGCAGCTCACAGTTTACTTTTCCTGCAGCTGCCCTCCCCTCCCAGTCCCTTATCATCATCCCACCCCGGATTATCCCTCCCCATTGTTCTTATGTGCTTACCCTCCCTTTACTCTATCTCATCCTCTTTTAAAACTGTCCACTGTCTTCAGTGTGAGCAGCTCCTCCAGCAGCGCGTTCCACCCAGCCACCACCCTCTCTGTGAAGTAGTGCCTCCTCATCTCCCTCTTGAATATACACCCCTCCAACTTCAGACTGTGCCCCCTCGTAATCCTCCCTCCCTTTAAGCAGAACAATCCTCCTGCTTTGACCCTGTTTATGCCTTTTAAGTATTTGAAGGTCTCTATAGTTTCCCCTCCCCCTTCTGTCCTCCAGGGAATACATGCTGAGCTCCCTCAGTCTTTCCTCATATAGTCTATCCCCCAGAACTAGGATCTTTCTCGCCCTACGCTGTACTGCTTCCAGTAATCTTTATGTTCTTTTTAAGTAAGAGCACCAGTGTTGCACACAGTACTTTAAGTGCAGCCTCTCCAGTGATCTGTACAAAGGCAGGATAACCTCCTCTCTTCTTGAGGTGATACTCCTGGCAATGCACCCCAGCATTTGATTGGCCCTTGCTGCCACCCTCCAGCACTGTGCTGATATCTTCATGTCCCCTGTGACTAGTACCCCTAGGTTCTTCTCATCCTCAGAAACCGATACCTGCCCTCCCCAGCCAATAGTTGGTCCTCTGGTTTCTTGCTCCAAGGTGCATGACTTTGCACTTCTTAGCATTAAACACCAACTGCCACACACCTGACCAGTGCTCGAGCTTTGCTAGATCCTCTCTGAGTTCATAGGTTTTGTACAAATTCGAGGGACATGCCCATACTGAACTTGTCGCCTAGAGTTCCTGCTTCCCTTCCTCGCTGTCCACTGTTGCACATATCTTTGTGTCATCAGCAAGCAGGCTGATCTTGCTCTTGATCCCTTCTGCAATCAACAGCCAAAGAACCATGCACAAGGTAAATGTGGTGCTTTCAGCAAATACAGGGACAATTACCAAAAAAGCTGAAGCACACATGAATCCCAATAATGGAACGGACCCAGAGCTAAAGAAAATTATTTATTACACCAAAAAGGAACAGCCACTTGACGCGTTTCGGACAGCGGGTCTTTATCAAAACTTTGATAAAGGGACCTGCTGTCAACAGCGTCAACAACTTCATTCACGAGCCAGTTCACAGCTGGAGTCGTTCAATGACCAGAACAGTGTGTCAGCACACCACAATATATCACTTCTGCAATGTCCCTCTGTAAAGATGTTGAATAAAACAGGCCTAGCTCCAAACCCTGTGGTACCCCACTAGTCATGGCCTTGGTTTGGAGTTCCCCCCCCAACAATTATCCTCTGCTGTCTGTTCTGCAGCCAGCTCCCAACCCACCCCACTAGTTTCTCCCCAGCCCCCAGGTTCCTCAGCTTGCCCAATAACCTTCCGTGTGGTACTGAGTCAAAGGCCTTGCTGAAGTTCAGATACAGGACATCCACTGCATGGCCCGTAGGCACAGGAGCATCACATGGGGTGGACAGGTGGGCATGGTGGGAGCCAACATAGGAGTACAAATGAATGTACGGGGGAACACATAGGGACAGATGGGCATAGTGGTCCCTCACAGGGGGACTAGATGGATGTGGATGTTACAGAGGATGTCACATATGGTGTCTGATAAGTATAGGTTGTCCCACAGGGTAGGACAGATGGGTGAGCCCACATAGGTGGACATAGCAACAGTGCTGTGGTCTAGTCTGTCTGCTCCACCTTCTGCATGCAGAGACCATTCCTAATTTAAGTATGGACACACATCCAAGCTAATCAGTTAGAATGTTACCCTACTCATGCTGTATAACCCTCCATGCCACGCTACATCAGCAATCTGTCTAGTTCTGTTTCCCAACTCATGCTGTGTAACTCTCAATGCCATTTCCCCTCAGGAATCTGTCTAGTCCTGTGTTACCCTGCTCACACTGTGTAACCTTCAGTGCCATTCTCCCTCAGGAATCTGTCTAATCCTGTGTTACCTCTACTCATACTGTGTAATTTTCATTCCATTCTCCTCAGGAATCTGTCTAGTGCTGTGTTAACCCCTACTCATGCTGTGTAATCCTCAATGCCATTCTCTCCCAGCGATTTGCCTAGCCCTGTGTTACTCCTACTCGTACTGTGTTACCCACAATGCCATTCTCCTTAGGAATCTGTCTAGTCCTGTGTTATCCCTACTCATGCCATGTAAAATTCAGTGCCATTCTCCCTCAGGAATCTGTCTAGTCCTGCATTACTCCTACCCATGCTGTGTAACCCTCAATGCCATTCTCTCTCATGGATATCTCTAGTCTTGTGCTACCCTTACTCATGCTGTGTAACCCTCAATGCCACTCTCCCTCAGGAATCTGTCTAGTCCTGTGTTATCCCGACTCATACTGTGTAACCCTCAATGCCATTCTCCTCAGGAATCTGTCTAGTCCTCTGTTACCCCTACTCATGCTGTGTAACCCTCAATGCCATTCTCCCCCAGGGATCTGTCTAGTTCTGTGTTACCCCTACTCATATTGTGTAACCCTCAGTGCCATTCTCCTCAGGAATCTGTCTAGTCCTGCATTACTCCTACTCATGCTGTGTAACCCTCAATGCCATTCTCCTCAGGAATCTGTCTAGTCCTCTGTTACCCCTACTCATGCTGTGTAACCCTCAATGCCATTCTCCCCCAGGGATCTGCCTAGTCCTGTGTTACCCCTACTCATGCAGTGTAACCCTAAATGTCATTCTCCCTCAGGAATCTGTCTAGTCCTGCATTACCTTTACTAATGCTGTGTAACCCTTGGTGCCATCCTCCCTCACGAGTATGTCTAGTCCTGCTTTGAAAGCCTGATTAGTGCTAACTTCCACAACCCCACCAGGTAGGATATTCCACATGTTAACCACCCTCTAGGTAAAGTAATACTTTCTAAGTCTCCCTTTATACTGCCCCAACCCCAATTTAATGGCATGCCCTTTAGTCCTGCTTGCACTGAGCAGTTCCAACTTCTGTGTGTACTCCAACATGTCTATTCCTTTAGTATTCCGGAAACCATGATCATGCCTTCTCTCAGCCTTCTCTTCTCCAGGCTGAATAATTTATATCCAATCTCTCCTTGGAGCTCTAGCCCCCTTGGCCAGTAACTCTTTTGGTGGTCCAGTGTGAACCCTCTGCCCTTTCGGTACTGTGGTGACCAGAACGGGATGCAGTACTCCAGCTGTGGTCAACCTATAGCCATGGGCATGGGATGGGTCCCCTCCCTTGACCTATTTTTCTCTCACTGCTAATGCATCCCAACTCTGTTGCAGTTCTCATGATTGTGACAGTGCATTGCCTGCCTGACTTCAGCTTAGTGTCCACAATTACCCCGAGATCATATTCCTTAGTTGTGCTGTCCTGTGGCAGGTGTACAGGGAGCACCACAAGGTGAGAGGGTTAAAAGGAGTGCCACAGGCTGTTTGGCTGAGAGGAAGCACTACATGGTGAGAAGGTCAGAGGAAGTGTTGCAGATTCTGATGGTGACAAGTGTCACATGGTGTGAGGTGACAGATGTACAGGGCACAAGGATCAGTACTGGGACCAGTCCTATTCAATGTCTTCATTAGCGACATTGCAGAGGGTCTGGAAGGAAAGGACTGCCTGTTTGCAGATGATACCAAGATCTGCAACAGGGTGGATAATCCAGAAGGGGTGCAGATAATGAAGAGGGACCTGGAGAAGCTTGAAAAATGGCCAGAGGTGTGGCAACTGAGGTTCAGTGCAAAAAAGTGCAAGATAATGCACCTAGGTAGGGGGAACCCTGGGTAGACCTACAGGATAGCGGAGGGGGAGGTGCTGACCATCACCAAAGAGGAGAGGGACCTAGGGATTATCGTATCTGATAACCTGAAGGTATCAAAGCAGTCAGCAAAGGTTGCAGGGAGGGCCAGTGGCATGCTGAGGTGTATAGGCAGAGGTATTACTAGTAGGAGGCAGGAAGTGGTGATGCCATTGTATAAAACATTAGTAAGACCTCACCTGGAGTACTGTGTGCAGTACTGGAGACCCCACATGCATAAGGACATAAACATGGTGGAGGCTGTCCAGAGAAGGGCAATAAAGATGGTGCATGGTTTGCACCACAAAACATATGAGGAGAGAAAGGGACATGACAGAAACTTTTAAGTACCTTAAGGGCATAAACAAGGTGCAGTTGAGAGATCTTTTTCAATGTAGAAAAGATACCAGAACTGGGGGGGGGGCATGATATGAAATTGGAGGGGGGGGGATTAAGAAGTAACATGAGGAAGTTCTTCTACACAGAGAGGGCGGTGAATGTTTGGAATACTCTGCCACAAGAGGTGGTAGGGGCAAGCACAGTGGAGGGGTTTAAACATGCCTGAGACAAGCACAGGGAAATCTTGGGCGGAAAGGGAGTGATGAAAAGCCATTGACCACTTAGGGTGAGTGGATGCATACATGTATAGGGCCTATGGGCAGACTGGTGGGCTTAGCGGTCCTTATCTGCTGACAATTTCTATGTTTAAGGTAGTTTGCATGGTGTGAAATGGCAGACAGACACATGAGATGCCGAACTCCTTCTCCACTGCAGACACATTGTTCACTGTGGTCATGTATGTGTGCGTTGTGACTGCAACTACATTTGGAAGCCTTAGTGCAAAAAACACTTTTTGAACTCTGTTGTCAGTTTGATGGTTTATGTTTCTGGTCAGAGACTAAGAGATAGGCTGAAGCCAACCACAAATTGCACTGCAAAATAAAAACCTGCCTAACCAATCAGAATGAACGGAACCATCAGCCACCGTGCGGCGTGTGTGTGTGTGTGTGTGTGTGTGTGTGTGTGTGTGTGTACACACACACCAGGCTGGCAAAATCAGAATATTTTGCATCCATGCTCCACAGCAGCATAATCACCCCTCCAAGTTCTGGAAGGTCATCCACTCCTTCCTCTTCCCTCTGACCCGGCCCCCTTCCTCAAGGTTGACAATTTCCATATCTTACACACCCAGCAGCCATGGCCTCTTCCTTTAACCACTACTTCACCACCTGTGCACAATCCCTCTTCTCCTCATCCCCCTCCCACACCCTCCCCCTTGCTCCCCTTGCCTTGTTCCATGCACTCTTTCATTTCTTTTATCATTGGGTATTTTTAGCTGCTTTTCTCCCCAATCCCAGTCCCCTTGCGTCCCCGACATGACAGACGCGTGTGAAGGCATGCGCACGTCACGCACTATGGGACGCCCCACCCTGTCAGTCACTCTGTTACCACCTACACCTGCCACAGGACCTCCATCCGGTGATGGTGGGACTGTGGACTAGCGACCCTCCCTCCCGGGAGAGGAGAGTCAACGCTCAATCCTGCTCCCCGTGCCAGCATCCCAGTGGCCCAAGGTCATTCCCAAACCCAGGTCACCGGTATAATGCGAGGTAAGGCAAGATGCCTCAGCACCACCAGGCTGGCCCCATGCACTTTTTTTTTTTCTTCTCTCTCTCACCCCTTCTTCTGCCACCTTCAAGGCCCTCCTAGCTCGTAACCCCAACAAGGGTGTGAGCCCTGATGATCTTAACCTAAGATTCTTCAGCTCTCTGTCCCTGCTACTGCAATCCCTATTAACCACCTCCTCAATGTCTCCTACTCCTCAGCTACTGTCCCTATCACCTAGAAACAGGCTACTGTCTTCCCCCTTCCTAAAGGGGGAAATCCTTCCTCTCCTGGTAACTACCAGTCTATCTCACTTCACCTTCTTAAAGGCATGATCCTTCCTCTCCTGGTAACTATGAATCTATCTCTTTCCTTCCAACCCTGGCTAAGTTCCAGGAAAGTACAGTTACATAAGAACTTACTGTAACAGTAGATCTTCGAGAGGATCTCTTGCAGCAAGCCACACCTATGGAAATGTAGCCATCAGGCACTAGGACCACATGGAAACTTTTCTAACTAGCAGTCTTCCAGGGGCCACCCACGGTGATGTTATCCTACAATGTCCCTCCCATGTAAACGTGGGCAGCCCTGTACCCTACTCAGTTCTCCTGCTGAAGACCATAAGCAGAGCATCTCTTGCTGGGGAACTGAGGTAGAGCCAGAGGTTCCCAACTTTATACTAAAGGTAAACCATCTAGAAGAAAGAAAGACAGACAGAAAGACAGAAGCCCTAAGGCCAAAGGGGAGGGAGGGTGGGGTGGCATGGCCTACTGCAAAAGATCATCTCAAAGATCTACTGTCACAGTAAGTTCTTGCATAACTGTACGATCTTCAACGGGGGTATCTCTTGCAGCAGGCCACACCTGTGGAATGAGTCCCAAGCAGTTCTGACAGACAAGAACCAGTTTGGGTGGCTGGAGGTTATAGGCTTAAGAAAGGAGGCCGTGAAGTACAGCCAGGCCAAAGCCTGCCCTACATCAAGAGGCAACGTCCAGACAATAGTGCTTGGAGGAGTGGACAGTACACCAAGTGACAGCAGCACAAATCTCAGCAGCTGACATAGACCTGGAGCGGGCAGCAGAAGCAGCCAGACCTCTGGTAAAATGCCCACAAACCACTCCAAGAAGTTCCTACTGCACTTCCTACAACAGAAAGGGATATAGATGGCCAACCATTTGGACAGGCACTGTTTAGAAACTAGAACACACTCTTTCCTAGGGATGGAAGAAATAAATAACTGGAAGGAAAAAAGATGGTTTACCTGAAGCAGCAGAGTCTCTGTAGTGTCCGACGTGTGATGGTCAATGGCAGGAAAGGAAATGAGGAGGGCGCGGGGCCACCAACATTTATATGGGAGGGACGTCATAGGATGACATCACCATGGGCAGCCCCTGGAAGACTGCTAGCTAGAAAAGTTTCCATGTGGTCCTAGTGCCTGATGTCTGTAGTTCCATAAGTGTGGCCTGCTGCAAGAGATACCCTCAATGAAGATCACCTTCTTCTCTCCCAGCTTCCCCCCCTTCCTCATCTCCTCCTCCTCCTCCTTCACTCCTTTCTGGTATGGCTTTAGGAAGTCCTGCTCCACATTCAACTCCCTTCTGTGGCTCACTGACTCCATCTTTACTGGTATGGACCAGTGCCAGATCACCTATGCCATCTATGTCAGTCTGGCTAAAGCCTTCGAGATTGTTACCCACCCCTCTTCCTGGACAAGCGTAAGGTGCTGTGGCTCTCTACCACCTCAGTCAGTTGATTCTGCTTGTATCTTAAGTGCAGGTCACAAGCTGTCTGCATTGGAGACATCCTATCCCCCACCAATCCCTATCTTTTCAGGCATGCCCCAAGAGTCCGTCCATGGCCCCGTTCTGTTTTCCATCTTCCTAAAGATTCCCTTTTGTCTAGTGCACTTACCCGCTCAACAAAAACTAAATAAATAATAAATAAATAAAATAAATAAATGACATTCCTGCCACTTGTTCTACTGAGTACATCCATATGTATGCAGATTATACTGGGTTCTTGCCTCTGGCTTCTCTGACCCTAACCTCACTCCCTAGCTCCAACTGGACTTTCACTGCATCCAGCTTGGTTCCGGTTAAACCAACTATCCGTCATCTGTCATCACCAAGAAAACAGCTGCCATGCTCTTTGACTCATAGCAGAGGATTGCCAGGCTCGCCCCTCTCCTCTACTTCCATACTCTTGATGGTACTGCAATTGAGGATGTCGCCTCTTTTAAATACCTTGGGATCTGTCTGGACTGCCTTCTCAATTCTTTAGTTCATATTGATGCCATCCGCCACAAGCTTCACCCCAAACTGGGTGTGCACTACAAGAACAAAGCAAGTATCCCACTTCCTGCCCGCCATGAGATTCTTCGAAGATGACCCTCTCTTTGGCTGTGGCAGTATTGTCCACAGCACTGCTCCCAAGTCCACCCTTGCCAAACTGAACTTCCTCTTTCACTCCTTTGCATTTTGCCTTGAACTATCCTCCCCATATCCACCATTGCTCTTTTTACTCCTCCCTCTACCTTCCATACCTTAGTGCCAGGTACCTTGTCCACTGTGCCTCCTTCACATCCAGATTCTGTCTTGGATCCCTCCCTACTTTTCCTCTCTTGTCTCTGCCACCCCTTCTCTCTTCTACTCACTCCATAACACTGTTTCACATTCCCTTTCCCTCCCCCCAAGTAATCTACTGCAGGCCAAGCTGCCTTTTCAAATCACTTTCCTAAGCCCTGGGCCTCTTTCCGGCTGACCATCTGCTTAGTCTCTTCCCCTTCTCCCTTACATCTCTTCTAGGTGACTTTACATCTCCCTCCTGCAACTGTTCCTGACCTCTGAGCTTAGTGCCATTCTCCACCACGACTTGCTCTATTGCACTGCTGTGTTCTGGGAGTCACCATCTGAGATGGGTTATCCTGGGGAAAACATGAATAAATAAGGAAATATAATACCACGTAACTGGTAAATTCGATTTAGTTATCAAGCTCAGCCTAAATAAACAAATGAAGCCAGGAAAACTAGATTTTGGAAGGCTGTTTTCCAGTGCAAATATTTTAACATGACAACTCTCAGGGTTGAGTGTGTGGAATATTTACGCTCCAAGAGGCCAGGAGTCAGTGTGAAAAATGGAAATGTCTCAGCTCGGAGAGGCCTAGGATTGAAAGTGTGGAGAAGGAAAGGTCTCAGCTCTGAAAGGCCTAGGATTGAAAGTGTGGAGAAGGAAAGGTCTCAGCTCTGAAAGGCCCACGATTGAGACTGGAGAATGGAAGTGACTCAGCTCTGATAGGTCAAGAATTGAGAGTATGGAGAATGGAAATGTCTGAGCTCTGAAAGAGCCTGGAGCAATGGTGTGGCGATTTTAATAGAAATATCTTAATAGTACCTTCCAACAGTCCAACTCCACCCTAGAGAATGAAGACTTGAATCTTTAAAATGCTACCAGTGCCCAATGTACCTCCATGAAGGGAGGTTTAGCCTAATCTGTTGCTGACCTGGTCTTTATTAGTGTGCCCACACTTTATAGTTTAGGCTAATTGGCTTTTAAGTACTGAAAGTGATCTTTTCTGCCAAATGTACTTAAAACATTTCCATTCATTTGATACACCATTTATGTGCCCCCAGTATGTCTCTAGAAAGTTTTCTATGGTTTAGGAAAAATCTAGCACTCAAATCCCAGAGTCGGTGTAAGGGCTGGGAATTGGGGAGACTAGGGCAGTGTGTTGTGTACCTTTTATCTTTCGCTGAATCCAGGGAAAGACCATTTTGCTCCATCTTTTCTGAAATCTCCCAGTGTATTACAGAAGGTGAATGCATTTGATCCCAGTCTACACAAATATCATTATTATGGGTTGCAGTCACTAGGTTATGTATTTTCAGCACTAAAAGATACTGTTTCTAGGGTGTAAGGTGGGTCCATGGCCTTGTGGATACAAGGTGAGGTGTTCCCCCAGTCCTATGGCTACAAGGTGATCTGGTCCCCTTGCCCCATGGCTTCAAGGTGAGCTGCACCCATGTCCTTGTGATTACAAGGTGAGAAGGTCCAACAGCTCTGTGGCTACAAGGTGATATGGTCACATTGCCTTGTAGCTATAAGGTGAGTTGATCACATGGCCCTGTGGATACAAGGTAAACGGGTCCCATAGCCCTCTGGCTACAAGATGATGTGCATATGTGACTCTATGGCTACAAAGTGAACTAGTCCCATTGAACTGTGGCTGCAAGGTGAGCTGATCCCATAGCTCTGTGTGTACAAGGTGAGCTGGTCCCAGTGACTACAAGGTGAGCTGATCCCATAGTTCTAGGGGTACAAGGTGAGCTGTTCCCAGTTACCTGTGGCTACAAGGTGAGATGATTATATAGCTCTGTGGCTAGAAGGGTTCTATAGGTGAGCTAGTCCACTAGCCCTGTGGCTGCAAAGTGAGCATGTACCATTGCCCTGTGGCTGTAAGTTGTGCTGATTCTATTGATCTGATGACATGGTGAGCTGGTCCCATGACCCCGTGGTTACAAGGTGAGCTCATCCCATAACATGGTGGCTGCAAGATAAGCTGGTCTCATAGCCCTGTGGCTACAAGGTGAACTTTTCCTGTTGCCCTTTTGATAAAAGATGAGTTGATTCTCTAGCCAGTGGCTACCAGGTTAGTTGGTCCCATAGCTCTGTGGCTACAAGGTAAACTGGTTCTGTAGACCTGTGGCAACAAGGTGAAATGGTTCTATTGCCCTGTTCCTACAAGGTGAACTAGTTTTGTTGTTCTATTACTGGGCTGTGAACTGGTATATAGACCTGTGGCTAGAAGGTGAGCAAGTTCTATGCCATAATGCTGGCCTGTAACTAGAGATGTTGCAAAATTTTAATTCACCCACGAAGTTCAGTCGAATTGCCAAACTCTGCATTTGTGGATAAATTCACAAATTTTTGCACCATGCTAAAATTCCATGAATTTCCAACTTTGTCTTGGAACTTTTCCTTTGGCGTTTCCAATGCCAATTTTTGTGAAAATGAGGCTTTTGCTTGTTTGTTTGTTTGTTTGTTTATTTATTTATTTATTTATTTATTTTATTTATTTAATATTTCGGAGAGACCTTTGAGCGTGAGTTCTTTTACAAAGGTTCCACGTCAGGGTGGACAAATAGGACAATACACATATACAGTGGTTACAGATGCCAGCTCATTGGCATTCAAGAACAATTACATGAGAGTTGGGCAAATTGGGGGGAAAAAAAGACAGAGTAATTATAACCGAGTAGAAGCTATTTCAGAAAAGGATTATTTGTCCCAGTTTGCCCCCCACTGCCCCAGTGACCTCCAGAATCCATTGTTAGACTAAAGCTGAGATGACTGCGTAGTGGTTAAATGATTACTCCGATGATAGCGGGCTGGGTGTCAATAAAACCAGAAGACAGGGTTTGAAATTACCCTTCGAGGGCGGGAAGTGGGAGATGGTGGGAAGGGGTGCTGTGGGGGGAGCAGCACCAAAAGGGTCTTGTCAAGTAGGGGGCGGTGGGGGGGGAATGGGGAGAGACATTATCTACGTACAGATCAGAGCTGAATCAAGTAGCTTACTTACACTCTAGGCTGGGCTGGAAAAGAAGGCAGGGTTCACTAGGTAGCCCCTCTTGGGTGGTACCTAGGTTGAAAGCCTAAACTTTCAAGAGGTTCCTGAGCTGCAGGTACACTTTGCGCATGACATGAGATGCTGTTTGAGGCCTGCTTTGAATTGAGATATTCTGTTTGTTTGTAATTTCTTAGGGAGTTCATTTAACCAGAAGGGGAACGGTAAGTGAAAGCACGCTGCCCTAGTGAGGTTTGTCGGAATGGGATAGACAGCACTCCATTCTTCCTCCCTCTGGTGATGTGAGGTGTTGGAGATGCCTCAAGCAGGTTATCTACGCAGGGTGAGGTTTTACTAAGGAGTGCCTTCTTTGCCAGGAGGCAAGTTTGGTATTTGATCCTGTCTTTTAGGTTGAGCCAGTTTGTATGCTCAAACAAGGTACAAGTGTGAGTGTATTGATCTGCGGACAGGGTGAGGTGGCATGCCTTATTCGGTGCCATTTGGACCCTTTTGAGTACTATATCAGAGGCTGCACCATAAACCACCAGCCCGTAGTCAATCGTGGAGAGTATGAAGCTGGAGACAGAGGTTCAGAGTGCTTCCGGAGTAAGGGATTTCCTATGCCTATAGAGGACCCTGATCTTTGTGTTTGCCACTCTTACAAAGGAGTCTATGTGGTGTGTGTATAAGTGAGTGAGTCATCAATGATGACCCCAAGGTACTTGAACAAGTGTACCTGCTCAGTCTGCTCTCCAGCCATATTAGTGATTTCGAGGGGAGTATGCCTACGCTTATGGTGAGGGCTAGATGGAAGCATTGCCTTTGTCTTCTTGTAATTCAGTAGCAGCTTTTGCCTACTGAACCAGTCCTCGAGTTTATTGAAGGAGTTCACTAGTTCAGTTTGTATGGCTGCCTGGGAGGTGCTGCTGCTTAGCAGCATGGCATCATCTGCATACAAGATAAATTGAGTGTCTCAGGCCGTGGGTAGTTCATTTACAAATAGGCTGAAAAGTAGGGACTCTAGAATTGATCCTTGAGGGACTCATAGGAGTACATCTTTGGAGCTGGATAATGTCTGCCCGATTTTGACTCGCTGGCTTCTGTGTGTCAGGTAGTCATTGAACCAATTTAGGGCGTTTGGTGCTACACCCAACCTTTGGAGCTGGAGTAGCACTAATGGGTGGTCTACGGTGTCAAAAGCTTTGGTGAGGTCAATGAAGATGGACCCCACCAATGTTCCTTCATCCAGTGCCTTGTGTACAAAGTCAGAGTATTCCAACAGAGCTGTGGTAGTGCTGTGTTTTTGCCTGAAACCATGTTGGTTTGGGCAGAGCAGATTGTACTTGTTGAGGTAGCCTGTTAGTTGATTTGCCATAAATTTTTCCAATGCTTTGGATAGAGGGGAGAGGATAGATATAGGTCTGTAGTTGGCCACCAGTGCCTTATCACCATTCTTGTGCACTGGCATCACCAGGGCTTGCTTCCATACCTCAGGAAATTGAGCTAGAGCTAAGGATTTATTAAATAGCATTGTTATTGGCATGATCATAACATCGAGTGTGAGGGATAGTATCTTCATGTCTAGTCCATCACTTCCCAGTCTGGTTTTGCCTAGGACTCCCCTGACTACCGTTTGGACCTCCTGCGCCATTACCTTCTTAAAGTAGAAGGCTGGGTGGTTTGTTGTGGGCAGGCTGGCGCTGCCCAAATCCTCTGCAGGCAGAAGGTAGTCTGGCAGCAGCACTGGGGACAGGTCTGTAAAGGCTTGGTTAAAGGCATCAGCTATGGCTAGCGGATCTGAGGAAGGTGAGTTTTTTATATTGAGCTTCTTGGGGTGCTGCTTCTGGTCTTTTCCAAGGATGTACTTAACGTTGTCCCAGAACCGCTTTCCATCACCCCATGCATTGTTAAGTTGGGTCTTATGGAAGTTAGCCTTTGCGAGCCTGATGACCTTGGTGCAGTGGTTTCTGGCAGTTTTGTAGCACTGTAGGTCATACTTGCTACCGGAATTTAAGGCCATTTCCCAGAGGCAGTCCCTCTCCTTTAGGAGGGAGAGGAGTCTGCCATCAATCCAGCCATTGACCTCCCCCCTAATTTTCTGTTTTGTGCATGGTGCATAGATATCACAGATGGAATTGAAACCCTCAGTGTGAGAAAGCTAAGAGCGTGGTCCAGCGTAGGTGCCTTGCTTATAAGGGACCAGCTGTAGGCAGACAGGACCAATTTGAGGGGTCCAAGTTTGCCTTTCTGCAGAACCCTGCTCTCTATGAGGCGGGGTGGGCATTTGGCAAGTTCAGTGGTTCATATAAAGGAGATCGGGGAGTGGTCACTCAGCACGTCCGGGAGAACCCTGATATCAGAGAATCGTGTTAATGAGCTAGCTACGACCCAGTCAATGAGGGTGCTGGTACCAGCTTTGTAGTTCTGCCTGGTGGGGTGTGTTGCAAGTTGTGTGAGATTGTGTGACGAGATTAGGTCTCTGGAGAGTGCCGCCTCCTTACATAACCAGTTAATGTTAGTCACCGGTCATGATGAGTTCTGAGTCCTTTTTGAGAGTGCTAATTTCTTCCATTACAAGATGAAGGCCTTCCTTGGCTTTTTTGGGGGGGAGGTAGGTTGTGGTGATAGTGAGAGTCTTGCCTTTTTGGCCGATATGTATTTTTGCCACTAGTAGCTCATAGTCCTCCGTAACTTTGGAGATAGGGAGAATGGTGCAGCTAAGTGAATTTCTGGTATATAGGAGGCAGCTGTCGCCTTTCCTGCTTATCCTATCAAGATGAATCTTTTGGAATCCTTCAATGGAGACCTCATCATCTTTGACCTTTCCTGACAGCCAAGTTTCGGTAAGGCAGATTATGTCAGGGGTATGTATGGTCATCCAAGCCTGGAGCTGATCCAGTCTGGCAGGTAGGCTGCATATGTTAAGTGATGCTATCTGAAGGCCACTCACAGTACGGGCCCCCCTACTCCTCTGGGTTGTTGGTCCAGGGTTAAGGTGAACATTGCCAGAGAGTAGCACTAGCATAAAGATAACTTTTCTGGTAGGTAGGGTGATGTCTGTCTTCACCCACGTCTTCCATTTCCTGCACTTCATGTGAGGAAGGTGTCCAGACACCCGTGTTAATTTATGGGGAGAGTTAGCTGTTAGGGTTATGGTGTGGGAGGTTGGTTTGGCAATGACTGTGAATGGGAGGGTCAGGGGGATGAAGAGCCTATCTTGTCCGGGTGTGGTAGTGGCCATGTGAATGCTTTTCTTCCAGCAAACATCCATTTGGTATTCAGAGTGGGGAAATAGAGGTCTGAAATCAAATATGGTACCAGCAATGCCAAAAGTAGTGAGGAAGATTAGTAGTATGTAGTTGCAACTCATTTTTGTTTGTCTAGGAGTTGTTGTCTGACTTTAAGTGCTGCCGGATTAAGGCGTTACCTTGTGGCTTTAAGGCTAAAGTCAGATTGCAAAAAAGGCTGGTGAGGTGGTAAACAACTTGTCTAAAGATCACATGGAAGAGCTTCTGCAGATCACGTGGTATATCCAGTGCTGGAATTACACTTGATGAGCTTTGGGAGCTGGGGGGCCCATAAGGGTGTTATCTTTAAATTGAGACCCTTCTCATTATAAGTCAATGGCAGTGATACATGAGCTACTGGTGCTCACTTCAAAGCTAGGGAGGCCAAGCTCTGGCAAGCTGCCCTGTAATTCCAGCACTGGTATATATCTCTGCACAGTGGCTGCTCTACCTGCTTCCTCTTTCTCATGTCTAGTCAGACAGAGAGTGAGTGGAAGGAGCCTGTTCTGCACCAGAAAGAAAATACATATTTCAAATGCTGTTTACAGCAATTTCTTTATCTTTTTGTCTTTCCTGTATTGTACTTCAGTTAATGAACACTACTTTAATAGTTAATCTTTATTCTGAATCTCTTTTTCAGATCTATTTGTTACTTTTATTTTCCTCATTGGCTTGCCTCTTTTTTGTCCCCCCCCCCCCTTTTTTTTTAAAAATTGGAATCTGTGATGGAACATTACCCTCGTGGAGGTGTTTGCATTCATGGCGGTGGTATCTCTTCCACATCTGTCTTTTTCAGGGAACCCCTTACCTCCTCCCAACCATGAAGCAGCAGTAGTAGCGGCCATAGCAGCCCCACCCGATCCTCCAATAAGGCTACACCCACAGCAGGAGGAGAGGAGTCTTACCCTGACCAGCAGCAGGAGGCAGACAGTAGTAGTAAGGAACAGCAGCAGGAGGCAGACAGTAGTAGTAAGGAACAGCAGCAGGAGGCAGACAGTAGTAGTAAGGAACAGCAGCAGGAGGCAGACAGTAGTAGTAAGGAACAGCAGCAGGAGGCAGACAGTAGTAGTAAGGAACAGCAGCAGGAGGCAGACAGTAGTAGTAAGGAACAGCAGCAGGAGCCAGACAGTAGTAGTAAGGAACAGCAGCCCTCAGCTCCTCCTGAGCTGGAGCAGCAAGAACCCCCTGTGCCTCCCTTCCAGCATGGCGCCACCACTGGCACCCCCCACCCACCGCAGAGGAGCCCTGCTCGGCATCCTCAGGCTGCTCTGTTCCACCAGAAGCAGCAGCTCACCCACGCCACTAGTACCGCACTGGTTACATGGGGCAAACAGGGTACCCACTTGGGTACTGGCGTCAAAGACTACACTGAAGAATAAATCACTGGGCTGAGTGGGAAGAACAACAGGGAAGCAGCGAGCGGTGGTGATGGAGGTCTGTCTGTGCTGGCAGTGATGCGCTGAACAGGGTGTCAGGGAAGTTTGTGTCATGCAGTGTGGCAGAGGGCAAACCCTGTTGAAGTGGCTGCCCCCTCAGTTCTGCTTCAAGCTGCTGAACCAGCAGCACCAGCAGCACTTACACCTCCAACAGCAACAACATCTGCACTGGAGCTCGCCGGCCTAAGGGAGGAGGAGGTGGAGGACCTGTTACTGGCTCACAGAGGTGCAACAGGATATACAAAGTATCCTCTCCGATCAGAAGAAGTTGCTGGAGGGGATGGCCGAGCTCTGCTGTGGTGGTGCAGGTCCTGGTGGTAGTGGTGTTCAGCGAGCTTGTCACATTAAAGCATGTTAAATTCCTGTTACTGTTTAACAATTTCCTATCCTCTTTGTATTCTTTCCTACCAATTATCATACTCATTTGTCCCCCCCAAAAAAACATTTTAAATACAAAAAAATTTAAATCTAATGTAACTGTATTGTTTCACTTAGTATTCCTTGTCTTTGTTTCTGTACTCTTACTACTGTCTTTAAAAAAAGAAATAAAATACAATTATATTTCCAGCCTATAATTTCTTGATGCCTTTTATCTCTCTAGCTGTCTCTTTCCTTAATTTTCTCAATTACCAGAATAAATATGTCGGTCTGCTACAGGTACTGCTATGTAAGGGGGGTCTCGGTCATGTGCACCCTGACACCCTCACACTCCAACTTACCTTGTAGTCAGCTGAGTGCAGCACACAATTTGAATACCAGGAACAGGTTTTGGTGCCTCCACCTGGGGCAGGGGTTTATACAGGCTACCCAATGTGGCCCTAACCTCTCCCCAGGAACAAATTTTATTTTCCCTCCTACACACAGTTAACTTTTCCCCAACACCGAATAAAGTCACACCAATCCATAACCATGAGAAAGAAATACAAAGTGAACTAACCTATTTATTATAGAGGAGGGGAATAAAACAAAATAGAAACAAACACTTGTTCAACAGTTGTCCCCCACACAGTCCCAATACCAACCCTGGGTGCACCTGGCCCCCCCCCCAACGGCCGTAAAGATGTTAAAAGTGCCGTTTCGGTGGATACCTCACCAGGTTGCTGGTTGCCAACCAGATGATGTAAGGTTGAAAGCAAATTGGGATACAGTGGGAACAACAGTTTTTTAAACTTGAACTGGCAAAACTTGGTAAGGGGCCCCAATTGGGTAAACACATTTTTTTTTTTTTTTGAAATCTTTGGCCTGGGCTTTTCCTGCAGAGTAACAAAGTCCTGCCCAGGACTTCACTCCCTCTTAAACATCTAGCTAAACTGACTGACTTTTGGAAAATAACTCTTCAGAGCAGCAGCACAGAGGTACTCACAGTTTCTGTACGCTGCAGGGGGTACTGTGAGGAGAGAAGGATTGGAAGTACTGCTCTAAATGCAGCAGCCAGTCTCTCTTGGAACACCACTGCAGGCTGGAGGTTATAAGCAGGTGCTGGATTCTTCACCTGTGACAGGTTTTACATCGTCTTCACCCCAAGTGCCTTTTGCCATCTTCGCCCATGCGCCTTTCATCATCTTTGCCCCACTGGCTTTTCAACATATTCACCCCATAGGCCTTTCGTCATCTTCCAAAGAGACCACCCAGGCTTGTGGTCACCAGGACATCCAGGGCATAAAGCTTCCACTGGAACTTAAACAAGTTAAGCTTTGAACAGTCTCAAACCCAGACCAAATATATTTTCTTCATGGCTGGTAAACAGTTCAAACAGTTCAAATCAGGTTCCAGGCTTGAAAATTGTAGAACAGCAGTTCAGACAAATTCCACTGGAACAAACGGCTGAACAGTCAAATTCATATTCCCTGTTGTGAGGCTTAGCTAGTAAGCACTCTGCCTATAGAGTTTTGGCTCAGAGGGGCCTATATGCACCACAGATAGCCTGCTGGCTCGTGCAGCCCTCTAGCACAGTCTCCACCTCTCACTTCTAGCTGGAACTCCTCCAGACATAAGGGCACAGCCTATTACATAGCAGTCCATTCCTCCCCATCCAATTGCTTAGACTTTTCCAGAGCAAGGTATGGTGCCCTTTAACCCCTCCCAACAACCCTGAACTAGGGGCAGAAACCTTTCCCTTGGTGCCCATAGGCGTAACCAACCACAGGACCTCAGCCCTGCTCTCTTTCAAGGGGCAAGGAACAGGAAGACTCGGCAGCAGCAGCTGTGGAAGATGGGTAGGGAGTCCTGGTACAAATCCTAGCAGGGGCTTTTGGAAAAGCCCTCCAGCCTTGATACAAGAGCACATGGGGACCAGAGGCAGAAAACAGAATATCGTGGGCAGCAAGGGCCATAACACAACTCGGGTAAGCCCCCACGAAGGGTGGGCTTACAGCTACATGGTACTGCGCTGTGTGTTTGTAATGCCCTAACACTGTTGTTGTGACTCACTTAGTGTTAACTGTACATAATTCTCAATTTACATAAATTCTCTTCTCCCAGAATCTTCCTCAAGTGTGCCAAAAAAACTGGGCAGGCTACTACATACTGCCACACAGCACTTCACAGTGTGTAAGTGCCCCAAACACTCTTGTTGTGACACACACTGTATTAATTGTGCATTAATCACAATTCACATTAGATCTCTGAATTCCAGAATTCTCCTGCAGTGCCACAAAAAATTGGACAGGCTGCTACATGCTGCCACACGGTGCTTCAGTGTGTAAGTGCCGCAAACACTCTTGCTCTAATGCATTTTTTGTCAATTGTGTGTAAATCACAATCCAAGATTTTTCTAAAAAGCACAATAGACATAAATTCTGTATTCCAATATTTTCAAGCGCAAATTAGAGAATAAATAGGTCACAAAGATGTTAAATGCACTGCTGCTATGTGTTCCAAGAAGTGTTACATGCTGCTGCGGCTAGCTGGTGCTGTGCTGTGCCAGTCTCCACAGCAACTCTCAAGATGCACTTTAGTGCCTGGAAAATAGAAGCAAATGTTTGTGGCTGGAAAAGTTTGCATGCCATCCAGAAATGAGATGTGCTCCCAGAAGTGTTGTATGCTGCTGCTAGCTGGAGCTGTGAAGTCTCCAAAGTAATTGTTAAGATGCACTTTAGTGACCAGAAAATAAAAGTGAATTACAATGACTGGAAAATCTGCATGATGCCCTGAATTCAGATGTGCTCCCCAGAAGTGTTATATGCTGCTGCTGCTGCTAGCTGGTGCTGTGCTGTACGAGACTCTACAGATAGCTTGATCCACTGGCTCCCAGAAGTGTAATATGCTGCTGCTGCTAGCTGGTGCTGTGCTGTACGAGACTCTACAGATAGCTTGATCCACTGGCTCCCAGAAGTGTAATATGCTGCTGCTAGCTGATGCTGTGCTCTGTGACACTTCACAGCAACTGCCAAGATGCACGTTAGTGCCTGGAAAATAAATGAGGGTTACTCCCCTGTAACTGCAGTTCTAGGAGTGGTATATGTTGTACTTCCTTTAAGTTCAGCTGGAATGTCTCCAAGTTAAGCTCCTCGGACCCACCCGGTTGGTATCCTCCTCTGCTCCACCCCGTGACATTAGATCTTGCATGCTGGAAGCAGGGATCCATGTACCACTTGCCAGAGGAGGTCGGGTGGGTCGTGTGGATGTGCACCATATACCAGTCCTAGAACTACGGTTACAAGTTAGTAACCCTCATTTCTAGGGACATGGATATGGTGCACTATCCACACTCTGGCAGACTCCTAGCAGTTCTCTGAGAGGAGGGGGCAAGGCACATACCCCTACAGAAAAACAATGGAGCAGAGAACTGAGGCCCTAAAACCAGCATCCCGGCGTGACTCAATGTGGATGCGGTAGTGGGAGATGAAGGTGTGAGCTGACATCCATATAGCAGTCCTGTAGATCCCCTGGATACGGACACCATACAAGCAGCCACCAAGGTAGCGGTATGACTGCTGGAATTAGCCCATAGCCCCACAGGAGGCACCCTACCAGGCAACCTATAGCAGAGGTCAAGGCAGGAGACAGTCTACCTGCCAATCATCTGGTTAGCTGCCAGTCTGCCAGGTACAGCTCCAGCATGTGAGAAAAGAGCTGGTGAACCTCTGTTCGAGCTCCAGACATGCACTCTGTGCAAGAAGCGAGTGCTCACCACAGGGCCAACACATAGTCTATGCTCAGCCTCCGAGGCTGAAGTGGCGAAATACACTGGGAGAATGATCACCTGGTGAAGGTGAAACTCCGAACAACCTTCAGGAGGAACTTCGGGTTGGGGCAGACGACAAGCTTGTCCCAGTGGAAAACTAGGCACTGTTATTACTTGGAAAGTGCCTGGAGCTCACTAATCCTTCTGGTGTAGATCATAGCCACCAAGAAGGTGGTCTTCCACAACAGGTGGACTTCATACACCTGTGCACGGATTCGAAGGTCTTGCCCAAGAGCATGCCGATACCAGCAACGAGTCCCCAGGTGGTGGTGGACCATGCACCGACAGGGACAGGTGATCAGGGTCCTTAAAGAAGCACCTGGCCACCTTGTCCTGCTCCACCATCAGCATACCAGCCCATGCCCAGTTATGCCTAGATGGCTGCCAGGGCACCTTGAGGTTTGTCGACCTCAGGCCTGACTGAGAGATGGACAAGAAGAAGCCCAGTAGTCTAGCCAAGGGGCAGGATGGGGGTCTAGCTCCCTGTTCTAGCACCAAGAGAAGAAAGACTGCTCCTGGAAGGCAAAGCACTGGTGAGTCAACACAATCTGAGAGGTCACTACAACCGTAAAGACCTCGTCGGAGAGATTCAAAGCCTGGAACCCCAGATGCTCAGGAACCAGGCCGTTAGGTGTAAGGACATAAGGTTTGGGTGCAAGACCATCCCCAAAAGCAAAAGAGCAGGTCCAGGCATGTAGGGAAGTGCCATGGAGGGCAGCTGCTGAGGCTGAGGAGATTGGGGTACCAAAACTGGTGTAGCCAGCTTGATCCCCCAAGATCATCCATGCCTCGTCCCTCCATACTTTGACCAACATCTTGTGGATAAAGGGATCCCAAAGTGTATTTATTGTCATTGTTTCTGTTACCAGGTCTGTTTTTCAGCCTGTTTAACTGAGGTGGTAGCAACACCTGGTCTGTGATCACCTCACTGTCATGTTGTGCCTTACATAACTGTGACCTTAACATCTGTGCCCCATGAATCCATCTTATTAGCTGATTGGTTATATTTTGCACCTGATCACGTCCAACTTCAAGTATTGATGACAGGCCCTCTTTACATCATGGGTCTAGCATGGTGGCAATACCAAAATCTGTAGATTACTGGAAATATGGGTATTGCAGTCAAATACATGCAGTGATGTTTCATTAAGGCTCAGCTTCCCTTTATCACCACCTGCCCCTAGCATCTGCTGTACATTTAACTGCATCTGCCGCAGCAGCCTTGCATGTGGGAGGGCCTGACTGTTACAAGCAGTGTCCACACTCTTTGCCTGTGTGGCATGTTCAAATGGCCTCAGAAACATGATTGGGCCATCCATTAGTCGCCACTGACCTACTGTCAGAGACACTAATACTCTGGAAGTGTTATGACTTTCCTGCAGCAGCAGGTATCAGAGATGGCTTTGTACTGCTCGAACAAACACTCAGTCATGCAGAGTGAGTTCCATCTAGTGATCTGGGGATGACTTCCAGCTTCAGACAGTGCTGAGGCAGCTTGTTCTGGATCTGCAGGTGCATTTGATGATCACGGGACTTTCTGCAATGAGCAAAGTGGGGATCGATGTGGTGGGCCACAGACATCAACTTGATTTCAGGATATGATAGAAACTTCTGCACTACTAAAGTAAGATAGTGTGCCATGCATGGAATCCTGAGAAACCCACCACCACTAATGCATGTAACCACATTCGAGCCATTATCACTCACAGCAGCTACTCATCAATTCAGTCTGGAGCTGTTCTGATATTATCTGACCCATGTGTGAGCCTCTTATACTTTTCATTGCCAGCGTGGCACACTGGCAAATACCCAGAATGTTGCTACTACCGCAGTTGGGCTTCATACAAGTTTTTTTCTTTCCATTCCAGCGTCCAATACTACCCCAGGTACCTGTGCCCAGTGGGCCGTAATACACGGATAAGAGCTACCAGCTGTTTGGCCACTGGTCCACCTATCCATATTAAGATGTGGAAGACTAAGGTTTGCTGACAAAAAAGCACCTACAGGTTTTACAGTTTGATCTCTCTTTAGGCTAAGCAGAGTTACTGTTTTGTGCTTACAGGTTTTGTTTTGGACTTACAGCTTTTGCAGTCTCTTTCTCACCTTGAAGGAGCTAATTGTTTTTCTTCCACAGCTCTTCCAGGGGATTAGGAGTGTAACTGGGGGGTGGAGCTGACAAAGACTTTGTACCTTCCAACAGAAGGAAGATTTAAAGGGTCAGGTTACCTTTGCTTTTGTCCAAGGGTGCTGTGGTTGGTGGTGTTTGTTGGAGCCACTGCCAAAAGTTGATTGGTTTTCTCTACAGGTAGCTCTACTGATTTTCTGCAGGGGAAGAGGAGGTTAAGGAGCACATTGCCCAACTCGGGGAGAAATTGGTTTCCCTTTCATCCAGCATTGCCTTCTCAAAGATTTTGCCTGTTTGGAAAAAGGGGAAAAAAAACAGGCAGAAAATCAGAGAGAAGGAGATAAGTGAGCTCAACGCATGGCTCAAAGACTGGTGCCACACCATGGGGTACAACTTATGGGAAAGGGAGTTCTTCAAATTGGACAGCCTCCACCTAGGGAGGGGGTTAGGGTGCTGGGCTAAAAATTTGATGTCCATGCAGGGCATTTAAACTAGCGGATGAGGAGAAGACAGCAGCTCTAGGAGTAGCACACGTAGAGCCTGCTGTCTATCCCCCTCCAGCTAGCACCAATCCTACAGGACACTCCAGGATAACAGATGCAGAAGGCAGAAAGCATGCAGCCCTGTCAGAAACTGACAATGACCAAACAAAAGGTAAAGGGAGAAACAAGAACAAAAAATGGGGATCCACTTCGGAAATGGACAGTTTTATGTCTCAGTGCACGCAGTCTGGCTAACAAGATACCAGACCTCACTGCCACAGTAGCAGAGGCAGGACTAGACTGGGTTGCCATTACCAAAACATGGTTCATGAACAATCACGACTGGGAGGTGATTATCCTAGGGTATAATTTGCTCAGGAGAGACAGGACTGGGAAAAGGGGGGGGGTAGCTATCTATGTTAAAGATACCATAAGTGCTACTGAAATCCAGCAGGCATAGGGGGAAACTGAGGACCTATGGATTACAATCGAGGTCGGAAGCCGGACACTCATCCGGGTAAGAGTAATCTATAGATCCCCAAATCAGGAGGAAACCAGGGACAAGGATACCCTGGAAACCATTCTTCAGATGTCAGTCAAAGGGGACATGTTGCTGGTAGGGGACTTCAATCTGGCAGACATTGACTGGAGTTCCCACACAGCAGCAGCAGAAAAAAGCAGGCAATTCCTAGTTACACTACCGGAAGCAGGCCTAAGTCAACTAGTGAAGACACCCACAAGCGGAAACCCGATCTTAGACCTGGTATTCACAAATAGCAAAATGGTTCTGGGCGTCGAAGTGGGGAACCACCGGGATACCGTGACCATCACACAGTATGGTTCAAGGTAAACAGGACTGAGAACTCCACACACACTCTAAGCTTAAGGTCCTTGACTTCAGGATGGAAGACTTCACAAAAATGAAGGCCTGCCTGAGGGACAATCTTAGTAACATAACAGAAAGGAGTGTCGAGGAGTGTTGGATAAGGTTGGAAGATGCAATAACCATGGTCACATCGCAGTGTGGCCGCCAGGTCAGTAAGAATAAAGAAAGAAGAAACCCACTATGGTTTTCCAAAGAGGTGGCAACCATGGGGGAAAGTGCAACGCCTTCAGAAAGTACAAGGAGTCAGGGAAAGAGTCTGACAAAACAAAATATAAAGAAAAGCTAAAAGAGATAGGGAAAGTGATAAGAAATGCCAAGGCACAGACAGAGGTGAGGATAGCTTAGGGAGTGAAGAAGGGTGATAAAACATTCTATTTTTTTATTCCATATGCATTTTTCCACCTTGAGCCCTGGCAGGTGCTTCAGTTCTCCCTAAGGGAGGAACTCTCTCTCCGGTCATGCTGCGCCACAATCAGCTGCCCCTGGTATTTCCCCCATTAAGACTGATTCCGGATAAGACAGAGGTGCTGGTGGTGGACTTAGGTCACCGTGTAGAGAAGTTGTCTCCTGGACTTTCCTCCAGCCTTGTGCTGGGGGATAATCAGTTGAGACCTTCTGAACCAGTGCGAAATCTGGGCGTAATTTTTGACGGCTAGCTGACACTGAAGGTACAGGTGTCGGCCATTGTCAAGTCTTCCTTTTACCATCTGAGGAATACTGCCTGGATGAAACACCTTGTTCCACATGATGACCTTTCTGTATTAGTCCATGCCTTTATTTCCTCGCGTCTTGATTACTGCAATGCTCTGTATCTAGGGTTGCCGGGGGTGGATCTCCGTCGCCTGCAGCTGGTGCAGAATGCTGCAGCCAGGTTGTTGATGGGGCTGCCAAGAACTTGCCATATCACACCTGTGCTGCGCGAACTGCTCTGGCTGCCAGTGCGATGGAGAATCACCTTCAAGGTCGCATTGCTGACCTATAAGATCCTACACGGTCATGGACCAGACTACTTGCAAGATCTCCTACAGCCTTAGCGCCCTCTTCGCTCACTCCGCTCTGCCGATGAGGGATTGCTAGAAGTTCCCAGGGTTCGTCTGCAATCATCTGGGGCTAGAGCTTTTTCTTTTATGGCCCCAACCTGTGGAATTCTCTACCTCGTCGGATTCGAGAGTGCCAGTCCACAGAGCAATTCAAGGCTTCTTTAAAAAGCTATTTATTTGAGAAAGCCTTTGATTAGGCCAACCTATTGTTTTTTAATTGTTTTTAAATATAAATTTATTTGTTGGTTGTTTTATTTGTATTGTATTCACGCTTTGATAATTTTGAAAAGCGCTTTATAAATAAAATTTGATTTGATTTGATTGACTGCCCCCTGAGGCGGGGCCAGGGAGGTGGCGCCCCCTCCCCAGAGATCCAATCCAGAACCCCGGGGTCAGCCCACAGCGCAGCGGACCATCATGGAGCCCTACCAGGATCTTTTTCCTCCCGTTTTCTCTCTGCGCCCTCCCCATTGACGTAACCATGTCTGAGCACGTCTCCGGATCCTTATTGCCCTCCTGTTGCCACCATAGGGCAATCAGCGAGTGGGACAAAGCATGCCCTGTCCCCAAGAGAGGACAGCAGTCCTTCGGACACTCAATCCTCTCTCTCACCCCCCTCCCCGTAGACTCCTGATGGCTCTGACTCGTTCCCGAACCTGGGTCGCCAGTGTGGCACAAGGTGTAGCGACCAGTGCCTCAATCAATAAATAAATAAATAAACTTCCAGTGCCACTGGGCCGGCTGATGATAAAACATTCTATAGGTACATACGAGAAAAAAAAGGAAGACTAAGAGACACAGTGTTAGAATCACCAAAAAGGACATGCGGCCCATGAAACATGACGGAGAGAAGGCAGAGGCACTCAGTGAATACTTCTGCTCAGTCTTCACACAGGAAGTAGACGGTAGTGGTCCAACAACAAGCAAAAAGAATATTCCACTTGGAGGCACAGATATGAGTCCCTTCACATAGGAAAGGGTACTAGAGGAAATCAACAAGTTAAAGGTGGATTAAGCTATGGGGCCAGATGGGATACACCCAAGAATACTTAAGGAACTTGGGAGAGAACTAGCAGCCCCCTTAGCAGTGCTCTTAAACAAATCGTTGGAGAGCGGAGAGGTTCCAGAGGACTGGAAGAGGGCAACAGTAATGCCACTGCACAAGAGCGGAAGCAAGAAAGAGCTAGGAACCGTCCAGTTAGTCTAACTTCAGTGGTGGGAAAACTGATAGAGTCCCTACTGAAGGAAAGAATAGTTACTTTTTTGGAGGAAGTGGTCAGCCCGACAAAAAGCAACATGGTTTCCCAGCAGGGAGGCCCTGTCAGACAAACCTGGTAAATTTCTTCGACTGGGTCACCAGAACAGTAGATCAGGGTGGGGCAGTGGATGTGGTTTACCTGGACTTCAGTAAGGACTTTGACTTGGTTCTGCACAGGAGACTAGTCAATAAACTGGAGAACATGGGAGTCAGACTTAAGGTAACAGGCTGGGTCAGGAACTGGTTAAATGGGAGAACACAGATGGTATTAGTAAATGGCACTCTGTCCGAGGAGGGTAGTGTGACTAGTGGGGGTCTGCAGGGCTCGGTTCTGGGGCTGACCCACTTCAACATATTCATCAGTGACATTGCTGATGGGATTGAAGGGAAAGGTGTGCCTGTTTGCTGATACACCAACTTCAGCAACAGGGTTGACATACCAGAGGGGCAACTAATCATGGAATCTGATTTCTGAAAGCTAGAAAAATGGTCAAGGATCTGGCAGTTGAACTTCAGTGCCAAAAAATGTAAAGTCATGCACCTGGGAAAACGTAGCATAGGGAACAGTATTTGATGGGAGGGGAGCAGCTGGTGGAAACAAGGCTAGATCGAGACCTGGGAGTGATCATATCATGATGGCCTCAAGGTCAGCAGACAATGCGAGAAGGCAGCACTAAAAGCTAGTGGCATCCTAGGATGCATAGGAAGGGGCATCACAAGCAGGAGGCATGAAGTGATCATGCCTATGTATTGACCCCTGGCGAGACCCCACCTGGAATACTGCGTCCAGTTCTGGAGGCCATACCTCAGGAGAGACATAGATAGGCTGGAGACAGTGCAGAGAAAAGCAACAAAGATGGTGCAAGGCTTGCACCAGACATCGTATGAAGCTAGACTCTGTGAACTCAATCTATACTCCCTACAGCAGCGCAGGAATCAGGGAGACATGTTAGAGATGTTTAAATACCTTAAAGGCAACAACAAGGTACAGGTGCAGAACCTTTTTCAGGTCAAAGACTATATCAGTACAAGAGGGCATGATCTTTGCCTCAAGGGAGGTAAGTTCAGGAGCAATATAAGGAAATTCTTCTTCACTGAGCATGTTGTTGAACCACGGAATAGCCTGCCGGAGGGGTGGTGGGGGCAAAGACGGTGGGGGGAATTCAAGCAGGCATGGGACAGGCATTGTGGGATACTCAAGCAGGCAGCTAAGTGTGGGTTGGGGGGCAGGAAACCAAGGGCAGACTTGATGGATCATAAGATCCCCATCTGCCGACAACTTCTATGTTTCTAAGTATGGGTGGTGATGCTGAATACTGCCGGCCATGTATTACTGTGAGTGTGACAGTCCAATAAAGTTCCGGAATGGCACAGGTGGAGAGAAAGCCAGGTTTGCAATGGAATCTGCCATTTTGGACAGGCACACGCCATCAACCTTCAGAATCTCACATTCTCCATAAAAAAAAAACAATGGCAACATATCAACTGCCAGCATTTCAGCAGTTGCTGAATAAGTTCCCATGCAACAGCATGATTAAGCAGGTATGATGATCAAACATGTTATGCATTGGGATGCCAAACAGCTGGGCTCTGTGCACTGGCAGCATGGCTGGTGGGGTAGCATTTGAGTGGGGGGGGGGGACACGGATACTGAACGAATGAATGATGTGATTTTTTTGTGTTTTATAGACTGGGGTTGATGTGCTTCAGTGACCCCGGCTGCTACCCAAACCACACCTGCTACTATGGCCACCACAAGGTAGTCCCACCATCTCTGACTCCTCATCTCTGTAGTAGTCCTCCGTGGGCACTTCTGACTCCACCAGAACTGTATCCAAGCCACTTTGGGATGCCTTGCACAATGAGGATGATAAGGGAGAACCCTCCATACCAGCTTCCCTTTGGTGCTGAGTCCAGAAGTAACAGGTGCCCTGACTAGAGGTACATGTGTTGCCCACCAGTGCCAAGGTGGCTCCCCTTTTTCCCCATGGCTAACATGCACTCAGCATAGCTGGCAGATAGCCGCTGTTTCATCAGCTGGGTCCGCAATGTAACAATCCCACTACGGATTTTGTAGCCCTTGTTTTTACATGGCTGTGGGTACTGGGACATTGGCGGGACATTTAAGGCTCAGTTTCAAAACTATTTTTGCATGACAAAGCAAATATGAAAATCACCACTTAACTAATAGAGGGTCTATTAGCTGAGTGTTGACTTTCATACATACCAGAGATTGCTTCATCACTTAAAAAACATTTTTAAACCAAGCCCTATAGACTTCAATGGGGTGTGTCCCTGACACTCTCCCTGGTCAGACGTCACAAAACGTCTGAGCACAGGGATGTGGCTGGCAGACCGGGAAGTGGAAGGGATCGGCTGGCCATCAGGCTAGGCCTGACTTATAATCCCTTCCCTTCCCTTCCTAATGGGACTAAGAAAAGCAATTGCTTTTATGGCTCAAACAACTTACACTGCAGTGAGGTAACGGGTTAAAAAGCCCCCAACAAAACGTTGGAAATTCATTTTAACACCAACTCTCTGTCTTTATACAACTGCAGTGAATTTAGGCTACGCATGGCAATATGGTTTGTTGCAGTACCATGTGACCTCCAATCCCATGGCCCATTACAGACTTCGCCTGTGGACCCCAATTCACAGGTGAAGTTATCCAGTCTACTGGTCGCGCTTCGCATTGTGGATTACATTCACAAATTTCTCTGCAAAGTAAAGTTTTCTAACTTTAACACCCCAAACTGTAAAATGGTTCCATGGGCATGTGGCTACAAGGAGAGCTGGTTCTGTTGCTACAGTATATGTCTGCGCTGTGAGCAGGTCTCAATGCCCTGTGACTGTGGTGTGAGCTAGTCCCTCATCCTTAGTAGTGGACCCATCTTCTGCTGGTTACCAGGGCACATTGAGGGTACAACAGCTGGCAGCCAGGACACCAAGACAAAGTGCACATGTTGTTCCTATTGGGGTAACTTTACACTATGAGACAGGACCCCAAGACAAAGTGCACATGTTGTTCCTATTGGGGTAACTTTACACTATGAGACAGGACCCCAAGACAAAGTGCACATGTTGTTCCTATTGGGGTAACTTTACACTATGAGACAGGACCCCAACACAAAGTGCACATGTTGTTCCTATTAGGGTAGCTTTACACTATGAGACAGGACCCCAACACAAAGTGCACATGTTGTTCATATTGGGGTAACTTTACACTATGAGACAGGACCCCAACACAAAGTGCACATGTTGTTCATATTGGGGTAACTTTACACTATGAGACAGGACCCCAACACAAAGTGCACATGTTGCTCCTATTAGGGTAGCTTTACACTACGAGACAGGACACCAACACAAAGTGCACATGTTGTTCCTATTAGGGTAACTTTACACTACGAGACATTACACCAACACAAAGTGCACATGTTGTTCCTATTAGGGTAGCTTTACATTACATGAGACAGAACACCAACACAAAGTGCACATGTTCCTATTGGGGTAGCTTTACACTGCATGAAACAGGACACTAACACAAAGTGCACATGTTGTTGCTATTGGGGTAGCTTTACACTATGAGACAGGACCCCAACACAAAGTGCACATGTTGTTCCTATTAGGGTAACTTTACACTATGAGACAGGACACCAACACAAAGTGCACATGTTGTTCCTATTGGGGTAACTTTACACTACGAGACAGGACACCAACACAAAGTGCACATATTGCTGCTATTGGGGTAGCTTTACACTACGAGACAGGACACCAACAAAAATTGCACATGTTGTTCCTGTTGGGGTAGCTTTACATTACATGAGACAGGACACCAACACAAAGTGCACATGTTCCTATTGGGGTAGCTTTACACTGCATGAAACAGGACACCAACACAAAGTGAACATGTTCCTATTGGGGTAGCTTTACACTACGAGACAGGAAACCAACACAAAGTGCACATGTTGTTCCTATTGGGGTAACTTTACACTACGAGACAGGACACCAACACAAAGTGCACATATTGTTGCTATTGGGGTAGCTTTACACTGCATGAAACAGGACACTAACACAAAGTGCACATGTTGTTGCTATTGGGGTAGCTTTACACTACGAGACAGGACACCAAGACAAAGTGCACATGTTGTTCCTATTGGGGTAACTTTACACTATGAGACAGGACACCAACACAAAGTGCACATATTGTTGCTATTGGGGTAGCTTTACACTGCATGAAACAGGACACTAACACAAAGTGCACATGTTGTTGCTATTGGGGTAGCTTTACACTATGAGACAGGACCCCAACACAAAGTGCACATGTTGTTCCTATTAGGGTAGCTTTACACTACGAGACAGGACACCAACACAAAGTGCACATGTTGTTCCTATTAGGGTAGCTTTACATTACATGAGACAGGACACCAACACAAAGTGAACATGTTCCTATTGGGGTAGCTTTACACTACGAGACAGGACACCAAGACAAAGTGCACATGTTGTTCCTATTGGGGTAACTTTCCACTACGAGACAGGACCCCAACACAAAGTGCACATGTTCCTATTAGGGTAGCTTTACATTACATGAGACAGGACACCAACACAAAGTGCACATGTTGTTCCTATTGGGGTAGCTTTACATTACATGAGACAGGACATCAACACAAAGTGCACATGTTGTTGCTATTGGGGTAGCTTTACACTACGAGACAGGACACCAACACAAAGTGCACATGTTGTTCCTATTGGGGTAACTTTACACTATGAGACAGGACCCCAATACAAAGTGCACATGTTGTTGCTATTGGGGTAGCTTTACACTACGAGACAGGACACCAACACAAAGTGCACATGTTGTTCCTATTAGGGTAGCTTTACACTACGAGACAGGACACCAACACAAAGTGCACATATTGTTGCTATTGGGGTAGCTTTACACTACGAGACATTACACCAACAAAAAGTGCACATGTTGTTCCTGTTGGGGTAGCTTTACATTACATGAGACAGGACACCAACACAAAGTGCACATGTTCCTATTGGGGTAGCTTTACACTGCATGAAACAGGACACCAACACAAAGTGCACATGTTGTTCCTATTGGGGTAGCTTTACACTACATGAGACACCAACTGAGGCACCACATTTTCTTTTTCTTTTTTTTACCAGGGCACATGCCCTAGTGTAGAGCAGCCACTGCTCATCATCATGGCTAGTTGCCGAACTGACCACATGAGCTTATTGTAGGGCTGTGAACTGTCCCTTTGGACTTGTCGTTGGGCTATAAGCTGGTTCCATGGCCAGGGGGCTAACTGATGCAGTGGCCCCTTAGCTGGGCTGTGCACTTCTGATCATATTTGAAACAGCTGTTTACACCTACAGTATTTGAAAGAACTGGAATCGGACCCACAATGCACAGGACTTTGCTCCCCCCCCCCCCATCAAATGAAAGTTATAAAAATGTTTCTATACTTTACCCTGAAATTTTAAAAGTGATGCTCAGACTTGACTCCATGAGTAATAGTTATCCTAGGCAAATGAATGTCTTTTACTCACAGGTAATTGGTTCTCTGAATCATATGCAAATCATGTCCTTTTGGTCTGAATGTGTTAACCGTCTGCTCTAAGCCACCTGCCTGCTCATGGCAAAAGCAGATTTGAATAAAATATTTGGGCTTTCTTAACTGACTGCACTCTTGAGCTGTTTAATAAGGATAGGAAAAGCAGAAAGAGTCTGAGTAAAATAAATTAGTTTGAAGTGCTTGCTGTCCAGGAGGACACTGGTAGGGTCTCGCTGTCACTCACTCTGGGGTAAAGGATTTTATGCTTTTTCTTTCTTAGTTTATGGTTTATAGGTTAACAGAGCATGGTATAACATGGCAACACATACAGTAATAGAACTTTTATTTTCATTTGATTAGCATTTCTTAAATGAGTGACAACACTAAACTAATGGTGTGAAGCAACCCAAAGCTCTGAAGTGTTGGCAAATGTTCTTCCCCTGCAAGAGCTCAGGGTTACCACTGGAACAGGAGAAAATAATTTGATCTAGACATCTTAAAGCGCAAAATCCAAGCTGAATTAGAAAGTGGGAGAAATGTCTGCTTTGCAGTACTCTACCCCGCTGCAGAGAAGAGATATTGGGGTTGAGTCAGGCCTCAGGCCTTATGAAAATCCTGTTCTCTGCAGTGGATATGAAGGCAGATATTTAGCCTCAGAGTTAAAACAGAAAAGTATAGAATGGGTGGAAAGAAGGAAGGTGAGAGGAGGGATATCGGCTGGCAGTAGATAAAGCCTTCTGTCTTATGAATATTATAATAGGGAGGGAGAGAGAGTGTGTGTACAGGACAGAAAATTTGAAAGTCGAATGTATTATTCTAATACTAAAGTTCATTTTCCTGTTTAGTAAAAGCCACATTTGTGTCTCTGCATGAAGTTATGACTCGTTAGTAAAATCAGCTGATTTTTTTTCCCCTTTTCCAGATACTGAGATGAGTGGAGAAGCACTGGAACCTTCAGAGTCTCGCAACAGAGTGGAGCAGCAGGACGGAGGTAGGAGAGCAAATCAATTCATTTATATTTATTTATATGTGATAATATTTCAGTAGAGATGATTATACTTCTGTAGTGCTTCTGATATATTTGAGGCTATGGTGAAAGTTAAAGCCCAGTATAGTCGCACCTGAAGTCTATGAATTACACATAGTATATCTACTGTAAATGTACCCTTGGGCTCCACAAAGGCACAGAATAGTAATGTTTCACACTGGATTGAAGAACTTTCTGGACATTAAAATGAAAAAATTGATAGAAACATTCTTTAACCCTAAACATATACCCACTATGTTTATTCTTATTATTCTTTAAATACAAAAACGTGCTACATATTCTGGCCATTTCCTGTGCATTTTAAAGATCATTGCTACACATTTTAATGCTGACAGGTCAAGTGGTATAGGTAGGATACGGCTTTGATATTCAGTATTTTCTTCCTGGATACGTAGGAAGAAATGTTTCTCAGGCTCTTGCTATATTGAATTTCATGAAACAGATTTCTGCGAAAATGACAGCAAAAGTTACTCTTGTTTTTGTTTTCTTTTGTTTATTTAGCAATAAATCAATATATATCAGTGATCCATCAAATCAATAAACGGACCCTTTTCCAAGCTACTTTTAACACTACACTATTGAATTGAGAATCTAGATGCCTTACATCTGCTCATATAGGAGCATGTTTCCAATTCCTTTTCTTGCCTCTCCACTTGTGATTTAGGAAAATTTTATGCCACAAAAACTCTGTAGTGTTGAATAGTTTTTTTCATTTAGACAGATGTCATGCCTCATCACACAAAACCATTCAAGCCCACAGAGAGACAGTGCCCTTGTCATTGTGAAGTTGCTTTGTTGGATACAACATTGACTTGTCTGCCTCATCTGAAGAGAACCTTAGATTTTGGTTACAGGTGTGTGTAACACCTTAGTAGAAGGACAGAGTCACCTGTTCTCACTCTCTCTCTTTTTCACCACAAAATAAATTCATAGCTCTCTAAATAATGGCATCACGGAGCAAAATTCAGTTACTATCCCAAGGAATCCATGTACGGTTTAACTAATCTTGAGCCATACCATAAATGTTGAATGTACAATGGTTATCTGTGTTCTTGAAAGTGCAGCTGCCCCAAAGGTATTGGTAGCCTTCTCTTAGCTGTCCAGACTAGCTGAGGTGTGGTATAAGTAGATATGCAGATATTGGGGGGTAACTGAGCTGTAACATTAGGTGATGTACATGTATCAGGGTAGCTGAGCTGTAACATTAGATGATATTGTACAGGTATTGGAGTAGCTGAGCTATAACATTAGGTGATGCTGTGCTGGTATTGAAGTAGCTGAGCTGTAACATTAGGTGATGCTGTGCAGGTATCTGGTTAGCTGAGTTGTAACATTAGGTGATGTACAGGTATTGGGGCAGCTGAGCTGTAACATGAGATGATGTTGTACAGGTATTGGGGTAGCTTAGCTGTAAAATTAGGTGACGATGTGTAGGTATTGGAGAAACTGAGTTATAACATGATGCGCAGGTATCGCGAAAGCAGAGCTGTAACATTAAGAGATGTTGTGCAGCTATCTGGGTAGCTGAGCTGTAACAATCTAACTCAACTTGCTAAAAGCACAATGCATTTGGTGGGATCAGAACATCTTTCCCAGACCCTAGGGTACAGCATCAGTGGTCATTTCCAGCCCGGCTCTGCATCATACTGCAGGATCAGGAGTACATAATTGCTGATCCCAAGGAAGCTGTCAACTTAGCACAGAAGCTGGCCACTGATAGAAGGTGTGAGCTGGTTAGTGATAACTCATATTCAGAGGTCTAATGTGATGCCGGCCCAGTGGCACTGAGGTTTGAGGTGCTGGACGCCACACCTTGCTCCACACCAGCAACTTGGGTTCGGGAATGTGCCCAGGCCATCGGAGGTTGGCCGGTGAGGGAAAGGATCGAGCATCTGAAGGACTGCTGTCCTTTCCCTGAGGAGGGACTGGAGTCTCCCATCTTGCTACAGCAGCCCCGATGGAGATCGGGGGCACTACAGGAGCAGTGCATTTGTGGAGTGAAGTGGCTGACATCGGCACATAGTGCCTTGACGTCACTGCACATCCACACTTCAAAAGGGTAAAAGCAGGAGGAAAAATGACAGATGACAGGGCAGCTTGATAGCCGCACTTCACCACCCGGGGGTCTGTCATGGTAGGGTATCCCCTCTGAGGGTACGGTGTGCACCAGCTGGTATGTGAGTGAGCCTACGGGATGAATGGGGGTGAAGGCGGTGGCTGGATATAGGCAGGTCAGGCTGCAGGAATAGAAATAAGAGATATTAAAAAAAAGAGATATCATGTGATAACATACTGGGGGTCTTGGCCGTGGGGGAATAAAAAAGGGGTACAGCACTATTCTGCAGCTGTTGATTAATTGTGGTGCTGGTGGAGACATTTCTGAACTGATTGGCTATCCAAGTACTTGTGTAATTGTCACCAACCCAAGAGATGGTTGATGCCAGGCTAATATGGCATTTCCCCCCCAAACACCTTCTTTGTGGACTGTTGTACAAAACTGCTGAAAGTCCAGGGAGTTGTAGAGTGAACTGGGCCACAATAGTACGATATTAGTATTGGAATGCTGCCTCTCTCTACCCCATTTATGGACGAATGCAGTACAAAATGTTTCTTAACAGTTGGATTCTGAACTATCTGTTTGTACCAGTCTAGCATTTGAATTTATAATGTCACAAGGGAGGCCCTCAGGAAGGAGGCAGAGGACATCACAGGGAAAGGAAGCAGCTCCTGTTGGGGGACTCAGTTATTAGGGGGATAGAACAGGGGGAGCAGGGAAAACTGAAGTAAGGTGCCTGCCTGGTGCCATGGCTTGGAGGGACAGGAAGCGCATCCTTAGGATCACAAGAACAGTTGCACGGGACTCTGAGCTGGACGTTATTGTCCACCTAGGGACAAATGATTTGGCTCATCATGAGATTAGAGCAGTGCAGAAGGACTTTGTAGAGTTGAGGAGGGGCCTAAGACAAGTAGCACACACAGTATCCTTCTCAGAGGTGCTGCCTGTCAGTGGCATGGGTGAGGCCAGGGTACTGTGCACCATGCAGTTTAACGAATGGTTGAAAAAATAGTGTGGAGCACAGGGGTTTGGCTTCACTGGGGACTGGGGTTCCACCTGGAGGGACACCAGCCTATACTGGCAGGATGGTCTGCATCTGTCCAGGAAGGGAACAAGTCTTTTGGGCAATCGGTTTAAATGCTTCATTGGCAAGCTTTTAAACTAGTCAAGGGAGGCACTGATAAGCAGCAGGAAAATCAGCCTCCCCCTACAAAACAGGGTACTAAATGAGAAAAAGACCAAGGTAGAAAGGTCAGCGGGGGATGCTGCTACAGAAGGTAAAGCCATCAAAAAATGGAGAGCAATGAGTACCAGTGCCCGTAGTCTGGGTAACAAGCTTCCTGAATTAGTGGTCTTGATGGAGGAGGAACATCTGGATATCGTGGCAGTCACAGAAACACGGTATACACAGAACCATGACTGGGACGTAAACATACCAGGATACACTATCTACAGGAGGGACAGGGAGGGTAAAAGAGGAGGAGGAGTAGCTCTCTACATAAGGGAAGGAATCAAAGCAACAGAACAAAAGGGTAAACAGGGAGGAGAAGAAGCACTGTGGGTCAATTTGGAGACAGGCAATGGCACCACAATCCGCTCAGGGGTTGTATACAGATCCCCCTCTCAGGGAGGAAATGGACAAGGAAATGATAGAAAGTATACTTAGAATGGCAGAAAAAGGGAGATACTGCTAATGGGGATCTGAATATGCCAGATGTTAACTGGAGTGCAGTTGCAGCAGCCACTTCTAAGAGTGGAGTTATTCTAGATGCCCTACAGGGGCATGCCATGAACAACTAGTATTGGAACCCACTCGAGAGGAGCAATCTTAGACCTGGTTCTCTCAAATGGAGATGGAGAGAGGATCACAGATGTAGAAGTGGGTAGACATCTGGGAACTAGCGACCATCGAACAGTATGGTTCACAATAAACACAGCAGTAGAGTCAAGCCATACAAAGGCAAACGTACTGGACTTCAGGAGGGCTGACTTTGCCAAAATGGGTGAGTGCCTAAGGAATGCACTAACAAATGGGCAGGAAGGAGGGGTGGAAGAACAATGGGGAATAATAAAAACTGCTATCACAGAGGTAACAAGCCTTTGTGTGAAGCAAATAAACACAACAAAATAATGTAAGAAACCACTATGGTTCTCAAAGGGGGTGGCAGTGAAGGTTCAAGAGGAAAATAAAGCATTCTGGAAGTACAAGGAATCACAGAAGGAGCAGGACAGAGAACTGTATCAGTTAAAGCAAAAGAAAGCTGGGAAGGCAGTCAAAACAGCAAAGGCCCGAACCGAGGAAAAGATAGCCAACTCAGTTAAGAAGGGGGATAAAACCTTTTATAGGTACATCAGGGAGCGAAGGAAGACCAAGGGAGGGATAGTGAGGCTTAGTAAAGGGGAGTGGGGGGTGGGCAGAGGTGACTGTGAAAAGGCAGAGATACTAAACAAATATTTTTGTTCAGTATTTACAAATGAAGAGGTGGAGGTACCTAAAACAAACAATAGAAACACTCTGGATACAGAAGTTGATTCCAGCCCATTTACAAAAGAAAGGGTTCTGAAAGAACTCTTAAAACTGAAGGTGGACAAAGCAAAGGGACCTGATGGGATTCATCCCAGAATTCTAAAAGAACTAAGGGTAGAACTAGTGACACCACTGACTACCCTCTTTAACAAATCATGGGAGGATGGGGTGGTACCTGAGGACTGGAGGAGGGCAGATGTGATTCCACTTCACAAAAGTGGGAGCAGGGCAGAAGCAGGAAACTACAGACCTGTTAGTTTAACCTCAGTGATAGGGAAAATGATGGAATCACTTCTGAAGGAAAGAATTGTCGAGTACCTAGAGGCCAGAGGGGCAAAGGACCCAAGGCAGCATGGATTCACAGTGGAAAGGTCATGCCAGACAAATCTAATAGATTTCTTTGACTGGGTGACCAAAGTAGTAGATCAGGGAGGGGCTGTGGACATGGCCTACCTAGACTTTAGCAAGGCATTTGACACAGTGCCACACAAAAGAATAATATACAAGTTAGCCAGCCTGGGAGTGGGTCCCAAGATGATAGTTTGGGTAAAGAACTGGCTGGAGAATAGGACACAGAGGTTAATAGTAAATGGAGTCCACTCTGAAGAAGGGGGGTTACTAGTGGGGTACCGCAGGGTTCAGTATTAGGACCGGTCCTCTTCAATGACTTTATAAGCGACATTGCAGAGGAACTGGAAGGAAAAGTATGTCTCTTTGCAGATGACACAAAGATCTGCAACAGAGTTGATGCACAAGGTGGGGTGGAGAGGATGAGAAGGACTTGGAAGGTTAGAGGAATGGTCAAATGTATGGCAGCTTAGATTCAATGCTAAGAAGTACAAGGTAATGCACCTGGAAACAAAACCAGGGAAGAGTACACAATGTGGGGTGAGATACTAACAACAACAAAAATGGAAAGGGACCGGGGGGTAGTCATATCAGATGACTTAAAGGTGGGCAAGCAATGTGAGAGGGCAGTGAGGAGGGCTGGGGGGAGATAGTGGAATGCATAGGGAGAGGCATCACCAATATAAAACAGGAAGTTGTTATCCCTCTGTACAGACAGCTGGTGAGACCCCATCTGGAGCACTACGTGCAGTTCTGGAGACCCAATCTCCGCAAGGACATAAGACAGGATGGAAGCTGTCCAGAGGAGGTCAACTAAAATGGTGCAGGGTCTGCATTGAAAGACATATGAAGAGAGACTAAAGGAGCCTAATATGTATAGCCTCGAGGAAAGAAGGGAGAGGGGGGAAATGATAGAAATTTCAAGTGCCTCAAGGGAATCAACAAAGTCCAAGAGGGTAGCATCTTTCAAAAAAAGAGGTGTGCAAGAACAAGGGGACACAATTTGAAGATAGAGGGAGGGCAGCTCAGAGGTAATGTAAGGAAGTATTTTTTCACAGAGAGGGTTGTGGATGCATGGAACGGCCTTCTGGAGGAGGTTGTGGAGTCAAAAACAGTTGCTAAATTCAAGCATGCATGGGACCGTCATAAGGCAATTCTAGGGGGTGGGGGTAGAAAGAAGTAGGCTGCTGGTTAACTAGGATCTGCAGCTTATCCATTAAGGAAATGGGCAGACTGGGTGGGCCAAGTGGTCCCTATCTGCCATCAAATTCTATGTTTCTATAACCTTTTCTTTTCCTTTTGGGTTTGCTCTTTTCAGCTTGACGTTTTTCAATAAGGGGCCCTAAGGTGTCCTCGTGGCTCTCCTGAACAGTAGTCTCGTGCATTGTATATTTAGGTGACATACTCATGGGAAATTGAGGGCTGTGAAATAAGGTGGTTAGTAAATTGTTAAATGGGTGTTTGTCAGGAGTGAAAATGCTTGTTCTTTGCAACAGGGAAATTTAAAGAATCACTTGAGACCATGACTTTTCAGTTTGAACAGCTGCATTTTATGAGTATTTTGATTTTGTGACTTCTATTATTTTTCACTGGCTCATAATCACCATTCTGGATATGATTAATGTTTCGATACTTAGCAGGTATTGGGATGCTCCCCCCACCCCGTGATGTAACTATTGAGAGGGCATCTCTCAGTAACTTCTTACTTTTTTTTTTTTTCTCAGCTCTGTTTTTGCTCTGTCTGCCGGGGCATTTCTCAGAGGTGCCCACTCAATCTGAACCTTCTACTCCCCACCAAGACCCTTCCTCCTTCAGTCCCCCCCACCAGGACTTCCCAGCCCCCCAGATCACCCCCCCCCGGGGGAGGGCCTGCCTCACCTACCTGGTGGCTCTTTCTGAAATTAGAGTGTCCATCCTGTGTGGGTGGTGGCTGGAACCGTAAGGGTAATGGTCCGGCATTGGGGATGTGAGGCCAGATCCCTGAGGCCCTTGTCGCCTCCCCGGTCCTCCAGGGATTTTTCCTTTAGTTTCCCCTCAGGAGCATGGACATGCAAGGACATCATGGCACCCACGTGCTGATGTCCGCCGCACTCCTGCCCCTTGTAGCAGCACAGCATCCCTGCTTTGCCCCCGATTTCCATCAGGGGCTGCTAGGGAGTGGTGCAAGACCCAGGTCCCTCCCCAGTGAAGGGAGAACAGTCATCTAGATGCTCAATCCCTTCCCTGCTGACCCCCGGTGGCCTGAGTCTGTCCCAAATCCAGGTCACTAATATGGCACGAGGTGAGGCGTCCGGCGCCTCAACCCTCAGCACCACCAAGCTGGCTGTAACTTCTTACTTGCACATATAAATCTGAATGTATTAAATGCTATTCCTCTACGCAATTTTCTTGTAAGCTGTTTACTTGCAAAACTCAATACCTGGGGGGGAGGGGCGCTGTGCAGCCCGAACAAGATGGGGGCTTTCTGATTGAGCTCTGCAGTTTGGCCCAAGAATAAGTTGCTGAACAGCTGATTTTGGGTTCTCTAGTCAGTTGAATTTCAGGGCAAAATGTAGTTCAACTGGTCCCAAATATCACGAAGCATTCTTGGAAAGATAAAACTTTGGGGGCAGGTGCTAGGTCTAAAACACCCTCCGATGCTCCGGCCACAAGGTCTCATGCTGGCCCAGCTGCCAAATCGGACGAAATACAAAAAGAAGAGATGCTACAACCTCTGGGAGTCAAGTTGAACAGATTGATAGCCTCTGTTTCTGGACTATCAGACAAATTTGATGCTCTAACTCACTGAGTGGCAGGGATCGAGCAGACAGTGGAATCAGTTCAAGGTGCATCAGCTGAGGCCACCAAAAGGGCTGATGCTGCAATAGGAGTGGTGACGGCAATGATTAAAGAAAATGTTCATCTAAAATCTTGCATGGAAACTCTGGAAAACCAGGCGAGAGCTGCTAATATCTGAGTTTTGGGTTTGCCAGAAATCTGCGAGGGGGATCACCTTCTCCTTTACATGCAGGACTGGCTGGTGCAACAACTGGGCGAAGGAGTCATCGAAGGAGCCCAACAGATACAAAAAGTTCACTGGATCACTCCCCAAGGCTGACCAGATAACCCTGAAGTTCCACGAGCTGTCGTGGTGGTTACAGATGGGATTGGCTCTCGAGATTTCATTCTGGCTATGGTGAAAAAAAACGGATGCTCCTACAGAACGGGGAGTGGGTCTGATTGTTCCTGAACATAGGATACGCTACCCACCAGAAGAGGAAAAAGTTTGATGGTGCCAGAGTCCTTCTGCGGGAGGTGAATGTCTCCCATGGCCTTGTTTTCCCAGCCCGCTTGCGTATTGTGCACCAAGGTAAGGTTTTTGTCTTTTCCGATCCTAATGAGGCTATGAAGTGGGCGTAAAGAAATACCCTGCCGAGATCCAGAGAATTGGACCAGGAGGTATCTTCTTCCAATGAAGAGCTTCATGAAGATTTATTTCTTTTATTGGTGACTTAAAAATTAAGTTTTTCTAGTGGGGCAATGCCACTTCGGTGCTTATTGTTACAGTAGCCTTATATGTGCAACTAATTTTTGGTAACTATAGCTCCGGCCTGGAGATGGCTAAAGGCCCCTTGATGACATCAGGTACAATGCTTGAGATCTTTATGGGATTGTTCAACTATTAAATATGTTTTTTCACTCATGGTTATTCTCTACTTGCTAGTTGGGGTTAACCAGTGCCAGTTGCAAGGTAATAAGAGGAGTTTACAGCTCTAGAAATGCCTAAAAATTATGCATGATTATTCTTTGCTATAATTCATATGTTCTTGGGATTTAAGCTGTGAAGAAAATAAGAAAGCAGCTCTTTTTCTTTTAATGTGATTGTACATTTTGTGTCTTAATTAGTGGAAGGAATGTGGTGGTAATCTCCTACCCTAGTGAACGAGGAGGACTGGGGGGACCTTTACTTTACTTAATCTACAAACTTTTACCACACAGCTCATGGACTCATTAACTGCTTATTTTTGTATTATATTTGATAATTAAAAAAATGTATCTGTCTATTCCCCCTATGACATATCTAAAAGCATCTGACTAATTTTTACTGCATGTAATAAGAGGAGTGGTGTCCTCGCGGTTCGTATCATATTGCACCGCAGGTTCGATGTTTGTAACCAAACTGTATGTTTGTTTGAATACTAATAAACATAAAGTAGAAAAAAAACCCTCAGTACCTGAAGTATTCATATCTAGTGTAAATCAGTGTATTCAGATTTGCCCAAGCAACCACATCGCACAGATTGTAATTATTTTGAATATCTGGTCCTGAATTAAGTGGGATGCATAAAGGCTGTGTGACAGCAGAGTGACCCAGTGGTTAGAACACAGAGCCGCGACTGAGATCAGAGGTTCCAATCCCACTACATCCACCAACTCCCTATGTGACTGAGGAGATCAGAAGTTCTAATCCCACCATCTTCCTGTGTGACTGAGGAGATCAGAAATTCTACTCCCACCACAACACCTGACTCACTATGTGAATGAGATCATAGGTTCCAATCCCACCACATCCACTAACTCCCTATGTGACTGAGGAGCTCAAAAGTTATATTCCCACCACATCCACTGACAGGCTGTGTGACTGAGATCAGAAGTTCTAATCCCACACACCCACTGATGAGCTGCATGACTAAGGAGAGCAGAAGTTCTAATACTACCACAACCACTGACTCCCTGAGGGTCTGAGGAGCTCAGAGGTTCTAGCCCCACAACATTGACTGAGTCACTGTATAACTGAGGAAATAAGAGGTTCCAGTCTCACCACATCCACCGACACTGTGTGATTTTGAAAAAGGCACTTGATCTATCTACCTCACTTACTCCCAACAGTAAAATGTGATGGGTGCAGTACCCCACTGAAGTGAGATTATAGAATAAATGATACGTAAATGTGGTAAACAAAAGAATAATACCATCAAGCACAGCTAACAAGGTAATTAGCCACAAGGCCAAAGGCCAAGTATCGGTTATTGCCTTACTAGTTCACCAAGATGGCATCATTCCCAAGTACAGCACACTTCCCTTTTGTTTGTTTTATATAATGCATAAGGATAGTTGAGGCATTTTAATTTTTTTTTTAATTATGAACGTGATTGTGTTGTGGATCATGCTGTGTGCACTGTACCATGTGTATATACGCTGTGCTGTGTGCACGGGTGCCAGGCCATGTGCCTGTACACTGTGCCATTTGCAGATGTGTTGTCTTACGTGCACATGCACTGTGACGTGTGTGTATCTGCACTAACATGCACGTCGTTCTTGAGGACATCTGGAATGTTTGCATTGGGCAGTATAAAAGGATGAGAAATAGCCAGAAAAACAACCACCCACATGCTCACTACTCCTCTGCTGTCCCCTGCTCTGGAACAACCTCCACATGTTCACTGCTCCTCTGCTGTTCCCTGCTCTGGAACAACCTCCCATCTGCTCACTGCTCCTCTGCTGCCCCTGTTGTGGAACCACCTCCTATCTGCTCTCCACTCCTCTGCTGCCCCTGTTGTGGAACCACCTCCCATCTGCTCACCGCTCCTCTGCTGTCCCCTACTCTGGAACCACCTCCCATCTGCTCTCCACTCCTCTTCCATCTCCTGCTCTGGAAAAACCTCCCACATGCTCACCGCTTCTCTACTGTCCCCTGCTCTGGAACAACCTCCTATCTGCTCACTGCTCCTCTGCTGTCCTATGTTCAGGAACAACATCCCACCTGGTCTCTGACCCTCTGCCTTACCCTCCTCAGGAACAACCTCCCACCTGCTCTCCTAACCTCTGCCTTACCTTTCTCAGGAACAACTTCCAGCCTGCTCTCTGAAACTCTGCCTTACCCTCCTCAGGAAAGATCTCCCACTTGCTCTCCGCTCCTCTGTCTTGCCCTAGCCTGAAGCAACCTCGCACATGCTCTACACTCCCCTTTGCCATTTTTCTAATTCAAAGTCCTCCTTTGTGACCAATCAGTACATACCTGTTCCTGCAAGCTGTCTTTTAGAGCGTGATAAGCTCTCACCTTTAACCTACAGTATGTCTAAGTTTCCCTCACACCGGCAAGTTGTCCTAATTGTGTTTATTTTGTATCATTTGTATGCAAATTAATATAAAATAAAGTAATAAAATTGCATGCACATCTATCCCTTCAATTTTTATCTGTCGTTTTGTGCTGTTTATGTCCGTGCACACTTTTGTGCTGTATCCTCCCAGTCTGTATTCTTTACCCACGGCACACCTGGAAACAAGCTTTGGTTCATTGTGCCTAAGCACCAAGATACGAGGTAGCATTCAAAAGGACAAGCAGGGAAGCAGCAAATGCTGTATATACAAAAAAACTTGAAGAGCTGTGCTGCTGAAACCTGTTGATCTTTGCATGGGGCGCTTGAATAAAGTACTTTGGATATATAGCATTTTCTGCTTCCTTGCTTGTCCTTTTGAATGCTACCACGTCTCTTGGTGCTTGTGTTTGTGTCTGAGGTGAGCTGCCTCCTTAGTGCTAAGCACTGGTTCTGTTTTGCTGCTCGTAGCCATTTGTTGGATTTGCTGGAGTTCATTGTGCCTATCCTGGTCAACAAAATCCAAATAAAAAAAATGGTGCTTTTGATGTTTTCATTTAGAAATTAAATACACTGATGTAATTAGAAAATAGAGTTGAGCTGCTTAATCTGTACACAGCATTATTAATGTACATAGATACATAGATGGTGTTGGCAGATAAGGGCCTTGTGGCCCATCCAGTCTGCCCTATCCCTCTTTCTAATGCTTAAAGTAACCTAGATGCCACAACAAATTCACCCCCTTTTGCCCTACCTTGATAATTACCATGTGCCTCTATCACACATTCTTGAATCCCTGAACCATGACCACCCCACCACTGCCAGGGGGAGACTGTTACATCTCTCCACCACCCTTTCAGTGAAGTAGAATTTCCTCACGCTCCCCCTACATTTTGCCCCATTTAGTCTCATGCTGTGCCCTTTTGTTTTGCTATTTCCCTTCATGTGAAAGATGCTCCCCTCTGGTACCCTATTGATTCCCTTCAGATGTTTGAAGGTCTCTATCATGTCCCCCCCCTTTCCTTCAGGGAGTACATATTGAGAGCTCTGAGTCTCTTCTCATACAACTTATGCTACATCCCGGACACCATTTTGTCACCCTCCTCTGTACCGTCTCCATCTCGTCTATGTCTTTTTGGAGATGGGGCCTCCAGAACTGAACGCAGTACTCCAGATGTAAAGAAAAAGTAGTGGTTCAAAATTGATTAACATTGTTGCCTAGTGTCAACAAGCAAACCACAACAGCAATTCTCTGCCAGTTTCCTGCATGTTACATGCAATGTATGTGTATACATGTGTGTACTGTTTTATGTACAGTGTGCATGTACCTGTGTGGGTTAAGCCTAGCTTCCTGTCAAGACCATTCTAACAAAACATTTCGAGTGGTGCAATCCTGAATGGATTTTTAGACTTAAACTTATGAGAACATTTGACAGTGATATAGTGATAGCCTGTGCTTTTCAAAATTTATGAACTAACTTGTGAAGTACAGTAGTTAAGATAATATATATATTATGTGTGTTGCAAACGACTTCATTAATACTCCAGTTAGGGTCAAAGCTATAACATTTGGGAAATAAGGCACTGGGGTTTCCCTAACACCACACCTTCCCAAAATCAGGTAGGACAGCAAGGGTGGGTTATGCCTTGGGCTTCTCAAGCCTAACACTAGCCCCATTCCATCTATAAATAAGATGTGTAGACTTTATGAGAATGGGGTGAGCGTTAGGCTTGAGAAGCCCAAGGTACATCCCACACCTGCTCTCCTGCCTGGTTTGGGAGGGTGGGGTGTTAGGGAAATCCTAATGTCTCATTTCCCAACTTTTGTTTCTTTGACCCTAATTGGAGCATTAACAAAGTTTTTTGCAACTTAATTCCTTACTTTAAGAGATAGTATAATAGTAACCTTATGGACCCTGCACTCTCAACTGTCCGTAGGGGTGTGTGTGTGTGTGTGTGTGTGTGTGTGTGTGTGTGTGTATATGTATGTATGTGTATATAGAGAGAGAGAACACACACACACACACACACACACACAGGGCCCTCTGGGCCCTGCACTTCCATTTATAGGACAACAGCGACCAAATTGTCAGCATAGCCTAAGCTACCTTACTACCCCACCTCATGCACAGAAAATCTTTGAATCCTGGCCAAAACTTAATTCTGTGCAACTGCAATGCTATTCCGCACCACAGGTCTGAAAACACATTTTGGACAGGATTTGAAAAACGACAGCTGTGTCATACATGAGACGGGATAATAAGACTATGTTAAAATTCCAGGGTCAAAATATTTAAAATTCAAAAGTTGCGCGTGGGCATAGCAGACTTGCAACAAATGATCATAACTTTGGTACTTTTTCATATTTTGACCCCAAATTTTCAAGATAGCCTTCTTATGACCCTACCTCATAAACCCTCATAGGTGGAAATTTTCAAATCCATGCCAAAATGTCATTCTGCGCCACAGGTGAGAAAACACATTTTGGACAGGATGTGAAAAATGACAACTGTACTGTTCATGAGGTGGTGTGAAAAAATGGCTACCGGTATGCTGAAAATTTAGATTCAAAATATTGAAAATTACCAAAGTTGTGCACGTGTGTAGAAAAATTTCAACAATCACTCATAACACTGCCATTTTCAGGAATTTTTTCACCAAATTTTCAATGTGGCCTTTTTGGGACCCCACCTCACTGGTTGTTAAATTTCGTTATTCAGTCCCGAAAGGATCTTCAGGACTTGTTCTGAGTACTGAGAGTCTGGGTACTCTAGCTCTTCAAGTACCAGGCTTTGAAGCAAAGAGACTATGTTGGGGTATGTTATCTCCATCTGAGATAGAGTCAGGAGACTGTGGCTCAAAGACAGTCGACCTAGTTGCCAGACAGGGCCAGTTGCAGGAAACACCAAGGTTGTCTTGCCCAGTCTGGTGCCACCAGAATCGTGGAGGCAGGCTGGGTGCTGAGCTTCAGGAGGACCTTGAGAATCAAAGGAAATGGAGGAAAGGCATACAGGAACTTCCCTGTCCATTCCAGGTTTAGGGCATCCACTGGTAGTGTGCCTAGAGCTTGAGGCCTGCAGCAGTACAGGGGTAGTTAGTGACTGAGGCTGGAGGCAAAGAGGTCTAACTCTGGAGTGCCCCACCTCCTGAAAATTGTGGCCAGTACTTGTCTGTTCAGGGTCCACATGGGGTGGCCCTGACTGATGTGGCTCAGAGCACCTGCCAGCACGTTGTCCTTGCCTGGCAGGTGAATGGCCAGAAGCTGTATTTCCAGGGAGTAGGCCAGAGTCCAAATTTTCATGGCCACTGAGCAAAGGTTTGTAGACCTTGTGCCCCCTGCTTGTTGACGTAAAACATTGCTATGATACAAAATCACACATGCCTGTTCTAATCTGGACAGACTGACCTTTTAGATGAGGGGCAAGGGCTTTCATGGCCAGATAAACAGCTCTGAGTTTGAGGAGGTTTATGTGATAAAGGGACTCCTTGGGGGACCATGTCCCGCTTATTATCTGCCAGCTGTGCCTCCCATCCTAGAAGGGAGGCATCTGTAGTGAGTATTCTGGAAGGCTCCCTCTTCTGGAAGGGAACTCCTTCCATGAGATTTTCTAAGTCATTCCACCAGTCTAGGGTTGCAGCAGAGACCTTGTGAATGGAATGAGCTTTTTTCCCCCCAGAGTTTTTTTTTTTTTTCCCCTGGAGCCCTAGCTATGGCCCTCCCTCAGAGGGACTCGTCCTCTGTGCCCATGCATCTCCACTCGGATCATCCAGCACAATTCCCCTGCGGTTTACCCACTGTGGCAGGGCCAGGAAGGGAAGCGCTGGCTTTCTCCCCTCTACAGAGCATAATCCAGAAGCCAGGTCGGGACACAATGGGCCATCATGGAGCCCGCCAGCTCCTGTGTTTTTCCTCATTTTCCTCTGCCCCCCCCAACTGACGTAAGCACGCCAGTACGTGCCTCCCGACCTGTACTGCTCTCCTGCCACTCCCAGAGGGCAGTCAATGAGCTGGACGACAGAACCTCCCTTCCCTGAGGAAAGAGAGTAGTCCTCTGGACGCTCAATCCTCTCTCACCCCTGCTGACCCGGGCTTGTTCCCGAACCCGGATCGCTGGCATGGTGCAAGTGTAGCGACCAGCGCCTCAACCTCCAGAGCCATCGGGCCGGCTACTGGAACGAGCTTTAACATAGAATCTTTTTTCTGGGACCAGTGAGCCCTTAGGCGATACTGAATGTCCCTCATTTGAAATCTGGCGCCTGGTACCATAGCTGTGGTAGAAGCCATGTGGCCTAGAAGCCTCAGTAAGTGTCTGGCGGGTTTTGGCTGGCCCAGGATGAAAGAATTTGCTAAATTCTGAAGGTTGTGAGCCCTGCTGAGAGGGAGCAAGGTCTTTCCCTTTTGTGTGTCCAGTTCCACCCCAATGAATTCCAGTAACTGAACTGGATCAAAGTGGGATTTCCAAATATTGATTAGGAAGCCTAAGGACTCCAGGGTACTCTTAGAGTTAAGCTGAGAGAGTTTCGGACGTTCTGTGGAGACTTGCCCCCTATTAGCCAATCATCCAGGTAGGGCAAGACAGATACATGTCTCCCGAGATGGGCTGCCACTACTGCCAGGCACTTTGTGAAGACCCTGGGCACTGAAGAAAGGCTGAAGGGCAGTGCTGCAAACTGGTAATGGCCTAAAGGCAGTTTGAACCAGAGGAATTTTCTGTGGGACTACCTGACTGGAATGTGAAAATAGGCATCCTTTAGGTCTAGGGAAGCTAACCAGTCCCCCCTTTTGCAGGGATGGAATCACCACAGCCAGGGTGACCATCTTGAATTTGAGATTGAGCAGATGTTTGTTCAGGTACCTGAGGTATAAAATGGGTCACCAGTCCCCAGTTTTTTTTCTGGGTTAGGAAATACCTGGAGTAGAGATCCTTTCCCCATTGTGGAAGGGAACTCTTTCCACTGCTTTTGGAAACAGAAGGGACTTTACTTCTAACTTCAGCAGAAGTTTCTCTGTATGAATTAGAGATTTTAGTGACTTCTAACACTGCTGAGTGGGAAATTTTTTGAACTGCAGGGTAAGTCCCTGACACACTACCTCGAGCACCCACTTGACTGTGGTGATGAGGTGCCAGTGGTGGAGGTAGTAGGTCAGCCTTCCTCCTACTGGGGGAAAGGAGGTGACCTGGCTTTTGCAGTCAGGACATCTGCTTAGACTGAGCACTTGAGGGAGGTGAGGGACCAGCCCATCTCTGACCTCTCCTTCCTCTTCCACTGAAGAAACCTCTCATCTGAGAGTAATCCAGGGGCATAGGCATTGGCATAGGGTAAAAAGCCCTGGGGTAGTAACCTCTGCCTCTGTTCCCTCTGCTCTGAGATCTCTGGGAAGTAGAGGCTTTTTCTTTTGCAGAATTACTTTGGTAGGTGGTTTTGTATTCCTCTACTTTTTTCAGGTAAGCTTCTGTTTTGTCACCAAACAGAGAATTGCTCTGACAGGTGAAATCCATAGCTTTAGTCTTAGTGTCCTGTGAGAGGTTGGTTGTTCTTAGCCAGGCACAGTGCCTAAGGTAGATGGTCTGGGCCATGGCTCTGGAAGCAGCGTCATTTGTGTCCACTGCCATTTGAAACTGGTACTTTGTAATCTCTATGGCACTTTTTACAGTTTCTGCCAGGCCCTGGGCTACCTTGTCTGGAACCTGTTGGCTGATAGCAAGCACATAAGCACAGAGTTCCAGACAGCTTTTTTTTTTTTATGCTCCCCCTGCCCACGGTGTGGCCACTCCTTCATGCCTCCTAGGCACCCCACCTCGACACCCTACCCCCCAGCCCCCACCTCATATTGCAGCCAACACCCCAGAGTAACCCAACATAACCCTTCGCTAGATGGGTCCCTCTCCTCCAAGGGGGAAGGCATTGGTGGGGTGGCCAGCACACTATTCAACTGGCCCTGGATACTGCTGCTGAGGTGGGTATGGCTGGCAACAGGTCTTCTGTGTCAGAAGGGGCTGGAAGCCTTCATTCGGTCAGCTCAGGAGCTTTTTTCCTCCCTTTTCTCCTCGGGATGTGGCGTGCCACAGACGTCTAGGAGCATGACAACGTCCGCCACGCCACCCAGTCAATGAACCCAGTGCACTGTTGTGCTCCTGGCCTCCGCCAGGAGTCAGCAGGTGCCAGATTCCATCCCCCTCCCAGGAGAAGGTGAGCAGTCTTCCAACGCTCGATCCTTCTCTCCCCCGGCCGACCCTCCAGTGTCCCAGATCCATTCCCGAACCCGGGTCACCGGCATAGCAAGCAGAAATCCAACCACTGCATCGATGGGCCAGTCCAGTGAGCTTCTTGATAGTGAGCTGCATGGGCCATATAAGCAGATAGGCAAAGCGCAGAGAAGCTGTTGTGTAACATTTTATTTACTCATCAAATCCAGCCTTCTAGATTCCATTTCAGGGAGCTGCGATTATAAAGGCACTTTAGCTTTGTCACAGGCAACAGCCTGCACCACCCTTTCATGGTCAGGGTGCATATAGCATTATTTCTCCCCAACTGGTACATTTTCAATTTTCTTGTCCACTCCAGAAATGGAAGTGGGAATTTCAAGTATTTTAAAAGTTGCTCTGCGAAGTAATTTATCTATGGGCAACAGCAGCTTTTTAGAGGAAGGGAGACCCATCATATCTAAAAAGTCTTCCTTCTCCTGGTCAGTGGTCTCTTGAATAGTGAGATCCAGAGTGTCCACCATATGCTGAATGAAGGTACAGTAAGAGGAAAAATCCTCCTGGCCATTACATGGACAGCCAAACTCTTGGTCAGGGGATACATCAGGTTCTAAAGGTTCACTCTCTGGTAGGTCATCATCACCAGTACTGTAGAAAGGGTGGGGCGGATGGTGCACCCGCCCCGGGCGCATGCCTCTGAGGAGTGCAGTTTTGATAGCTTAAATTTTTTTACGTAATTACTAATGGCTGCCAGCAGGGACGTATCCGGAAGGAACAGCAAGTGGGGGGGGGGTCACATGTTCATGCTGACTAACGGAAGAAAAAAATCCTGTGGCCTGGTGGTAACTGGGTGGGTCAGCCGCCAGTGCCAGTATAAAAAGGTAGAGGCAGAGTCGTGAAGCGCGTGGTTGTGTGAGAGGCGGTTAGTTAATAGTTGGAGAGATGGAAACTACTAGAGTAGACCTAGATAGAGAGAGTTGATTATTTGATAGAGAGAGAGCAGAGAGGCAGAGCGATTGAAATAAAACTTGATTTTAAATTGTGTAAGCAAGCAGCACTACACTCTTCCTCTTTTTTTTTTTCAATTTATCTTTATAGTTGGTCTACTGTCTCTCCTGAGTGTGTCCTCTGACAATTGACTGACGGAGTCGGGCTACTGAGAGTAACTATCGAGAAACTTGCTGAGCCGCTGCCGCCTGCCTGCCTGAGATAAATAAATAAAATAACATTTCCTCCTTAGCTTAATTCCTTCTTCAGTTCATCATTCCTTGTTGTGTGTGTCTGGGGTTGTTTTTTTCTGTGATCGTTCATTACTTCGTTGCCCTCTTGGTCATCATTGTGTGACGGGGGGGATCCTCCAATTGAAAACAAAATTAAATGAGTAATTTAATCTGGTCAGGTCACGCTGCGCCGGTGTGTTGCTGACCCCGGGACCTCTCTCTAGTCTGACTCTGCTCTGTAGGGCTCCCCGCCTCCCTCCGTTCTCACTCCACAAGACAGACTATTCTAGGACAGGCCTGAAGTCATCACTCAGTAGTAGTTAGTAGTCCGTAGTCAGCCGACTTCTCAGTGAGCGAATTCGGCTGACGATGACCAGAGTCTGAGTGAGTGGACTCTAGTGAGGTTATGAACTGAACTACTACCCAGTGAGTGTGACTTCAGACTTGCTGTCTTCTTTTCTTGCTGAGCCGCTGTTGATGCCACTGCCACCTGATAAACTAAAATTTATTTCCAATTCCAACCAAATTCCTTTATTTCCTTCCTTGTCTGTACCTGCCCAGATCATTCTTTTTTTGTGATTGTCCTCTGGCTCCCTTAGTTCAATAGTTCGAATTGATTGATTGTCTTTACTTAATTGATTGGGGGGGGGGGTCCGATTGGCAAAATTAAAATTAATAAATTTCTGGTGATGTGATTGTGTTACGTTACTCCTCCCACCCACGGCCCCAAGACCTCCAGTCTGCTCCGCAGCTCACAAGTCCTAGTTAGTCCAGACTCCACCGACCCATACTCGGCTGTGAGAGTGCCGGCTATAGCATATTAATAAAGCCGCATAAAACAGTCCTACAGCTCAACTGGGGAAAAAAAGACTGAAGGCCAGTTAAAATATTTCCATCAGCTTTTCTATGGGGGATGGGTAGGAAAGGTTCTTATCTTGATCATCAGCAAATCAGAAGGAAGGGGGTCAGCAGAGTAGTATTGAAAATGGAGAATAGGAAGCAGAGGTGAGGTGAGGGTCTGTTTTGCAGCTTCCCTTCAGGAAATACTGTTGTTAATGTATTTGGGGACTATTATGAGACCCTATACTTACAGGAGTGGGGTCCCACCCACACATGAGGCTAGGGTGGTGAATTATCTGGGGATATTGCAGCTGAAGTCTTTCACACAAGAGCAGCAGGATTCCTTAGACAACCCTATAACTGACACTGAACTGATGGATTCACCCAAGAATATTATAAAATGTTCTGGGAGCTCATAAAACCAAATCTAATCAGACCTTTTGCATTTGTGCTGGACAGGCATCCGTGTCTAGCTAGCCCTTATCATCAACAGCAGCACAGGCAGCAAATAAATATGAGGCTGCTCGGTTTGCTCCAATGCTCCCACAGTGAGCTTTCTGTTTCACCACTGCATCATACAGCAGGAGAGACTGAGTATAGTCATTGCAAAAATTCAACTTCCTGGCTAGAAGGCTCTTCTGGTTGGTTCATACTCTGTCTGTGTGTGCTGGAAGTCCAGGACCAGCACAGACAAAGAGTACGAACCAGAAAAGCCTTCTAGTCAGGAAGTTAAATTTTGCAGTTTGGCTGTAGTCTCTCCTGTTACGTTCTGTTCTATCGTAGTTCCAGGCTGAAGGAGACAGTCACAGACCTGGCTGGCTGCTACTCTGTTTCATATATCTGAGAGAAAAGAAACACTTTTCAGCTATTAAAAAAATATCAGTGCTGTACTTATCTTTAGACAGTCTTTAGTGAAGCATATTGTTGCTGTTTTGTGTTATTAGTAATTTTTGTTTGTAAATGTTCTTACTTTGTTCTGTATTTGTTTCTGTATGTCCTATTTAAATTCACTGCTTACTGTGCCTAATTTTTGTAGTGTGTAAATTGCTTTCACTAATGTGTATGAGTAAGCGAGGATATGGAATGACCATAGGGGAGACTGGTGGTGGTGGTGGATGTGGGAAAATGTTGCTTGGCCATAGATTGATGTGGTGGTGTGGGGGCACTGGCACTGAGAACAGCACTGGCAGTTTTATGCAATCACCCACTCTTTGTGAGCAGAATGGCTAACTTGAAACTCAGTTTCTTGTTAGCCATTCTGCCCACAAAGAGTGGCTGATAAGATAGCATAATAATTGCAGTATTTTTGTTGAGTGTAGCATATTATCAAACCAAATGCTTTGCAGAGCTTGGACATGGAGTCTGTAAAAGCACCTCCAGTTCCTCTGCTGCAGCCTCACCTGTTGGTGTTTTTATTCTAGTGTGTTTCTGTAGGGAATGCCACTGCCAGTGCCAGCAGCAACCTCACAACTTTGAATACCACTTCCAGCACTACCACGTTGTGTCTCAAGCTACAGCAACCAAATATTAAAGTGCCATTTAAGCAAGTTTACCAGATACCAGTGTACTCACCCACTACCCCAAGAGTTGCACACTGCTGCAGTGGCACTTTGTGGTTATGTCAGTGCTTTCTCCTGGTTACAGCAGTATCTCCCAGTTAGAGCAGTGAACCCTGATGGTTGTAACACTTTATCCCCTCTCAGTTACACCAGTATCTCATAGCTACTACAGTGACATCTGCCAGCAATACCACTGTACCCTCCCAGGTATATCAGTCACCTAACTATTGCTGTAATTTGTATACCGACTTACTGTATCTGTTAGCCTAACATATACAGTAAGTCAGTATGCCAGTTACAGCGATATCTGCTCTCTGTTATATCACTTTGCTCACATTTATGCCAGTGTGACAGTGTCCCAGACTCCCATTAAAGTAGTTCCTCCTAGTTACAGTTAAACAGTGTCTCAGTTATAGCGGTTTCTCTTCTCACTCCAGTTATGCCAGTATCAGCTTCCAGTTATACCAGTGTCTCTTCCCAGTTACACCTCTCAGCCAGAGTCTCCCGCATCTCATATTCCATGGGAACAAAATAATCCCTGAAATCAGGGGTAGGGAACATGTAACAAAAGTGTGTTTTTCTTCAAGAAAAAAACCAAAACTCACCACAGAGCATGTAAACCCCTCAGAGCTTTATGTAGCAATATTTCACAGTATATTTCAAAAATGTATATAGGGTGGGTGGTTGATGGCATTGTTGGTCAGCCACTTGACCACAATTGTGACTGCACACTCTGATGCCAGCCAGCCAGTCTCCCATATCTCATATTCCATGGAAGCAAAATATTCCCTGAAATCAGGGGTAAGGAACATGTAACAAAAGTATGTTTTTTTTTTTTTTTTCTTTAAGAAAAGTCCCAAAAGTCACCGTAGAGCATGTAAACCCTTCAGACCCCCCGCTCTTTTCTGGGGGGGGGATACAAAATTAGTCTCTTGCCCAGGGCACCAAAATGCTTTCCTATGGCTCTGATCATCACCCTCCTAGTATAAACCCTGGACAAGCCCAGGGTCTGAAATGTGAGGGGTAGTAGGGTCAGGAGGGGCATTAAAGAGTTTGCCCATAGCCTGTGTAGTCTGGTATAAATGCCAAGCCTTAGCCATTTCTTCATCAGAGGGTGTATCTTTTTGTGTCACTGGCATCTCTCTTTGCTTTTCAGTGGGAGGGGCAATGATATGTTTTTCTTTTTGCTTCTTTTTTTCAGGCACTGAATCAGGAACCTGCTCATTGTGTCTCTCTTTGGATCAGTCAGAATTATTTTTATTAGGCTTCTTTTCTATGGAGTCCTTATTGGACTTTTCTTTAGATTTATGAGAGGATGACCCCTCTTCAGGATTTTTATTACAGGCAGAGGTAGACTGAGAAGCCATAATTTCCAGTCTTTTGGCTCTTTTTTTTAACTGCTTTAGAACAAAATTTAGGGCAAAGTTCATAGTTATGGTATGTACCAAAACAACTTAAATAAAGATCGTGGCAATCTGCCTTGGCCACTATTTTATCATACTTAATGCAATTTTTAAAACCAGTAGGTCCAGTTTTCTTTTTATCTCTATCTGACATGCCAATTCATCAGAAGACTTCAGAATTATATTCCCAAAAGGGAAAAATGAATAGAAATTGGTCAGTTCCCAAGCGCTATGGAACCATGTATAAATGGTTGCAAAAGTGCTAAAAATAGAATTTGTAGTTTAAAATTGCGGTTCCAACTAAAAATAGGGAACTGCACATAAAATAAATTAAAAGAACTAAAAAGCACTTTATGTAGTTCAAAAGTGCTCAAATTTTACCTCTAAAAAGAGTGGGAACTGTGGTAGGAACTGCTGAGGCAAAAAAATTTGTGGTTCAAGGGAACCAAAGGAACCACTAAAAAACCACTAAAATAAAGGAAAATACCTAAAAAAAAACCCACTAAAGGCAGCACTAAAATAAATATTTCACTGACTTATAAAGAAATGAACTTCTTCAAGCGAAGTTGTGAAGAGAGGATTCTGGGTCAGTGTTGTTCAGTCAGTGGAGAAATGAATCTGACTGACCTCCCACTCTAGCTACAGGCAGCACTTCCTCTCCTGCTCTCTCATTGGCTGATGCCAAAAATCATTAGCATTGACTCCACTTCTGCGGCAGCTGAACCCAGCTGGCATACTGCACTTGTCAAGCATACTGAAGAATTCCTGGGGTGAGAATCTCCCTGTACACATAAAGCAGTAATGTTCCTGTACACATCAAGAACATTCTTGCACACTCAATAATGCTCCTGTACATATCGATAATGTTCCTGTACACATCAAAGGATAAAAATTGAGAAAAAAAAAACAGTATCTGGTACTAAATGCTTCAGATAAATACCACTGTATCTGATCCCCTCTGGAACAAGCCCTGGATCAAGGCATCTTTTCTGGGTAACCAGATTTATTAAATAAAAATATGTATGAAATATTATCTTCCCTAATTGCCTGTAAAATATCTTGCATGCAGTATGCCTAAAGAATCGATGTATAAGAACCACAGATATACTGGTTGGTTCCTGGATATGCTTTTAAAATATGTCTAAGTGCTGAAAGTTGCTGTAACTATGCATTGTACTGACTGGAAGTTTAATAAACAGTTTAAAAAAAATGTTCCTGTACACATCGATAGTGTTACATATAAAACAATAATGTTTCTGTACAACACATTGGTAATGTTTCTCTGTGCATCGATAATGTCCCTACACACATCATGGGACACTGTAACTCTACAAATCCATAATGTTCCTGTACCCATCAGTAATAATGTTCCCGTATACATCAATAACATTCCTGCACAAATCAACTACGTTTCTGTACACATTGATATTGTTCCAGTACAAATTAAACAATAACGTTCCTGTACACATCAAGGTATAATGCTACTATACACTGCAATCAATAATGTTCTAGTACACATTGATAATGTTCCTGTACACATTAATGAATAACGTTACTGCACACATCAACAGCGTTCCCATATATGTAGATAATGTTTATGTGCTCATCAGTCAAACATGTTCCTGAACACATCGGTAATGTTCCTCTACATATCAGATGATAATGTTCCTGTACACATCAACAACTTTTGAACTATAAGGATTTTGCATTCCTGTATCAGTTAATCCAATTATAGATAACAATGACAGGCCTCTATTTTTATATGATAGTGACTGTCTAAATACATATGACGATACTGAAAACCAAAAATGTCTTTTCATCACTAAACATCAGCAGCCAATTTGCCTGCACCCTCTTTTCTAGGTATGGTTTCCTCAAGACCATAGGATTTGGACAATTCTCTTCTGTGCGCAGCTAAGCTGTGACCAACCAGGGATGCCCAGTGTTGGCCCAGTCATAACCTGGAAACATAAGTCTAGCCAGTGCAACACTATGGTTAGCTTTCTGACAAAAATCAATATATAAAGTCAGTCCATATACCTGTTTATTATCTTTATAAAAAGGGAAACTATCATCTGAACATATCATTCTGCTTAGTGTTGTCTTGAATACAACTGACTGTATTTTTTGTTAACGTATTGTTTATTTGATTTGTCAGTACAATTATATTAAATAAGGTACAGGCTGGATTGCATTATTTTTACGGTCGTCCAAATTCTGTAATGAGTGTATCAGGGGTACCATGCTTTCTGTGTTTCCTATTGAAAATTGAAAACCATGTTTGCCAGCTGGGATATTTCATTGTCTCCAGCCAGCATTTCGTAGGTAACCTTTTATCTGTCATTTTTAATTCTTTGGTAACTGGGTAAGGCACACTAGGCACAAGTGCCTGTTTTCAGGGGTGACCCGGGAGCACTGGACTGGTTACGTGACTTGTTCAGAGTCACACAGTATACAGTTGGAGGTTGTGGGACTCAAACCCAAGTCTGTTGGATGTACCAAGCTCATTCACAACTTGTTACTCTATTCTCTAGGCTATATTCTATGTCTATAATTTGTGATTCTTATTAGAGCCTGGATTTCCAAGGTTAACATCTCCATCTCTGCCCACAACAGCTGCGCTGGGATAAATTGCAGAAGACTTAGGCTGACACATAGGGATACTGGATCCAGTCCAGTGATATTTCTAACTGTGCCCCAAATTTCTGCTCCATAGAGCATGTGCACCTTAGTTTTTGTTTCAAATGCCTGTTTTAGTGACGGGAAAGAGTAACATGCAAACATTTTGGCAAATCTATTAAAGCTTAGCACCATCCAAATCGCCTTCTTTCTAGCTCCTAAAATGTGCAGCTTCCAGTTGAGCTGTTGACGCAGTTCCAGACCCAAACACTTGTACTAGTTTTCTTCATTAATCAGTTGTCTCTGTACATTCCAGGGAGGTCCAACAGGGCCAGATTTCCAAACTAACAACTTTTATTTTTGCCACATTTATGTTTAGTTTAAGAGAGCCAGGGATATTGGGCTTTTATATTACAACATATGCCCGCAGTCAGGCTGCAAGCGGTCCACTGGACCGCCAGGGATATTGGACCTTTATATTACAGCACATGCTCGTGATCGGGCTGAGAGCGGTCCACTGGACCACCAGGGATATAGGACTATTGCTGTTTCTACATATGCCCATGATTGGGCATGGGGGGGCACCACCACGAAGGTGCCGCTGGAGCTCGGGTGGCCACCCACAGGTGGCAGCTGCCCGTGTTGCACCCTGCTGTCTGACAGCTCACCTTGGTGGCCAACTGTTCACTCCTTTTTTTTTGGCTCACCTGTGTGCAGGCGCGGGTAGGGTTGTCATGCATGGGCTCAGCACATCCCGGGCTGAATATCGGGATGTGCGGAGTATGCATGGGCACTCCCCACCTCGCCCGCATACATTACTGTGATATAACTCTGCGCAGCCGAGTTTGTCTGTCAGGCTCAATCCCTTTGAATATACTATAGCGGGTGCATCAGTGGGTTGCACATGGCACAACTGTGTTGCGCCATGCGCAACCCTTCTGAATATCCGGCCCCCAGAGTTAAAAAAAAAAAAAAGACCCCTAGTATAAAATAGGGTTGTTTTTTCAGCACAGCTACTCTGCTGGAGTATCCCCCAATGAATGCAAAATGTTTGTTCTGCACACCTGTGTGGCATTCACGTAACCTCTGGTACAGAGACTACAGTGCAGCCACAGCTCACATAGAACACCTAACCAGTGCAAATGCAGAAGTGGCAGCAATACACGCAAGACAATAATGACAACAGGTGACTGACCTGTAGGGCAAGTGATTGCCAGACCTTGTAACTGAGGGAGAAAATGCAGGTAGTGAGGAAGTGGAACAAAGGCAGATCAGAGACCTGCCAGCTGCCTTACCAGAATGGATATGTCTCTGCAGGGGAGGTGTCAGGAGAAAGGGTAACCGGAACAGGTGAGGTGGAGTTGGAGTTTCAAATGGTACCTGAGGGAGCCGGGGGGATAAGGCAGAGGTGGAGGGAGAGGGGAGTTGGTTCCTGAGTGAGGGCAGTCAATAGGAGAAGGCAAACTGCCCAGTGGGGGAGCAAGGGTGAGGAGTGGCAAAAATGTGATGGTCCCTGGAATGGAGGGAACAGGAAGCAGAGGGGCACTGGGAGACAGGAGAGGTAAGAGGGAAGGAAACCAGACCAGTATTTGGATATAAAGGGGGTGCAGTGAGCCTGGTGATGTGAGGGCAGAGGAAGGATGAATAGGGAGGAGTACAGTGAACAATGGTGGGTGTGAGGGGGTGAGTTTGTAGCAAAGCAGCATAAGGGGTTGCAGAGCGTGTCTGTTGAGGGAAGTGGAAGGGACGGTACCATAGACCACATCCAAGTACTCGAAGACAGGGAGCTCCTTGCAGACATGTGGAGATAGGCAGTCTTTATTGCAGTACAGGGCACTAAGCTTGGGACGGAGTTTTTCATGGATGGCATTGATGTGGGCTGAGAAGTCAAGCTTACTGTCTAGCCACACTCCAAGATACTTGAAGGACTGAACTACTTCAAGGAGTGTTTCATCCACAGTGGTGAAAACTGGGGTGGGGGGACAGTGAGTCTGGCCAGTTTCCAGCTGGTACCAAAGGTCATGGACACCATTTTTTTAGCATCATCTCTGAGTTGATTGCTTTGGAACTAGTGCAGAATGTTGTTGAAGTCACATTGGAGCATGGCTTCCACAGCTGCAGTGGAAAGAACAGAGGTAAAAATGACTGTGTCATCTGCATACAAACATGTGGACATGTGAGATGGCACAGGCAGAGGGGAGGTCACTCAGCAAAATGGAGAAGAGGATGGAACCCAGAATGGAACCCTGTGGGACCCCAGCCTGGATGGGAAGGGGAGGTGACATGGCGCCTCCTACCCATACTGATGACTGTTAGCCAATGAGATATGAATGGAACCAATCAACAGTGAGAGCTGAGAGCCAGAAGAGCTCAGCTTGTCCAGGAGGAGTAGATGGGACACTGAATCTAAGACTTTGGCCAGATTGGTGGATTTTGCAGCCGTAATGTGCCCCTATTCACCCTGGAGAAGACAGAATCAGTGACACACAGCAGGGAGTAGACAGTGGAATGGTGCTTCCAGAAACCAGACTGCAAGGGTGAGAAGAATTTGGAGGATGAGATGAAGTCGAGGAGTCTAGAATGGACTAGTTTCTCTTGCAACTTAGACAGGAAGGGGAGGAGGGAGATGGGACAGAAGGGGATGACTGGTCACCCCCTTTATTAAGTGGAATAACTCTGCCAAACTTCCAGGATTGAGGAACAACACTGAGAGAGAAGGAAAGGTTGAGTAGGTGAGTAAGGGGAGGTGCAGTGACAGGAGTTGAGAGGTGGATGAGCTTGGGTCCCAACCATCAGGGCTAGACTTTGACAGGTTGAGGGAAGAAAGGGCAAGCAGGGTTTCCTGGATGGTGACTGGGGAAGTGAAAAACGGTGAGGGCAGGGAAGGGGGAGGAGAGGGCCAGAAGAAGAAGACGGGAGGGCTCAGGTTGTAAAGAACTTGCAGAAGTGAGCAGCAACAGAGGAAGGGTCAGACAATTTCCATTTTAATGATAGCACATCCTTATCTGCTGTATATATCACTGTATCCTCCGTGTACAGAACTGTTTTGGAAAGAGTAAGAGCCTTGAGAGATCATTAATAAATAATAGAGGCCCCACTATTGATCCTTGGGGCACTCCATACTCAATGCCATCAACCGTAACCTGCTGTAGTCTAGTGATTAAAAAGTCAGTTTGGATTGGAATAGAGAAAGGGCCATGTCAATATCGGAGGCAGAGGGGATGGCTGACCAATCTGTTGCAGTGAAGTTGCTCAGTACAGCATTGCTGTTTAGTGACTGGAAAGAGACCTGGATCAGATGTATTTTGGCGATGAGTGGGAATGCCAGATTTTTCTGATGCAGAACATCATGCAGTGGTTGCTACGTGAATCTGGCAATATACCTGTTGCAACAATGCGATAGGGGTGGGAGGTAAGAAGTCAGTCTAAATAGGTATGGTTGATGGATGGAGTGGAGATTGAGCTATGTGGGTTTTGAAATAATATGGGACAAATTAAGGGACTCAGTCCTGTGAATGGTAGAATTGGAGGACGGAGAAAGCCAATTTACATTGAAGTCCCCCAGGAAAATGACTTCACCTGAGGAGGAATGAGAGGTGACTGATTAAAGAGAGTCAACCAGGGATGAATGTGAGATCTTAGGAGAGGCATAGGCAACCCCAATGAATATAGGTACAGAGGAAAGGAATGAGAGCCTAACTAGGAGAAATTCATGGAAGGAGGGTATGACTTCCTTGATGGCCAAAGTACATGAGAGGCTATAGTGGACATAGATGGCACCACCTCCTCCATGTTTTCCCCTGTCCTGTCTGAAGACATGGTAATCAGTAACGGACAGGCAAGAGTCAGGAGTCCTGAAGGAGAGCCAGGACTCAGAGGTGCAGAGGACATCAGGAGAGTGTACATGAACCCAGACAGAGAAGAGATTGAGTTTAGGGAGAAGGCTCCTAGCATTCAGATGGTAAACACTAAGACCCTTGGCAGTAGTGGAGGAGGGAAGGGAGGCTGGGGAGAGACCAGGGTTGGACTCCACACTGCCAGACAGGAGGAGGTGCAGGATGATAAGGATGGGGTGGGGCTTCCTATCCTTGGAGTGAGTAGGAGAGCACGGAGAAGAGGGGAAGTGAGGGGACAGGAGGGCACAGTGGAGAAATTCCAGGTTAATGAAAGGGAACAGTAAGAGACCAGGGTGGATGTGAAGGGAGGAGATGAGGGGGTAGATAGTGAGGGGGATGGGAAGAGAGGGTTAGGAGGATTGGATGGAGGAGGGAGGTGGAGGGGTAGGAAGAAGAGGGAGAAAAATCTGGATAATATCCTCAGATAGTGAGAAGGGGAGAGAGAGAGAGAGAGAGAGAGAAGGGTCTAGTAATAAGGAGTAGCTATGATGAAAGTGGTGCAGTGCAACAGTTGTGGGGCAGCAGTCTTCAGAGAGATCTGGAGTCTGCAGTGCTGTCCCATCTGCAGGCACCTCTCTGGGCTGAGGGAGGAGGCTGCCAGACTCAAGACCGAGATGGCCTGGGTCTGAAGGACCTACTCCCCCACTCAGGGACCACAAAGTCCACCTCCACTGCCACAAAGGGTGCCAGGTAGGAGGAGCAGCTGGACAATGGTGGGCCCGGGGAGGGTAAGGTGGTGGAGAGTAGGCACACCCCAAATCTCATACCACTATGGAACTCCTATGCTGCACTGGCAGGGCGAGACTGTCCCGCAGAAGCACCTGAAGTAGTGACTGGGACGGATGTGGAGGTCCTCCATGGTGGAGACTCCAAGAGGAGTAGCAGAGGATCGAAGAGGAAGTGAATCCTGGTGGAGGACTCAATAGTAACGGGGATACAATAGGGGACAGGTAGAGATGAAGAGAGAGTGGTAAGGTGCCTTCCTGGTGCTATGGCTCATAGGGATGGAATGAGGATCTTAAGGATCACTGGGAAGGCAAGGAGGGAGGGAGGGAGAGATGGATGTCATTGTCCACTTGAGGACAAATGACTTGGCTGAGGAGAGGTCAGAAACAATTCAGGAGGAGTTCAGAAAACTGGAGAGGTGTCTTAAGCTAGTGACACAACCTGTTATTTCTCAGAAGTGTTACCTGTCCATGAGAAGGGGGATGACAGGAGGCTCCGCACTAGGGACTTCAACTTATGGTTGAGGAAATGGTGCAGAGAAGAGGGATTTGGATTTACTGGGGCCGGGGGCTCCACCTGGAGGGATAGAGCCCTGTACAGGGGAGACAGGCTGCATCCCTCCAGGAGGGAAACAGTTTAAATGCTACATTAGTAAGCATTTAAACTAGCCGAGGGGATGGCGGAATAAGGCAGGAAGATACTGTCTGCCCCCAAGACACACACGCTTACAGGGTCAGCAGGGGGAATCCCAAGGGTGAGGAGTCCGAAAAGGAACAAACTGAAATATATAACTAAGAGGAAGAGGGAGGGGGCAAGAGGAAAGATAATAGTACAAAATAGAGAGCCATTGTGCAAAAGCTGGAAGTCTGGGCAACAAAATGGCAGACCTAGAGGCCACCATGGCAGCAGAAGACCTGGACATAGTAGCAATTATAGAGACCTGGAGCAATGAAAACCAGGACTGGGATGTAGCCATACCAGGGTATGCTCTTTTTCAGGAGGGACAGGGAAGGAAAAAAGGGAGGAGGGGTGGCTTTTTATGTGAGGGAGAACATAAAGGCCACATAAATACAGGGGGGACGGGGAGAAGCTCCCTCCACCCATGATTCTACCTGATTGGTGGAAAACACTCAGGAGTGCTCCGTAGCCAGCTGGGGATTGGAGGTCTCAGGAGGCAGGGAGGAGTCCATCAGGGAGGAGGGAGAGCAGATGTCTGTACTCACCCAAGCAACCCCTAGTTGAGAAGCTTGCAAATTAGGGAGGAGCTGATTAACCCTGAGAGTAAAAGCCACCCTCCGTCCTCTGTATGGGGAGAGCACTGGTGGGCAGGGACTCCTCACAGGCTTGGCAAGGCTCGAGAATGATCAGAGTCAGCCAGGAGGTAAAAACGATCACCCACTCCTCCCCCCAAGTTTCCATCTGACTCTCCGGGAGAACAAATGAGTCTCCTGGAACTAGGAGTGCAGCACCTTATGCCGGGCCAGAGGTGCCAGTCAGAAAAGGAAAAGCCATCAGACCAGGAGAGAATTCCACAACTGAACTCAGTGTTGGAAAACACAGTCACAGGACTCCCTCTGGCCCCATGGTCAGCGTTGTCCTCAGCATTGAGCTCTGCGTCAGGATAGGCATCAACCCCAGATCTGTCCCCCGCCTCATGCACAGAGAGTGGTGTTGGAAGCCAGCCAGGTACCATGAACAGCACTGGCACCAAGGACAGACCTGGACGTGGCACTGGCACCATGCCCGATGCCGGGCCCAGGATCGCCACCAGAGCCAGCTCCTGCACCCATCACAGAGCCCATCACCAACCTCCTCCTCAGAACCACGAGGGCTACCAGAGTCAGTAAGCGACACCTCAACCTCCAAACAGGACGTCACCTAGCCCTGGTGCCAGTCCCTTTCCTGGCAACACAAACGGTACCAGAAGGGGGCCAGCCATCACGGCCGGCACCACCCTGCTCACTGATATTGCGAGCTGAATCAGGATCTGGGACGGCACCAGGCCGCAACACCGAGGTGTCCTCCTGTGTAAACTGAGCACATTGCTTCGGCCTCACCAATGAAACGTCCATTGTCCAGAGTGAATGGACTAGGGGTGCTCAGACGGTCGTCCAAAATGAGCCGGCTGTCCACCAGACCCACCCCAGGGCCTCCAATTCCTCAGTGAGGTGAGGTCTGGGAGTGTGACAGGGTGACCCCTGTCATAGTGGACACCCCTGGGATAAATTGAAACCCCTTTCCCCAGACAGTTTGTGTATTTTTGTATAATATCCAACGTGCTGGTTGGTTGGTTATAAATTAAGTGCTGAAGTGGTTATAAAGCTTTCTGTGCCTATTAACCAAAACAAAACTAAGAGTACAGTTACAAAATGAGAGGGCAATTTTCATATGGGAATAACAAAAAGTTTGTGTCTGCTTTTTCTAGATGTTAGCAGCTCCCTTCTAAGATGTATTTTGCAGCAGACAGCTTGAGGTAATATGACCCTGCAGAAGAGTTTAGAAGACCACAGAATGTTCTGACCTTAGGTCTGACCTTTACCAATGTTGTAAACAAGTTATGTAATGTGCTGCAGGTGCCAAATAACTCTTCTCTATGGAGCAACAGTGGCCCCTGTGACATAGACAGCCACCTCTGAGTGCTGTATCATTTATTTTTAATATAAAATGTATTACTGAATGTCTCCTGCTGAAAATCAAATGCTCTAGGAGTGACCTTACTCACCCCCCCCCAGATTTCAGCTAAAAGATGAAAGCAATAAGAAAAATATGACAGCATGTGAGTTCACACACACTCAGTTTTTAGAGACAATGTGTTACATGGAAGACTTTAATCAAGGATCCTGTTTCTCTGAGTTAATTACAGACTTGTTTAAGTTAATTTTGTTAAGAGAGAAATCATAAAGAAGGTTTATGATGTTGGAGAGGAACCTAGGATGTTACAGAGGGGTGCAAGGTTGTAAATGTCCCCGTGAAGCCTGTGTGAGGGAGGATACGGCATGGGATCAAACAAAGTGTCATTTGAAGGACATGAATTATGCTGAAGTTGCAGAATGTAATACTTTTGTGTAAGGTATATATTTTCATATATTCTGACAGGGAGGAGCTAGGTGGGGTAAAGGCCAGCTTTTAATTTAGTCTGTTTTACTTCACAGAGAGACATTTTTTACCTAGACTCTGACCATGAAACATCTTGGGAGCACTTTTAAGCAAGTATTTAGAGACTAAGTACTGTAGTAGAAATTGCACTGTATAAAACCTTGTTCTTTTAATAGATTTGTATGTCTTGTGATATGAGTTCTGTATTTTGTATTTTACATATTTCTAAATATTTTAGTAAAATTCTTTTTAGAACTTACTTGACCTGTCTTTGACTTCTTTTTAGTTGTAAGAAAAGTATATGGTTATTGCAGATACTAAACATAAGCTTGTATGGTGATACCAAACTGGAAAGAAAAGCGTTTTAAAATCTGAGGTCTTTATTAAAGTTTTAAAGGGTTCATCTCTGTATACCTGGTTAGGTGCCCATAGGCAAAGATATATCTGGCTCCCCGAAGACAGATATATCTGAGCCTGTGCATTGCGTATGCTAACAAGAGGTTAACAGTTTGAATCTCTCCAGAACTTGAGACCAAAGGTTGATCCGAACTCACAAAAACAGACAAGAGAGTTACCTTGTCTGTTTCACTGTTCACAAGACTGCGCTCAGAGGTTGGCACTTTGGGAGTAGAGGGCCTGACCTGCTGAGTGAGTTTGTGACAGCCCCATGTGGCTAGTTTCATGTTTTGTCTGCTGTTAATCAAAAGGCAGTGGAAATTGTTTTTCCAGTTTCTAGTGAGCTTATAAAAAGCCCTATCTCAGTGCTGAGAGGATGGATAAATAGGAAGGTCAGTTGTATACTGACTGAGGAAGGTGGAAGACCTCCTGGTAGCATGTGCTTTCACACTGTTTGCTTCATGCTAGGCTGAAGAGAAGCCTTAGAAACTGTTGAAGTTAAACAGTTGTCTAACTTACCATTTTGCTTTCTATATATTTTACTTGATGAAAATAAAATGATAAACACAACCATGTGTTTTTTTATGCACCTTGTGGTCTGCCTGAAATTGTGTTATCCTATACCCATGCCCAGTGACAGGCAGGACCCTGTATTTCCTTGGTAACAGTTGCACCTGGAAGAGGCCTAGGGAAGAGTCCTCGGGAAAAGGCCTAAGGACCTAGGCATGGCATCAAAGGTTCTTGGCATGCCTCCAAAGGTGGGGATTGGGCGACCCAGCTTCAATGCCAAGACTTCAACGGTACAGAGGTCCATCAAAAACACGGCATCACAGGAATCCATATCATGATCAAAACCAAAACAGGTCCAGCAAATCCAATGCTGGTCCTTTGTGACAATAGATATCCCACAGGAACACTGACACATAACCAGGGCTTTTTGTTTCCCCCCTCACACGTCTTCTTTTTGAACTTGGACATCATGAGCAAAATAAAAAATTAAAGGTGTTATTTGGGACCTCCAACCACGCCTGATAGTCTCTGGCAGCTGCTATTATGGACCCACATGCCGGTCTCCTCCAGCATTTCTAGTGGAGCTTTAATTGGAGCCTCAGGACGAGTACTGCTGTTTTACTGCATTTCTGGGACTCTGTATTGCCATGCTAGCTAGTGCCCTGTATGTTACCAGTTACTCTTGTAATTTTAGCACAGGGGATGTTTGTGTGATTTCTGCATTTACTACAGCTCTAGACTCTGTGTTATACCTCAGCTCTGTAGTGCATGCATAGAATTACCTGTTTTTGGAGCATTTTTCTTACCTGTTCAGGCTGATTCACTGTGTTTGGAACCCCCAGGACCTCGGCCAGACCTACCACGCTATGGTAGCATTCTTTCTGTGCATTCCTGAAGATCTCCATTTTTCCTGTATTCTAGCCAGTACTCAGGCATGCACAGTGCCTCTGTCCTTCTAGACAGTCCTTGGCCTGTTCCCTACCCCCTGTCCCGCTGCATACTGATCACCCCCTTTGTTCTTTCGCCTTCATAGGCAGCCCAGGATCCCTCCAAGCACATAGATTCACAGCTGCCAGTGTCACTAGCACTAGGGGATTCCTGGAGCCAGTAAAGATAATTGTACCCTGCTGCACCATCTCAGAGAGGGTGTTAGCCAGTTGATGCTTTACGTTGACTGCCCCACCCACCCACGGGTGTCTCCTAACTTATAGCTCCTCCCGGGTCACGTGACTAGTCACATGACACAGGTTCATTTTTCTAAGTGTCCATTTCCCCATTAGCCCTTATACTGACTGGTCACTAGGAGTCAGTGTTACACCCTCCACTGGGGTAGCTTTACCGTCTCATCCTCTCTAGCTTTCCCCTGACTTCCTGCCTTCTCTCCTCCAACCTCTCCCTTTTCTCCACCTCCTGGACCCTGTATGGAACCCTGAGCCTGCTACTCCCCAGGCAGTTTCACAACCATTGCGCTACTGCAGCACCCCTACAAGTTTCCTGTACTTTCCGTCTCTTAACTATTTTCTGCTTTGTTGCTACAGCTGCCTCCACCCAGGATGGCCGGTCTCACCCCCTTCTCCCCTGTCTTTCTCTTTATCTTCCTCCCCACCCTTGTCCTTGCCTCTGTACTGGCACCCAATTACTCTCCTGATACCCCATCTCCCACCGTGGCCTTCCTCTCTCCATCAACACACTGCACTCCTGTGCCCCCCACATGGCCCCCCATCCCCAGCCCCCCTTTCCCCTCATAACCCCTCAGTTTATCCATGTTCATTGCCAAGGCTTGACAAATTTTAAAATTAGGTGCTTGTCCAAAAGTAGTTGTCCCAGTGCTTGAGTTAGTAGTCCCGGTATAAAATGGCACATTTTTAATGGAAAGTATCAAACTACAGAAAACTCAATGGATTTATTGTAGTATGTTATTTAGTGTTGAAATAGACAATAAGGAGAATTAATAATATGATTTTATTTTTGCCAGTAGCATGGTGAGCATAGACAGAATTAGCATCAGCAGCGAGGGACTGACAGTCAAATGTGGTTGCAGCAGCAGCACAGAGTGCCAGCCAGCAGCACAGTGAGAACATCATTACAGCAGAGAAGCAGACAGTACAGCATCAGCATCAGGAAAAGTTACAGGAAGCCTGAGCTTGCTCCAGCCGGAGCATCATATTCAGTCATGTCATCATCAAGACTAGTGACAGCCTCAGGGACACTTTCGCGTGAATCAGCAGAACTAGTAGTTGCACTAGCATGGCCATGATGACCATGAATGTGGCGTGTGCCAGGACCAGATAGTAGCCAGTGGTTGATAGCTTGATCCGGATCAAAGCTATCTAATGCAGGGCCTTCAACTGCTATATGCAGAAGTGACTGGAGTGTGTCATCAGCCAAACTTGTTCTTATTTTTGTTTTTATAAGATTCTGAATGGAGAATACTCTCTCACATTTAGCTGTAGACACACTCATAGCCAGTAACATTTCTATTAGGTCAAGGATGTGAGCAAGCTGGGCCGGTTTCTCTCGTAGTAGTCGTGAATACACTTGCAGATATGGCTTATCAACTGCAGACTTAAGCATTGCTTTTAATGCACAATACTCTCTTTTTATACTGGTTACGTGATCTTCAGAAAAAAAGTTGTGAAAGTAGTCTAATAAATGACAAATCAGTTGTGCCAAATTGTGCAAGTTCTTCTCGTGACAGATCGAAATTTTTGAAATCTAAGCAACTGAACCATTTTAGAGGTTCTTCCAAGAAATTCCAAAAATGCAGATCAATGTAAGATACTGCTGCATCTATTAAACTGTGCAGCTGTGTATCAGTCGTAAAATTTACTTCTGGACAGTTCCCTCTGAAAGTGAAAGGAACAATCTTGTCCTCACTGCCACGTTTTGAAATGAGATAGTTCATGCATTTCTCTGCAGGATTATATTGGTTTAGAAATGATGTCACAAACTTTCCTGGTCTTGTTTTTAGCTCATTCAACTGGAGTAAGCATGTATCAACGAGTTGGGGGACTTCTAATATTAGTAGGTCATCCTTCTGAAATTCAAGTGATAAATTTTTCAATATTGGCAGAAAATCTTGAAGAATAAACAGTGATTTTACAAACTGTACTGCGTGCGCATCTCTTAGAAGTGCCTTTGCTTTGGCCCCATTATCACCAGCAGAGTTTGAGACATGTTCAAGATGTTGAATTACTGTAGGCAGGTTGACTTGAACAGCATGAACTGAACGCGTCTTACTTGCAAGCCAACGCACTTGCTTTATTGCACTGAAATGAGCCAACTCGGTGTGTATGACATCTGCTATTTCCTGCAGTTCCCTAAGTTTCTTGGGGCTGTAGTGGTAAAATGTAAACATTTTTCATGACGTTGAGAACTGCTAACTCCAGTTTGTGGGCTATGCAATGCATGGGTATTACAGTGGGGACATGTTCTTGGATTTTTGCTATGGTGCCACCTGTATGGCCCATCATCACACTGGCACCATCAAAGTTGGCACATACGAGAACTGGTCCAGGTCTGCTCACATCGTTAAGGTCCGCAAAAGAAAGATCAACAGACTCAAGTCGCGGAGGTTATTGCTTTAAAAACTCCATCTGCGTGAGAATGTTTAAGAGGTACAGCTTTAATTAACACAGTTGTAACTTTTTTTCTGTACCATCAACAAAACGAAGGAAGACATTTTCCCACTCTACAATGCTTGCATCTGTACTGCCATCTGCAAACGGTAACAAATTTTGTATTTTGACAGTCTGGATCTGTGTTTTAGACATGACAGCTGATATTGCGTTACAGAAATCTCTGGCCCGTTTACCATTGCGTAATTGCTCCCGAGTTTAACCCATTTTTTCTTGCAATGTGCAAAGCCACTCCATATCTGAGAAAGGGCGTAAATATTTAGCCATGAATATGCGGTGTTAAATAAATGCCTCATTTTATTTTGGTGACTTCCTCCATCTGAGAAAATCGTGATATATTGCAGTTTCAGATATGTTAAAATTGACTGCATGTTCACCAGTTTAAATGACTATTCTGGTTTGCACAAATTATATGTGGATTTGATTTCTCATGGGCTCTCACGGACTCAATTCTGAAATTATTTGAACCAGTGACAAACACGTTAGGTTTTTTTGAATAAGCAGGAGTCGCAAGAGTGGGATATTTCTCACAGGCAGAGCAGTACATGACGTAGTTTTGGTCATCATACCTTAATTCAGGTGTAACCCCCCTGCAAATGGGGGTTCCCAAAAGACTTCCAGGAGCTTGCTTGAATGCTCCAAGCCTGAATGGTGTTTGGCATTTAAGCCATTTATCAGTGAGTGTTTTAGAGCCTCTGGTACTGTCTCTTTAAGAGCTGTCTGCTTGCAGACATAATTAGTTGTATGGGGGACTGTGTGCTTCTCTGAGTACCACTCGAGCTGCTGTGCCAATTCACTTCATTTTGCAGTCACTAGAGTGCAAAGGAACCTATCTGAAAGATGTAACTGTTTGCCAGAAATTATTTAGAGTAATAATGAAATTACAGTTTGTCTAACCTGCTTTCTTTGCAGTCAGAACTGTGTCTGCTAGTTCCCCATTCTAGTTTTGGACTGCTGAACTGGACCAATCAGTGTGGGGTAAGCTAGCTCTAAAATGGTGCCTTGGACGAATCAGAACTTGGACTCATAATCTGAGCCAGCCACAAGAGGATTGTATGGGCAGTGACTCTGGGAGATGTAGTTTAGACTTCAGTGCCTTTTTGGACCAACAGCAGCAGTCTATTGTGAGTGACAGCCAATCCAGTCAAGAACTGGGAGGAACTCAAAAGGAAGTGCCGGTTTTGTCGGTTGGAGTTTCAGTTGAGCTTTGGCAGTGAAGAAGGAAGAAACCCTGTGCTCCTTCAGTGCACAGTTTCAGTCAAAAACGTGTGCAAGGCCCACAGTTCGGTCTGCAGCTTGTGTAACTGCTTGTTAGGACTGAATCCGTCCTGTGAAAAGAATCAAAGGATCTCTGAAGAGTAGAAACCAGAGCTCACCCTGTAGAAGACTGGAGAAATTGTTGAATTGCACTCCTGTCAGGAACTGAATCTGCTGTGTGTTCTCCAGGTATTGTGCAGTAATTGCGATCGGGATAGAGAAGCAGCCTGCCTGGTATAGTACTTCCTTTTTTTTTACCATATAAATATGAAGAGTCTCTTGGGCTCAAGAGTAGCCCTGCTGATATTGAAGGACCCTATCTTATTTGGAGGTCGTGAGTACTAATTCAGGGTCGCTCCCTGTTGAATTGCCATTAAATCCAAAATGGAATTACTGTACTGCTGACTGTTTAATTCTCCTTTTCTCTGTGTGAAAGGAGCCCCTACCAGCTGCCACGTTTGGAATAGCCACTAGGGCTTGGGTACCCAGGGACAGTAACTGATAGGGATAGGCCTGTGCACAGAGCCATAGGAGATTATTAGAGTGATAAGCTAATTAACCTGTTTCCCCTGTCCTTGTTATATGCCCTAAATAAATCAGAGCTGCTTGTTTCAGCAAAGTTATACTGCCTGAGGTATTTGTCTATGTTAAAGTACTGTACTGTGATTGTTGCACTGTATCTCATTTCACAGGAGGTCCCAGTGCGGAACCAGACCTGGGGGTAAGTGTATACTGTGAAGGTAATTCTGATATATTGTGTGGGCCACTAGTGGGAAGAAAGGGGGGTTGCAGTGTCCCAGAGGGCTGTGACCAAGTTAGTTTAACTATTGCAAACCCTGACCTCTGGGTGGAGGCACCCGCCATTGGATCCAGGCCCCTCAACCTGTTAGTGGCAAATCAGGCAGGGGTAGTAGCCCCTGGGATAGCGCCATCTAGGGGTTACACAGGTAAACTGATTTAGCCAGTGATGCTGAAATGTTCGAGCCCTTTTTTCAACATCATATTTTTTATCTTTACTTCTTTTCTCATCAGACTTTAAGTTTGTTGTTTCATTTTCCTCTTCTAAAATCAAAGGTCGCTTTCTGCTGCTGCTATAATTTTTCTCACTCATTTCAGAAATTGGTATGACCAAGTCAGATTAATCACCTATTATGTCTACAAATACTACAGACCCAGACTGAGAATCATTGTTTTGGTCGTTTTCCTGACTAGGAGGGTAAGGACTAGGAGGGCTGGTTGGGACTGGCTCGACTGTGAAGAAGTCTCCGAGTCTGCACCTTTACTTTTGTTCCTGAAGAAGATGAGATGGAAGATTGTTTTCCAGTCAAAGGAAATAAAGTAGTTTGCTTTGGCTTATTTTTTTGCATTTTTTTACCTTCTAATGCAATCGTAAAAAATATTGAAATATTGTTGTACACAATAAAATTGTATTTTATATTTGTGTGTGTTGTGTAATATTTTACCTGAAGCTGTTGTACTTAGAAGTTAGTGCTTATGCTTAGAACACTAGTACAAAAGGGTCTGTGGGCAGGACAACAGAGTAGGTGGGAGCAGAAGTGAGAGGGAGGTAGAGGTGGTGGTGGTCACCAAGTACTACTCTTCCGCAGTTGTTCACCCCAAGTTCCTATACCGTCCTTCAGGGCAGGTTAGGTCTCTCACAGCCACTTACGCACACCTCCACCAAAGAAGAGTTTGTTTTTGTTTACCAACAAATGTTTTTCCCTTTAGTTTGTATTAATTGCTTATTTCTATGAAGTCTGCAGTTGTTCCCCAAGTTCCTTCCTCTACCTTCTAGTGCAGCAGGTTTTATTGTCTTACACACCTTCGCCAAAGTAAGTAATATGCAAGTAGCTACACTAGGTGGTTTATTTGTTTTTTCTGTGTAGCACAAAATGGACCAAAAGTCTGCAGTTAGTTGTTGAAGTTCCTCAAGGCTCTACCCTCCCACTCCAGGGAGGTTAGGTCTCACACACGCAGCCACACAATGTCTCACACACCGTCCTTCAGCAAAGTAGGTAATATATAGGTAGCTAGGCTAAGGCCAGGTTTATTTAGGTTTTCTGTGTATCACAAAAAATGTTTTCCCCTTCAGTATAGTTTATATCTAATAAGTCCGCAGGTGGGCGCAGTTCCCCAAGTTCCTCTATCTCTCAGCCTGGGGGGGTGCAGGGTATTAGGTCTCACAGCCACAGTCAGTGTCTCACACACCTTCACCAAAGTAATAGTCATATATATAGGACAGGTAAGTAGCTACACTAGGTGGTTTATTTGTTTTTTCTGTGTAGCACAAAATGGACCAAAAGTCCGCAGTTAGTTGTTGAAGTCCCTTGAGGCTCTACCCTCCCAGGGCAGCAGCACTCAGGTTGGTTAGGTCTCACACACACAGCCACACACTGTCTCACATACCGTCCTTCAGCAAAGTAGGTAATATATAGGTAGCTAGGCTAAGGGTTTATTTAGGTTTTCTGTGTATCACAAAAAATGTTTTCCCCTTCAGTATAGTTTATATCTAATAAGTCCACAGTCGGGCGCAGTTCCTCAAGTTCCTCTACCTCTCAGCCTGGCGGGGCGCAGGGTATATTAGGTCTCACAGCCACAGTGTCTCGCACACCTTCACCAAAGTAATAGTACTATATATAGGACAGGTAAATAGCTACACTAGGTGGTTTATTTGTTTTTTCTGTGTAGCACAAAATGGACCAAAAGTCCGCAGTTAGTTGTTGAAGTCTCTTGAGGCTCTACCCTTCCAGGGCAGCAGCACTCAGGTTTGTTAGGTCTCACACACACAGCCACACAATGTCTCACACACCGTCCTTCAGCAAAGTAGGTAATATATAGGTAGCTAGGCTAAGGCTAGGTTTATTTAGGTTTTCTGTGTATCACAAAAAATGTTTTCCCCTTCAGTATAGTTTATATCTAATAAGTCCGCAGGCGGGCGCAGTTCCCAAAGTTCCTCTACCTCTCAGCCTGGCGGGGCGCAGGGTATATTAGGTCTCACAGCCACAGTGTCTTGCACACCTTCACCAAAGTAATAGTAATATATATAGGACTAGGTGGTTTATTTAGGTTTTCTGTGTATCACAAAAAATGTTTCCCCTTCAGTATGTACGCAGGCGCAGTTGTTCCCCAATCCCCAAGTTCTTCTACCTCTCAGCCTGGGGCGCACCAGCGGAGGGTATTAGGTCTCACAGCCACATAGTGTCTCGCACACCTTCACCAAAGTAATAATAATATAGGTAGGTAACTACACTGGGTTTCTTTTTTTGTGTAGCACAACAAAGATTTTCTCCTTCCTATAGTTTATTTTCTGTTAATCCCCAAGTCCCTCCTCTACCCTGGCTCTCAGGGCAGCAGGTTACACCTTCACCAAAGTAAGTAGGAGTAGGGGTTAAGGGGTATAGGTAGCAGATGCCAGACTAGCAGCAATAGCAGGCAGTTGGGTTGGTTTTCTGTAGCTAGCAAAAAAAGTTCCCAAGTTCCTCTACCTCTCAGCCTGAGGGCAGGTTATTAGGTCTCACAGCCCCAGCTACACACAAACACTAGCTAAATTTAGGTACTTAAGTGTACTAGTTATTAGTCGCACCCCCCCAATCAGCAGAGTAAGTTAAGTTTAGTTGACTCTCAGACACACACACATACACATACAGCCCTCTGATTCACTACTGCAGTGCTGCTGCCTGCTTGCCCATTTATTTTTTATTTATCTTCTCCTCTCCAAGTTTCTTAATTTTCTCAGCACTCCCTGAGTCTTCCTCCATGGAGTCCACGCTTGTCTTCCCCTCCCTCCGCCCAGTCTCTCAACTGATCCGCTACCCCCTCAGTGCCCTCTCGTATTTTTTATTAGTTCATTTAGTTGTAGTGTAGTATTTAATATGTGGCCCCTCAGGCAGTCATTTCTCTCAGTCCCCACTCCCCACCATGCAACCACCACCACAAGCTAGCAGCAAAATGCCTCTGCTCTCTGCAAGTGTCGGTAGCGAAATGGCGCATTTTCCATCCCGTGCCAGCTATCGACACTCCCAGCTCCTCCTCAAGATGCGTCTCTTCCAATAGCAAGGGACGGTCACATCACGGCAAGCTCTGCCGCTCTCGTAGTCCTGCCCAACCTGTCTTCATGCTCCACCAGTGCTCCACTGCTCCCGGCCCCGAGATAGAGAGAGACAGTGCCCGCTAGCGCCTGTAACAGGGGCGCGCATTCCAGACCAGTGCCACATGACTACAGTTGTGGCTATCAGCTGACTGAGCCTCTGGGGGGGTTGTTGTGCTGCTGAGAATGTCGCTGCTGCGCTGCTGCCACCTAGTGGCTGGGAAAAATGAAACAAATCAAAAAAAATAAAATAAAGATTTGGTAGTCCGTGGGACAAGCAGTGCACAGCAGACTGCTTGTCCCTGGTTAAAAAATAGTTGTCCAGGACGTCGGGCTATGGGATTTGTCAAGCCCTGTTCATTGCCTTACACGGATCCTCCCTCCCCATACCAGTTGTTGTTACCAAGCCCTCCTGCCACCCTTCTCTTGGTTGCAACTCCACAAGGCAACACAAGCTCTCACTGCTCACACCCCTGTTTTTTCACCTTATGTTGATGTCTGGGAATGTACAACCCAACCCTGGACCAGCCACCCCCTCCAACTCCTGCCACCATGCAGCTGAAGGTCAGCACACCACCTCCATCAACATTTGCAGCTTGTTGAAAAAATTCAGCTCCCTCCAGGGCTGGATTGCCCAACATCAACCAGACATACTCTCCCTGGTCGAAACTTGGCTCCCAAAAAATACCACTGACTCAGCAGTTGCCATCCCCGGTTGCTGCGTCTTTAGAGCTGACAGAATTGGCAATTGCGGCGGGGGCTGTGCCATCTACCTTTGTGACTCCCTTCGGGGCCAAGCTCTTCCAACTGCCCTATTACAGTAGAACATGGAGCTCAAGCCCTCTCCCTGAAAATTACTACCAATAATGCCACTGCCCCCCTCTTTGTCACCTCCATCTATATCCCACCCCGGAATCAAAAACCTGCCTTCTCTCTGTACTTAACTACCTCTCCCTCCTGCCCCTAAGTCTGAATGCCTTGCCCTCGGTGACCTCAATATCAAATGGCTCTCGCCCTTCTCCACCCCCTCAAAGACGCAACCGCTGCACTGGCCTAGTACTCAAGTTGTCCCCTCCCCTACTAGGCATAACCCAAAATCTGGCACTGCCACCCTACTGGATCTGATTCTAACCAACCACCCCTCTAGAATCATGAACGTCGCTGTGCTCCCCCAATGCCTTGAGCGACCACTCCCCTGTGTCCTACTCTTGGTCCTGTAACCAAGCTAAGCCACAGCCCAAAATAATCCTCCAACGTCGCCTTAAACCCGGGAAGCTTCAGCCTCTCAAACAGCTCTTGGGATTGGTCACCCATCTACAGGGCCTCCGACATCGACTCGGTCCTAGACTACTTCATTTCCTCGTTCAACACTGCCTGTGACATATTCGTCCCCTACCTGAGGTGCACTGTTAAGGAACCCTCCACCCCATGGTTCTTCCAATCCCTCCTCAACCTGATGCGACGACATGATTCTCTCTGGCATATTGCCCTGGCTTCAGATAAACCAGGTGATAGGCAACAATACTGGGCTTGAGAAACAAATGCACTTGGGAGATTGGCAAAGCTAAGGCCGAGCACTTCAAGGCCTCCCTCAACTCCACCTGGGGCTCGAGCAGGAAATTCTGGGATAACCTCAAGGAGTTAAATGGGAAATCCCAGTCCACCCTTCAGTCATAAACAATATAATGGCAACACCACCTCCGACCGCAAACTCACTGTGGACATCCTTGACTCGTCTTTCTCTGACCTCAGTAGCATTCTCCCCCCCACTTCTTTGACCCCCTAACCTCCCAGATCCCCCTCCTTACCCCCTTTCCACCTCCGGATTCTCTCCACTCCAGAAGCCAAGTCCTACCTCTTGAAGGCCTTAGGACACTTGCTTGTAAGTGGGGACTCCCTGGACCTGAAACTTCTGTGCCTCACCCTTAATGAAGTCCTCTCCCCCCTTACCTGTATCCTCAACCTTTCCCTCTGTCTTGGCAAGTTCCCCACCAAATGGAAAACGGCTGTCATCACCCCTCTCTACAAAGGAGGTGACCGCACTTCTACAGGGAACTACCGTCCCATCTCTATTCTCTTCCCTCCCAAAGCCCTGGAAAGAATTTTATCTGACCAACTCACTGACCACCTTACTAAATATAACCTCCTGTGCCAGGAGCAATATGACTTCCATCAGGGCCATAGCACCACTTCAGCACTGCTACAGTTCACTTCTTATCTGCACTCTGCCGTTGACAAGGACCAACTAGTTGGGGCTACCTTCGTGGACCTTTCGAAAGCCTTCAACACTGTCAACCACCCCCTTCTACTCTCCATCCTCACCCACTCAGGTCTCTCACCTGAAGCCATGAGCTGGTTTGCTGATTATCTGGCAAACAGATCTCAGCAAGATAAGATTGGTAATGTCTGCCCCTCTTACCTCCCCTCCCGGTCATGTCAGGGGTCCCACGGGGCTCCATCCTTGGACCCCTGCTATTCATTCTTTTCCTGAACACTCTCCCCAAAGCCTACCCTGATCAGATGCTACTATACGCCGATGATGCGATCTTGTTCTCCACCCACTCTGACCCTCTTATGCTCCAACACTCCCTTCAAAAATCCTTCTCAGACGCTGAGACCAGGTTTGCCGAACACCTTCTAGTCCTAAATTATAAAAAAAACAAGGTCATGCTATTCACCAGCCACCAGAATAGGCACAAGAGCTTTTCCTCTCCAAATTCTCAATTCCCTGTCGCAGCCCCTTGACCAGGTTACCTCTTTCAAATACCTCGGGTTCACCTATGATCCAGTATTTACCTTCTACGGACATATTCACCACCTTTGCACCGCTGTCAACACCAGAATTGGTCTGCTCCATCGGATTAAGCACTGTCTCGCTCCTGATGCCCTTTGCCTCGCCATCTCTTCTTCCATCCTTGCCCTTACTGATTACGGAATTCTAATCTATGGAGCCACAGATACCACTTCCCTCCAAAGAGTTAGGGTAACACTCAATAAAGCCTATCGCCTTGTCCTTGGCTGCGACTGCACCATGCACACCTGCACACTATACCGTTCGACCAACTGGCTTAACTTTGACAGTAGGCTCAAGTAACCAAACCTGCCTTCTGGCAAAAAAGATCTCCACTGGGCTAACCTCCCCAGGGTTCTCCTCCATTCTTCAACCGGCCCCCTGTTCAACTGCCACCTGGGCCGCCACTGAATCCCCTTTTGTTATTCCCCATGTCAGGACCTCTCTTGGTCAAAGATCCTTCACCTACCGAGCCTCTCACTGAATGAACTCAATCCCTACCTCCATCACCACTGAACATAGGCTCGGTTGCTTTAAAACCCTCCTCAAGGGCCATCTTCAGACCAACAATGCCTGTGATTGTTTGTAGGCACTCCTGCACCCCCTTTCCTCTCCCCAACAAAGGATCTCATCCTGATTCTTCCCTCCCTCCCCCTCGACAAAGGATCTTCCCTTCTCCCCCACTACCTGCTATTGCTGGCTCTTCACCTAACCCTCTCCCCCCTACTGCATTGCTTTGCTCTGCTTTATTTTACCTGCAACAACTTATCGTGTACCTGCACTCTGCTGTATGCCTATCATTATTCATTTGTGTGTCTGTTGTCATAATCTACTGCCTTTTACTGCTGTACTTCCACCTGGTAATTGTTTTTAGTGTACCTGGATACCCAATGTTTGTTTGTTTAGATTTTATTGACCCGGTAAGCCCACTGGGCCTAGAAGTCCTTTTTTCAGGGGCGACCGGGGGAGGGGGGATACAGATGGTAAGCAACTGAGATTGAACCAGATTAAGCTGTTGATGGAATTTTTTAGTGAATGAGGGAAATTTGGCCAGGACACCGGGGAAATTCCCCTACTCTTTTCGATAAATGCCATGGGGTCTTTAACATCCACCTAAACTACCACCAGTCCAGGCAGATGGGACCTCGGTTTAATGTCTCATCAGAAAGACGGTATGCCTATTGTTATTCCATTTTGTGATTGTTGTTATAACCTATGTTATGTCACTTGTCCTCTGACGTGGAGTCTTTGTAAATGAGTCTCTGACTCAAAGGTTGCAATTCCGACATGTTCAATATATAAATAAAAAAAAAGAAAATGAGGTTGACACAATGAAAAACACATTTTCACGATGTTGCGGAAGAATTTTGAAGTTCGACAACATTGAACTGAGGCACTGCTTCCACATTGTGCACTCGATGGCAGTACTAACAAAACTGAGGTGCATGAGGGAGTCAGCGGTGGTTACTGACTGGCGCATAGCGCAGTGTGAAATGTGCTACACGCAGGCAGCACCAATACCCAACATCAGCTCCCTCCCTAGTCGAAAAAAGGTTCTGTGGGGTTCTACTGCTTCCAACTCAGTGGCCCATATATTTATTTATTTATTTTATTTATTTATTTCATCTAGGATTACAATACCTTTGAGCTGAGGCTCTTTTACAAAGGCTCCATGTCAGCGTGTGCAACAGTCATCATTTTTAGTTACAAACATAGTCATTGACTTACAGACATATAATAACCACTACAAAGACATGAGCTATGAGCAAGACAAGGGAAGGGGTGGGGGTGGGTGGGTGGGGAAGTGAGGGTTGGAGATCGGGGAGGAGTGGGGCGGGGCAGGGGTAAGGGGAGATGCAGGGAGGTGGTTAGGGGCAGGAGTTGATATCTGAGGGAGGAGGTGGGTGAGGCGGGGGAGACAGTGAAGCCAGGGGCCTTGTCAAGGGAATATGACAGGTTAGGTGCTAGGGGTGCAAAGACTGATTGTAAGTGCTGGGTGCTGGGACATGTGCAGCTGGAATGGTGGAAATGTTAAGATATATATGACTCCCTACCCTGGAACTCCCTACCCTCTCATTTTAGGGTCTGCCAATCTCATCTTGCATTCAAAAGAGAACTATTCAACTACCTTAGCTCTTCTGACAAATGCTCCGGTCCCTGACGTCTCCTAATCCCTACACTCTCCCCTTTTTCTTGCTAATATTCTAGTGCTATTTATCTTCTTGTTTCCTCTCTGTTGTACTCCTAACTATTCACCACCTTCTGGCTTGGTACCTCTAGATGCTGTTTTTGATTGCGCTATCTTTACTGATAGCTGTTTCATGTTAATTGGTCACTGCATCCTAATCCCCTTATTTATTGTAATGACCTCTAATTCGTTTCGATTACTTCTGTTATTGCCTGTTTCCAATGATTATACCTTATTGTCTGTATTTTACTTAGTTTGCACCTTATTACTGCCTAAATTGTTTGCTATTGCTTGATACTTGGTTACCTTTTGCACTTTATGTTGACTGTATAAGTTGACTGTACATTCTTGTTTACTTGTTGTTAACTGCTATTGTACTTTCCCAGGCTGTGCCTGAAAATAGGCATCTTTTTGTCTAGTGCACTTAAACTAAATAAATAAATAACTTAGTGGTGAAGAATAATTCAAGGAAGATCTGCCATACGCAAATGGGTACTGCTGTTTGCTGGGAGGGCGGACTCTCCCCTGTAACACAGTGCCGCATACACTAAGTATCAACTATCCAGATTTTAGTGGTTGCATCTAGGCTGTGCGATCACTAACATACTGTGCTATAACAGCCCTGAGGTAGGCCCATGGCATATGCCCCTAGCTTAAAATGCAGCAGCTAAAGTTATTTCCCCCACACTGTACCTTGATGGCAATGCCAATAAGTATACTGTATATAGCATTCCTTGCTGTTCCGGGTGGTCCAATGGCCCCAGAATCCTGTGAATTGGTTGTCTGTATCCCTGAGGTCTGCTGGATTCCCCCCTCAAAAGCCAAATTCCCATCCATTACTGTTGTCAGCGTGCCTCATCCTTTCCCCAGTGGAAATGAACATTCCGGCTCACTTTGTATACTCACAGGAAAATGTAAGAGCAGCTGCTGTTGGCAGGAGCCAACTCTTGATATTTACTGGTTTTCCCCCATGGCAACCTAACTTAACTCCCTTCTTCCACCACTGGCCTGGGTGCCTTCCTGTCATGCCCACTGGAATTTGCCTCAAACTCTGCCCAAACTGCCACCTCTTCTCTGAACAGCTTCTGGGAACCCCCACCCCATGGTGAAAAATGGTGCAAAAGGACATTCCTTGCAGGAACATCTTTGTTCATCTGGAGGCATAGGAGGAGCTGGGGGTGGACCAAGGCCTGCTTAATTTATTTTCATTCATTTGTTCACAAGGGCTCACTGGAAACTAGGTTCATTTATAGGAGGGACTGGAACATGGAACACGTGATAACTATGATTACACAAAAAAAGGAATAAAATGTTAAACAGGGTGCATACTTGCATCATACAGATATGCTAACATTTTGACATGGGGCCTCTTGGAGCATAAGAGACATCTAGTCAGTGATTTTCCTAATTGTTTTATCCATCTCCCCTCCCATCGCCAGGTATGATCCTGTCATTTTGTCCTGTGGGGAGGGGAGGATATTGTGAGGTCACCAACAGCATCTAGTGCCACCCCATCTCTGCCACAGGATGCACTAGTACAGCGGGAAGTCAGCCTCACCCCCACCCACAAGTCTGAACATACCATATCAACAGCACCTCCTAAATACCTCTTGCCTTGGAGTGGGGTGTTCGGGATTGCAGCATGACTGGGGTCTCCTGTGTGGCAATAAATTGTGCTACAGTCAGTGACACCAACCGAGCTTTTACGTGGGTTTTTATTCAACCAACATTTGTAAACACTTTTTTGAGGATGCGAGAGTAGCTCAGCCATTCCAGTTTCATAAGCTCTAGCATCTTGTTTGTGTAAACATCCCTCCTGTAACAAACTGTGTGTCATGGTTTTGTAATATGAAATCTGTGAGGTGAGGTTCCTAAACTCTGTACACTTGTGACCCAAGTTAGTATTAAGTACAGTACAAATAGCAGTAAAAAATTAGTTTGTTTAAAATTAATATTCCATTATTGTAACTTTGTGTTTACAAGCCTTTATCTAGTGTATACTTTGTGAATCATTACATTTCATTAAATTAAAGTTTACTTTAAAAATTGTTATAACAGTCAATGAGCTTAGACATTTGTGGACTGTTGTTTCTAAAGAAACTAGCAAAAAAAAGGCAACTATCGTTTATCTGCACGATCTCTGCCTTTTACGGACAGGGTACAGCCTGTACTTGTCTGCTGCATTGAAAGAATTAACAGAACTGTCGGCACCATTGTCAGGCAGACTTTCCAGCAGGCCTGGTACAGAACTGTGGACACCACACCTGGAGTGGCCTCGTGACCGTGAACAAGATATGGACAACATTGGCTGTCATGGTAACTGGGCATCAGCGAATTTGCATAGGCTGATAATTTTCATACTGGAGCCTTGTAAGAAAGGAAACATTTACATATTTCAGGATCACAGAGTCCCACCATAAAGTAAAAGGGGGAGAGCAATTTGAATTTCAAATTAGCCAAGCCAGTTTTTATCTGATAGCTTCCCAACTGCATCTGCTCTGAAACAAAATGAAACTTACTACCAAAGAAAGTTAGGCAGTCAGTTTGTAGACTGAAATCAGCATCTGAAGTTTGTATTCAAAAATGAAAGATGGAAGTGTAATCCTTTCTGAGGTAAAGCATAAAGCACATATACCATTTACAGAGCAGGCTTGTGTATGCCTGCAAAACATTAGAACTGAACCTGAGGGACCTACTCAGTATGCTGAGAGAACCAACAAAACCCTATCACCACTGGTATCACAAGGTCTATAAATGTCCAGACTTGAAACAAATTTAAGGCTTGGGATCTGGCGGCTACCTCAGTTATTTATTTGGAGTTGAAAGAAAAGATTTAGGGGGCTAGCCCTAGATGTTTTAGCCTAGCTACACCTTTGCTGGGCATCTGCTTGCCAACAGTTATAATGCAAAGGTGGCAAGAAGACCGCCACTAAGCATGCAAAGAGTTAGGGTGAGAGAAGCGAGCTTCTAGCAACTTTGGTTCAGCTTCAAGTTGGGACCCATAGACTTGGTTCAGCTTCAAGTTGGGACCCATAGACACGGTTTGGCTTTGCAAATTTGACCAAACCACTTCAGCTCCCAATGCAGTCATTTGGCATGGGGTAAAGCAGACTACAAATGAGGGGTTAAAAATACCTTGAGGTTCACAGTGAATATGAATTACTGGAGCTTACTTGTGGCAGGCGCTGTTGGCATGCATCTGCTGTGGATTGCTGTCTGTGGTGCTGTGACAGATTCTGCAAAACCCATTAAGACTGCCACAGCCCAGTGAGAGCTGCAGTAATACTTATTATTCATTGCTGACCTCAAGGCCCTACCACTATAGATGAGGCAGTGCTGGATCTGGTACTTACAAACAGGGCCAGCATTGCAGACGTTATAGTGGGTAGCCCCATAGGTACAAGCAATCATCATACAGTGTGATTTGGCATACGGATTAGACAGGAGATGAATCACACCAGGACAAGGGTCCTGGAGTTCAGAAGAGCAGATTTTAAAGAAATGGGGAGCTGCCTTAGGAAATACCTTGAAGGTGGAGATAGTGGGGAGGCAGAATGGAAAATAATAAAGGAAAAAAATAGCTAAAGTAACGGCAAGCTGTTTAAAGGTAGTGAGCAAGGGTAAGAGGAGAAAGAGGCCACTGTAGTTCTCAAAAGTGGTGGCCAAGGTGGTAAGGGAGAAGAAAATAGCTTTCAGGAAGTAGAGGAGACCCAAATGGAAGCAGCCAGGGAGGTATATCTAGAGAAACAAAGGGAGGCAGGAAGGTGGGTAAGGACAGCGGAGGCTTAAACTTCAGGAGAGGATCACCAGGAGGTCAAGAATGGGGATAAGACTTTTTTCAGTTACATGAGGGAAAAGAGGAAGGTGAGGGGTGCTGTAATTAGAATCAGGAGACCGGAGCGGGACTGTGCAGAGGAAGACCATGAAAAACCTACAGTTTTAAACAAATAGTTCTGCTCGGTCTTCACAGTGGAGGTGGGGGAACAGGCCAACATCACAGTAACAGGCAGCAGGGGACGGGGTGTGGACAAGTCCTTTTACGGAAGAGAGTGAGTCCCCCAGGGAGTTGGAAGCCCTAAAGGAAAATAAAGCAATGGGGCTGGATGGGATCCACCTTGGGGTGCTAAAGGAGCTGAGCATTGTGCTAGCTGCCCTTCTGGCAACACTATTTAGCATCTCTTTGGAGATGAGGGTGGTTTCAGAGGACTGGAGGAGGGCTGATGTTGTCCCTCTGAACAAGAGTGGCAGCAAGAAGGAGGCTAGCCACTACAGACCAGTCAATCTCACATCAGTGGTAGGAAATTAATGGAGTCCCTGCTGAAGGAGGGACTGATGGAATACCTGGAGACAAATGAGCTGCAGAACTACCTGCAGCAGGTTCTGCGTCATAACGGCAAGTGTACATCACCAAAAATGAATGAACATTCGTAGCAACTAGAAAACTGGCACCCCTTACTTAAGAATTCTCAGTTTCAGGGGGGTGCATGTTGGGGGGATGTAAAACAAAAAAACAAACAAAAAAAAATGAAAACCACAACGGATGCAAAAAAACCCGATTATGCCCAGAACCGAACCCGGCACCCTCCCAGCCCCAACCCGTCACCAGCCCTCCATGCCACATGGCCAGTTCTGCAGCTGACCTCCACACTACACATACCCTCCCTCCTGTTGAGCAACGTGGTTCCTCCCCCCCGTGAGCATGTGTGTATATATACCGACATCCTATCGCTGTACTTACCTACCCCTGTATCCAGTCGCTACCCTGCCAGGTAGCCCAGAACACAGGTGCCATGATTGAGTCGCCCTTTTTGAAAACACTCAATCGCGGTCACCTTGTTCACTGGATACCCTTGCAGCACAGCTTCGGGGGGGGACATTATATCAAACAAATCTCACAGATTGTTTTTGACTGGGTAACTAGGGAAGTGGGGCAGGGGAGGAAACCTACGAAGGTGATGGCAGATAAGGACCTCAAGGCCCATCCAGTCTGCCCATTTCTTTTTCTACCTTATAAATGTGCCATCGGCCTTTGCTCTATCAATGGCCTATCTATTCATACTCATCTGTATTGCTTCCTTATGCCTATCCCATGCCTGTTTGAAGCCCTGCACTGTATTCATATCCGCCACCTCCTGAGGTAGGTCGGTCCATGCATTCACCACCCTTCCTGTGAAAAAGAACTTCCTCACATTACCCCTTAATCGGCCTCCCTCTAATCGCATGCTGTGTCCTCTTGTCCTGCTATTTTTCTTATACTGGAACATGTTAAGACTCCTTCACCTTGTTAATGCCCTTAAGGTGTTTGAATGCTTCGATCATATCACCTCTCTCCCTCCTTTGCTCTAGGGTATACATATTGAGCTCCATTAATCTGTCCTCGTATCTTTTCTGATGCAGTCCCTGCACCATTTTGGTTGCCTTTCTCTGGATTGCCTCTATTTGGTTAATGTCCTTGTGAAGGTGTGGCCTCCAGTACTGCATGCAGTACTCCAGATGGGGCCTAACCAGTGTCTTGTAAAGAGGGATTATTATCTCCCTCTTCTGACTTGTGATACCCCTGCTAATACACCCTAACATCCCTCTAGCCTTACCTACTGTTTTAGTGGTCTGCTTGGATGATTTCAGGTCATCGGTGATGATGATGCCCAAGTCTCTTTCTTCCCTTGTAACTGCCAGCAACTCTCCTCCCACCCTATAGGTGGCTTCAGGGTTTCTCTTCCCTATGTGCATGATCTTGCACTTCTTTGCATTAAACCCCAGTTACTACTCTTCCGACCATTTTGCTAGTTTATCCAGATCTCTTCTCATTCTGCCCACCCCATCTGGATCATCTACTCTGTTGCAGATCTTGGTGTCATCTGCAAACAGACTACCCTCCAGTCCATCTGCAATGTCACTGATGAAAATATTGAAGAGGACTGATCCCTGAGATACCCCACTTGTGACTTGCATCTCTTCTGATTGTATACCGTTTACCACTACTCTCTGTTTTCTGTTGGTCTACCAGTTTACCACCCAGTTGGCCCACTTCTGACCCACCCCGAGCCTACCCAACTTATTAATCAATCTTCTATGTGGAACAGTATCGAAAGTTTTGCTGAAGTCAAGGTAGGTGACATCAACTGCTCTTCCTTGGTCCACCACTCTGGTTACCCAGTCAAAGAAATCTATGAGATTAGTTTGACAGGACCTTCCTTTTGTAAACCCATGCTGTCTTGGATCCTGTGCCCCTATGGATTCCAGGTGTTGCACTATCCTTTCCTTAAGGAGTGCCTCCATAATCTTGCCCACTACTGAGGTAAGACTGACTGGTCTGTAGTTCCCTGCCTCCTCACTGCTACCACTGTTGTGGAGTGGGATCACATGAGCCCTTCTGCAGTCTTCTGGGACCTCTCCTGTGCTCAGAGACTCACTAAACAGTTCTGATAATGGCTCTGCTAGTTCCACCATTAGCTCCTTTGGTACCCTGGGATGTATGCCATGAGGTCCCATTGCCTTGTCCACCCTGAGCTTATCGAGCTCTTGTGGGACCCTTTCTTTTGTGAAGGGAATAGAGCTCACCTCCTTCCCCCCCTGTGTTCATGGTGCTGAGCTGTGGGCCCTGCCCTACCTTCTCTTCAGTAAATACTGAGCAGAAGTATCTATTTAGGATAGATGCTTTTACATGGTCCTCGTCCTCACACGCCCCCTTATCTACTTTGATCTTAGCAATACCCCCTCTGGACTTTCTCCTTTCACTAATGTATCTATAGAAAGTCTTGTCACCTTCTTTTACTGTTTATGCTAGTGTTTCCTCGGTTTAGGCCTTTGCCTGCCTTACTGCCTTCCCTGCTTCCCTTAGGGAAGTTTGCTATGCCTCCCTATCTTCATCCTGCTGTGTTCCCTTGTATTTCCTGAAGGCCAGCCTTTTGGCTCTGACCTTTTCTGCTACTGTTTTTGAGAACCAAAGTTGTTTCCTTCTTCTTTTGCACTTCCTTTTCTCTCTAACACAATGGGATGTTGCTTCAAGTATTGCATCCTTAATGCTTGCCCACTTTGCCTGTACCCACATATCTGTATTTCTTTTTGCCAGGGCTAGATTAACTCTGTTGGCCATCTTATCAAAGTCAGCTCCTCTGAAGTCCCATATGTTTGCCTTGGAATGGGATGATTTAGTTGTAGTGGCCAAATTAAACCATGCCATGTGATGGTCACTGGCCCCCAGGTGGCCTTCTACCTGAAGATCTGTGATCCTTTCCCCGTTAGTCAGTACTAGATCTAGGATAGCCCTGTCTCTTGTGGGTGGTTGTACCAGTTGTTTGAGGCCTTCCCCCTGCAGGGAATCCACCATGTGTCTAGTTCTGGCAGATGTTCCTGCTGGTATTGACCAATCTGTTAAAGTTACCAACTTTCCAAGGCCTAAAACTGGGACAGTCCATCCTGACCATGACAACACCCCCCCCCCACTGTGTCACTCCCACGGGCACCACTGCAGAAAACGCTGCACACAGTCAATTAAATTTTGCTTCTTGCTCTAGCCATGCCGCCCCACAGTAACACCAGTAGCAAACATACAGATTAAAACAATACACCATTCTGCTGCAGTAAGTTCCAAATCATGATGTACAGAAAGCTCACTAGAAACAAACCTGCATTAAATTGTGATCAGACATTTGAGCTGCATGTAATGCTTCTCCTGACAGTCCCATCCAACCCGTTTATACTCACCTCATTTGCTGAGCAAACTTCACTTCAGTGACTGCCACCACCACACCAGTGCGTTTTCACACACTTCCCTACAGCTGATCACATTCGGGTACCTTGGTTCACTGCTGCCGGTCTCTTCTCTGCCTGGAGTCCCTCTCAGCTGCTAGCAGGCAAACATCCACATGCGCTTGTTTGCACTACTACCCAGTCTAATCTAAGGGGAAGGAATATGCTTTACTGTGCTCCCACTGACATGCTTGCAGTGCAACACAGGTGTAGGGGTTGAAGTTGCAAACTGTTGTCCAGCCTGAGCAGTACCACAGTGGTGCTGAAAATGCAGGTTACTCACCTGTAACAGGAGTTCTAGGAATGGTATATGTTGTTCATCCACACTGTCTGGCAGACTCCTAGCAGTTCTCTGGGAGGAGGGAGGCAAGGTGCACACCCCTACTTAGGGAATAAGGACTGGAGAACCGAGGTCCCAAAACCAGCATCCCGGCGTGACTCAAGGTCGATGTGGTAATGGGTAATAAAGGTGTGTGCTGACTTCTAGGTAGCAGCCCTGCAGATTTCCTGGATAGGGACATCCCTGGAAGCAGCCACCGAAGCAGCGGTATGGTGGGTAGAATAAGCTCTTATCCCTTTGGGAGGCTCCATGCCCGCCAACCTGTAGCAGAGATCTATGCAGGAGGTGATCCACCTGCCTATCGTCCGCTTGGCTGCAGGTCTGCCAGATGCGGCTTCAGCGTAGGTGACAAACAGCTGGCGACTCTCTCCCCAAACTTCTGCTGTCTGCTCCTTATAATAAGAGAGCGCTCTTCTAGGGTCCAAAGTATGGAGCCTATATTCAGCCTCCGAGGTGTGATTGGGGTAGAACACCGGCAGAGTCAACATCTGGTTAAGGTGAAACTCCGACACCACCTTCAGAAGGAATTTCGTGTGGGAGCGCAGGACAACCTCGTCCCTGTGGAAGACCAGATAAGGAGACTCGATGGAAAGTGCCTGGAGCTCTCCCATCCTTCTGGCTGACATGATAGCCACCAAAAAGGCAGTCTTCCATGATGGGTGAGAGATGTCACACCTGTGCATCAGTTCGAATGGCTTGCCCATGAGCTTAGCCAGTACCAGCAGTAGATACCACTGAGATGGAGGTTCTCGCACCGGAGGGGATATGTGATCAAGGCCTTTGAAAAAGCACCCGACCACCTTCTCCTGCGCCACCTTCTGCTTCCTGGCCCGCGCCCGGTAAGCACAGATGGCTGCCAGGTGCACCTCAAGGGTCGTCGACCGAAGCCCTAGCTGAGAAAGGGACCACAGGTAGTCCAGAATGCTTGCCAAGGAACAGGAGGAAGGGTCCAGCCCCTTGTCCTGACACCAAATGGAGAATCTCTTCCATTTAAAGGCATAGCATTTCCTGGTCGACTCCTTATGGGATGCCTCAACGACGTTGAGGACCTCGTCGGAAAGACCCAAAGTCTGGAACTCTAGCCGCTCAGGAACCAGGCCATCAGGTGCAGAAATTGAAGGTCCATATGGAATACCTTCCCCTAGTTGACTGAGATCAGGTCCAGGTGGGCTGGAAGCCACCTTGGGAGCCTGGAGCTGAGGCTGAGGAGATCTGGACACCAGAACTGGCGGGACCAGTCTGGGGCTACCAGAATCACCTGCGCCTTGTCCCTCCTCACCTTGAGAAGCACCTTGGGGATCAAGGGAAATGGGGGAAAGGCGTAGAAGAGGCCCAGGGTCCACGGCCTCGAGAAGGCATCCCCCTGCAGCGAGCCCTGCTGAGGGGGGCGGGCATGAAACAGCCTCAGCTTTGCATTCTTCCTGGAGGCAAACAGATCCACTTGAGGCGTGTCCCAGTGGGAGAACAGATCTTGTACTACCTCCGGCAGGAGAGACCACTCGTGGGACGCAGTTCCTATCTGGCTTAGGGCATCGGCCAGAATGTTGGAGGCTCCTGCCACGTGGATGGCAAGGCAATCCGCCTCCAGGCTGTGCACGAGGGACCAAATATGGAGAGCTTCCCTGCATAGAGGCATGGAGCGCGTCCCGCCCTGGCGGTTTAGGTAGTACATAGTCGTGGTATTGTCTGTCTGGACCTGGACCACTTGACCCCGTACAAATGGAGCGAAGGCAGTGAGGGCTAGACGAACCACTCGAAGCTCCAGCAGGTTGATGTGGCATCAGGACTCCCGAGGGGACCAGAGACCGTGTGCTCTGTGCTCCCCAAAATGGGCACCCCAACCCATCAGAGAGGCATCAGTCGATAGAGAGACCATCAGCTCAGGACGGACAAACAGGATCCCCTCCTGCAGATGAGCTTGAATGACCCACCACTGGAGAGCGTTCCACATCTCCTGGGTCACTGCCACTGGCTGGTCCAAGGGACCGGAGCGCTGTGACCATTGGCTGGCCAGTCCCCATTGTAGGGGACGCTTGTGCCAATGGGCCCATCGGACCACGCTGGTGCAGGCCGCCATGAGGCCCAGGAGGCGCAGGAAGTCTCGGGCAGGGCGCAATTGTCCAACCAGAAATGATTGGGCAAAGGAGGAAAGAACCTCGGCCCTGTCCACCGGGAGCCATGCTCTGGTTCGCAGAGAGTCGAGCTCTGCCCCGATGAATTGGATCACCTGCTTTGGCACGAGTTCTGACTTGGCCTCGTTGATGAGGAAGCCAGCTTGAGAGCAAACCTGGAGGGCCAGATCCCTGGACCACTCCACCTCCAGTCTGGAGGAGGCCGCAATCAGTCAGTCATCCAGGTAAGGGTACACCCAGACCCTTCGGCACCGCAGGAATGCTGTCACCACTGCCATGCATTTGTTGAAGACCCTGGGAGCTAGAGAAAGGCCGAAGGGCATGGCCCGGAACTCGTAAAGGGACCCCTCTGCTCTGAAGCGGAGGAATTGCTGGTGGGACAGACAGATTGGGACATGAAAGAACGCGTCCTGGAGGTCCAGAGAACAGAACCACACACCTCGTTCCAAGGATGGAATGATCTGAGCCAGAGTGACCATCCTGAAGGTTCGAGACCTTAGGAACCTGTTCAGGTTGTGCAGGTCTAGAATGGGGTGCCAGCCCCCCGTCCGTTTCGGGACCAGGAAGTACCTAGACACAAACCCTGGGTCTGGTGGAGGATCTGCCACCTTCCTAATCACCTCCTTCTGGAGGAGCAAGGCAATGTTGGCTCGACGGGCCAACAGAGAGGCTGCGGACCCCATAGCCCCCGTGGGGTGATGGCTAGGAAGGGCGGGGCCTGTTCAAACTCCAGAGGCAGACCCCTTCCTACCACTTCCAACACCCAGTGGTCTGTGGTGATAGCGGACCAGGCAGAAAGAAAGAAGTGGGCGGGCCCCCCGAGGGGAACCCAGGGGAAGCGGCGGCTGGGGCGACACCCTCAACCCGTCACTGGGCAGGCTTGGAGGAAGGACCGGCTGAGGGACCTCCTGGGCCTTTTCCTCCCGGCTTCCTGCTGGAGGAAGCTGCAGGCTTGGCTTTGGGGTGACAAGTGCGAGCCTGCTGGCCCTGATGCTGGTGTTGCTGGGCTGGACATGCACTTGGGGGCAGAAGGGGCGAGGCTTTGCTGCTGCAGCGGCCTTTGTCCATATCACTTGAACATGACCGAGTCCAAGGTGGCACTGGACTACTCCAATTCTCTGGAGGTGGCCTTCCACCCCAGGCCCGAACAAGTCGGTACCCAGGAAGGTGACGTCTGCCAGCTTGTGCTGGGTATCCGCCGTGAAGGTGGAGATCCGCAGCCAAGCTCTGTGGTCGCATGGCCACTGCGGCCGCTACTGACCGGTCACAGGAGTCTCCAATATCGAGAGCCGTTTGGAGCTGCTGTTTCACCACTGCCCTTCCCTGATCCCGCACCTGCTTGACCATAGTCTGGAGGTCAGCCGGGAGATGACATATCACCTCATGCAGGGAGCCCATAAGAGCGTGGGAGAAGTGAGCCATCAGTATGGCCGAACTGGCCTGATGGAGGCCAAGGAGGGCATGGCGTACACTTACACCGGCACAGTCAGGTTTTGGACTCTTTGTCGGAGACATCCACATCCTTGGTGTTCCCAGAACGCCGGAAAACATTATCATTAACCAACCCTTCCGCAGAGGGCTGCTCCGAGAAACTGGACAGTGACCCAGTGGGAACCACGTACTTCCTGGCCATCCTGGCTGAAGGAGCAGGACAAGAAGCCAGCTGCTGCCATAACTCCAAGGCTGGGCCAACAATGGCTTCAGCCACCGGAAAGTCCTCCGTGGGAGAATCCCCTCGGTCCAGTATCTCCGTGAGAGGATCCTTGGCCCGCTTGGATATGGGCTCGAGCTGCATCCCAGTAGATTCTGAGATGAGCCGAAGCAATCCTATGAACGAGGATGGGCTCTCGTCCATCGACTGTTCCCTGGAGGACTCCAGGTCAAGGGGCCTGGAGAACAGGAAGACTCATCATCAGACTCCGAGGAGTCTGCGAACTACAGCCTAGGACCTGAGCCACCCCTCCACTTGCCAAGGGCGGTCGGGAGTGAGGGTGACCGACAACCAGTGGGCAGTCCTGACCCGACCGAGATCCTTGGTGAGCCCCAGATTTAGGTTGTGGGCGGGGTTCCCCCCAATCAGTGGGGCAGCTGGTTTTGGCCGAACAACTGGTGCGGTTTGGGCTTCTCGACCACCGTGAGGTTGTTTGACCTTTCAGGTGACAGCCACTTAATGGCGAGGGCGACAGCATCAGCTTGTTCCTGGTCGGAAGGAGCTGCTGCCACATTAAGTCCTCGTGAGGAGTCGCCCAATTTCGCGAAGCCTTTCCTCCGAGGAAGAGAGCGGGGAGGCGGCGCACCACTTCCTCGGTGCGAGACTGAGACCACAGGTGTTGGCGGGATCGGATGGACCGAGAAGAGGTCTGAGACCAAGACCGTCGGTGTTTCCGAGAGTGGGTCTGGGAGGCAGCGGGGGAAACCCGTTCCTCCCTCAGCTCAGGAGCCTTAACCGGGGACTCTGGCACAGGAGGCGCAGGCAAGTCCTCGGTTTCCACCAGGGAAACCAGTGAAGAAGGGTTGTTGGCTTCTCAGTCAACAGCCCATGCAGTCGAGAAAAATCTCGACTTCGTCGCCGGGGTCTCAGCCAGCTGACCTGATGGGAACACACTGAAGCCAGCGACCTTAGCCGCAACCTCGACCGAAGTTGAAAGTCGACTGTCCGTAGAAGGGGACCTCTCCCATTCCCACGAACGCCGATGGTGGGACTTACCCTTCGAGTTCTTCTTCTTGGACCGAGAGGAGTGGAGGAGTGTCCCGATGGACCCTCACCTTTCGTGGAGAGGGACTGGCAAAGCTCCTTAAAAGAAGCTGTATAGGAGGAGCCCAAGGAGAGCGGGATAAATGCCACGACCAAGGAAGACAAAGATGCGGCCTGGGCCACCTCATCCTCGAGGGCGATCATCTGTTCAAGTTGCTCAGCCGAGCCTGCCATCACAGAAACCGCCCAGTGAGCCTCCTTTGACTTTACCGGCGGTATACATCTCTCGGGGCACCCAAGTTGGAGCCTGGCAGCATGGTCTTCGAGGACATTTGCCGAGAAGGACTTGCACAAATCTCAGGCCTGCGGATCATGGTCAAGCCAGAGAAAGTAGATGCACGTGGAGTGTGGATCGGTCTGAGACATCTTCTGCCCGCATGGGCACCACTGAAAGCCGGGAGTCGATTTATCCATCGCAGCCACGAAGGAAGAAACAGACCGAAGTATTGTAAACTTTAAAATTGGTTTCAGGTTAACCAAAGAGTTTGGATCCAGTCTAAACGCAGAGCGCTAAGGAGGGAACCTGAGCTTCCAAGCGGTAAGGAAGATCTGGCATCATGGGGCGGAGCCGAGGGTTTTACCACCCGGGTGAATGGGAGGAGCCAGCTTGAAGACCTTTCCGGCAAGATTTAAAGCAGCAAGGAACCTGCCAGACAGTGTGGATAACAACATATCCATGTCCCTAGAATAACTGTTACTCACGGATTAACAGCAAAATAAAAGGGACAAAACTGGGACAAGTAAGGAAAAACCAGGACAAAAGTAACATTTTGCAAAACTTGTGGGGACACTGGGAAATGCTGCCTAAAATAGGGACTGCCATGGGAAAATAGGGGCTGTTGGTAGCTTTACAATCTGTATCTGGCATGTTGAAGTCTCCCATTATCAGAATCTCCCCTTTAGCTGTTATGTTTTGTATATCTTCTAACAGTAATGTGTCTATGTCCTCCTCCTGGTCTGGAGGCCTGTAGACAACCCCAGTTCTTATGGCTGTCCCTTTTCCTGTTTCCAGGGTGAACCACAGTTCTTCTGGCTCCTTATGTGTATTGTGAATTTCTGTAGCTTTGATATTTTCATTGACATACAGAGCCACTCCAACCCCCCGCCCCCACACCTTTTTGCACCTTGGTGTCTTCTGAACAGTACATTTATTTATTTATTTATTAAATTTTGGTGACCGGGTAGGCCCACTGAGCCCCGAAGGTCCCTTTTTCAGGGGCGACCTGGGATAACAATACTAGATAAAATACAGTGGAGAAAAACTTTTGATTACATAGGTTGTTCCAGCATGAGATGGTTACAGAAACAGTGGTTACAGGCATGGTTATCATCATGACACAGTTTTGCCTTGGTACTACTTGGCATAGTGATATACAGGAGGTAGCATTTGTCCCTAGGTGACCAGATACTAGAGGGAGGTACATGGTTGGCTCACCTTTGAGAAGGTATGATGCAGAGAAAGGGCCTGAAGTACTGAAGTAACCAGGTACTGAAGTCTCCCAAGTGTGGTTACTGGTAAACCACGTCTCGCTAATTGCTACTATGTCCAGTTTAGCCTCTGTCATTATTGCCTGCAGGTCTGGGATCTTGTTTCCCAGACTACGAGCATTTGTGTACATGGTTTTCCACTGGCCATATTTCGGTGTGTTAGTTGTTGGGTAAGGTCTGGCGTTTCCCCTGTGCATCGTATGGGGAGCTGGACCTTTTTCCTTACCTGGTGATGCAAATGAACTGCAAACATGCTGAACTCCTGTTTGACCACTAGCTGAAGGGGGAGGGGAGTTCTTCCCATTCGACGTATGGGGTGCTGCACCCCGCTCTCCATTTGCTAGTTTAAATATTCTGCAAAGACGTCAAACTTCTGTCCCAATGCCATGACTCCCTCCTTAGTCAGATGCAGTCCATCAAACTTAAAAGAACTTTCGCTCTCAAAACTGTTGCCAGTTCCCTACAAATGTGTGTCCTTTTCCTGGCACCAGCCCTTGAGCCACATGGAGGGCAGTGGATGTGGCTTATCTGGACTTCAGTAAGGTCTTTGATGCTGTACCACATAGGAGGCTAGTAAAGAAACTTAGCAGCTTGAGAATGGGGGAGAAGGTGATGAACTGGGTATCTAACTGGTTGCAGGATAGGAGGCAGAGGGTGGTGGTAAATGGCAGCTACTCGGATGACAAAAGAGTGACCAGTGGAGTACCGCAGGAATCGGTACGGGGTTGTGTCCTCTTCAATTTTTTCATAAGTGACATTGCTGAGGAACTGGACGGGAAGGTGTGTCTCTATGCAGATGAGACAAAAATCTGCAACAGAATAGACGACCCAAGAGAGGATAGAGGGCAAAGGGATCTGGGCAAACCTGAGGAATGGCATGGGAGTGGAAGCAAGATTTCAGTACCAAAAAGTGCAAAAGTCACCAAGGGAGAAGGGAGAATCTGAGAACTATGTACAAGATTGGGGGTACTTATGTAGCCCCCTCCTCGGGAGGGGAGCTTACCTGGATGCTGCCTGTGTTGCCCTGAACTTGATCCTGTTTTTCCTGCTCACTCTGGCCCCACGATTGCTGCTAGGAAGGGGGCCGGAGGATCCGCTGCCAAAAACTGCAGCATATTCACGGAGGAATGTGCGTATGTTTGGGCAGCTGCCTGCTAGAATGTGCATGCTGTCTCTGCAGATCATATGTTTCTGGCACTGGAAGTGCCCACTAGCCAGCACCTCCCCTAGTGTGCTTCGGCCCCAGGGATACCAGTGGGTCTCAGGGATCTCAGAGGCACGGGGGGGGATAGACTAGGACATTTGGCACGCTGCACCTTCAAGAGAAAGAGAGTGGCTCCCTGCCACCCAGAGACTGCCAGCATGGGGGGGGCTGAAACTGGAGTTCCCAACATAGAGCACAACAGCCATGCTGACTCCACACCACCACTGGAATGTTAGGCATAGTTGTGCCTACCAAACCGGGGACAGCACACTTAAGGGAGCAAACTTTAAATAAAATTAAAAAAATAACGGCTTTGGAGACCAGGGCTCCCTTCAAGCAGAAGGGCCGCCATCTTTGTGAACCCTGACCCAGACAGCCACCAATCAGAGGGCAGCAAAACAAAGCAATGGATTGTGGGAGGATAATGTAGCAGGACCCTCCCAATTGAACTGGTGGGCTTTTTGAGCCAACCAGAGGGCAGGACAGACAGAAGGACTGACAGACAACCCTGTCTGCCCAATTAGAGACTAACTGGGGATAAAGAGTGGGTTGGGCTTTGGAAGAACTTGGGTCAGTCTGGGAGAGAGTGAGAAGGGTTCAGACCTGCTGTTGGTGAGAGAGAACCAGAGGCCTAACCAGGCCAATAAATCCAGCGAGTCCTCTCCAGGGTTTAGTCTGAATATTACTTGAGAACCTTTCCCTAGGTATGCCAAATTCAGAGACTGTTCCAGAGACCCTTGTGTGGAAGAAGTTGCTGAAAGTGTGAACCAGAGGGACACTGTCGCATCCAAAAGTTCTAAGCTGCTCTGAATGGATAGTGATACCTGCACTCCTTCCTAGCTTGCTTCAGAGCTAGGTAAAGGGCCTGCTAGCCTTTACCCAGTGGGGTGAATTGGGAACAGAGAGTCACAGGTGCGTGCCCGAGTACAGGTGTACTCTCAGTCCAATGGGGGGGGTCAGACTGTGGGATCGCTTCTGTAGTCTGGGCTCCTTGGGAACAGGGAAGCCATTGCGTATAGTGCTCCTGCTTCATTTGTGATGAGCTGTAAGGGCTTTTTCATGAGAAACTGAGCCACAAAGGCTGTTACCAGAGAAGCTGAGCCAGAAGGGCTGTGCCAGAGGAGAGTGAGCCAGAAGGGCCTAGCTGTCGTCACCTGTTTGAAAGAATCCAAAGCTTCTGGGCTGCTAGCCTGCACCTGTGTACTGCTCCCTGCTTCTTCTAAACTGCTATCCTGCTCCTGTGTGGTGCATCCAAGGGTCACTGAGTGCTGGCATTGCTGGCTGGAATTTCTCTCCCTCCCTGTTGGATTACATTTGGGTTTCAAGCTTTTCTTGAAAGTTCAAGCAATTCTGTTGGAGTTTTATTTCAAATTATCAATTTGTGCTAGCATGCTATCCTGTAGGGGATTAAAATGCAAGCTTGCTGAGTTTCCTCAAATGCACCACTGAAAGTTCCCAGGCGACGCAACCACCAGGTCTGCAATGGGACTCTAACATAACTGTAGGGTACCCAGAGTCTATTTAGTAGTTTTCTTTTATACTTAGATCTATTGTTCTACTACTGGTACCAGTTCTACGTTTCCTCTTTTTTTATTTGTTTCTATTTGTGTTCCCCCGTGCCTTGTTTTAATCACTTTATACTCCCACCTAGGATAGGGAGTTCCTCATGTTCCCAGTTTTGGCTTACTTTGACCTACCACCCTTCCCAGCATTAACTGTTACACAGTAGTGAACAGGTGCCTTGCATTAGTCAACTGGCAGAGTCCCCTGCTTTCTTCTACTGATGCCTGCCGGCACCTGAGAAGCCAGTTACCTGTTTGACTCCTTCGCTGTTCCACTCACTTGCTGGGACACCAACGTGTTGGACATGTTAGAATTGAAGTGCTTTTATCGTGCTCTTGTATGAATGCACTAAGCCTCTGTCAGCTCCATCCCCCATGCACTAAGCCTCTGTCAGCTCCAGCCCCCAGTTACACACCTAATTCACAGGGCTTCCTGAATTTACTCAGGCTAAGATTACTTTCCTGAGCTAGTTTCCTCCACACCACCTGTTACAAGTTTAAAGACAAGTTTTAAAGTTTCCCAAACACTGCCTACAAATCTCTCTCTTCCCCCCGACACTTTATTTATTTATTTATTGGAAATGTTTCACCAGGAAAGGCACACTGAGCAAAAAGATGCTAGTCTCCCGGTGCGACCTGGGGGGAGGGGTTACAGAGGAGGCAGTTATACATACAATAGTTGAGATTAGCAGCAGAGCAATACAGATAACATACAGTTGGGAGGGATGACATTTGAACTTGATTACATATAGGAGCATCATCATCATTAAGGACATAGTATACATAGCATGGGTACAAAGCAAGCAAGAGCTGTACAGAGCTTATTCATCAGGGACAGGGTAAACATTGCGTAGGTACACAATGAGGTAAGACAATGAAAATTTACATAAGTGCGAATAACAACTGTGGTTCAGTAATGGAACATGAGTGCCCGTAGCAGGACTAGGGCAGCAGTGGGAACACCAGTAGGCAGTGGAATTAGAGAGTGAAGTTGTGGGGGTGTACTAGTAAACATTTGGTGAGTAGGGGGAGGATAAGGTAAGGTGGGAGGGAAGGGGAGTGGAGTAGGACTGTAAGTAGTGCTGAAGAAACGTAGCACTGTAGGAAGAAAGGGAGAGGGGGGATATATGGAGAGGGAAGAGTGAGTAAGTGTGAGAGTGTAAGTGTGTGGAGCAGTAGATAAGCCAGACAATTAGAGCGTGAGCACCGCTGGTCAGGCGCTACAGGGCATGAGGGAGGAGAAACTATCAAGGGGGAGGTCAGGGACAGTTGCAGTTTGGAGCTAGGTAGTTAGAGGTGCAGAGGCTAGGGGCGTTTGGTTGAGGTAGCGGATCTGGGCCAGCAGGCCATTCAGAGTTTAGGGAAGAGGTAAGAAGGCCGATTGGCGTCGTGGTCCTGAAGGGGATGACTAAGGGCCTAGTGTCAGAGGACATGAGGGCATGGGAGGGGGGAAGACAGGGAGGATAAGAGGTAGGAGGAAGGAGCCGAGCCAGAAATTGGAAGTGAATTTGGCACTATGAATTAAGTACCGGTTGCTCAGGGATGGCAGGACCAGTGAGTGGTAGAGCTCGCAGTGATGTGAGCGGGGGCAAAGCGGCAGAACGTGTTAAAGAGGGGTCTAGTTTGGCTAGGGTGGAGTTTGAGGCAGAGCTGTAGACAACGTCACAGTAGTCGATGGTGGGTAGAATCATTTTCAGGACTAGTTCACGTCTGACTGGTAGCGGGAGACTAGAGCGGTTCCTGTAGAGGGCGCCAAGTTTTGGGCGCAGTTTGGAGATGATGGCATCCACGTGTGTGGAAAAGGAGAGGTGATGATCGAGCCAAACTCCTAGATACCTGAAGGAGGGCACTACATTGAGGGTGGTGTTGTTGAGGGTATGGAAGATCAGAGGGGGGTGAGCATGGATAAACGCTGTCTAGTGCCGAAAGACATAGAGACAGTTTTCATAGCATTTAGGGAGAGTTGGTTGGTATTGAACCAGTGTTGGATTTTGTTGAAATCCGTTTGGAGCTTGGAAGTGAGTTCTTCGTGAGTCCGGCCGGAGGTAAAGAGGACCGTGTCATCTGTGTAGATATGGATCGTGGTTGAGGAGCAAGAATTCGGTAGATCATTTAGAAGGATGGAGAAGAGGATGGGGCCAAGAACTGAGACTTGGGGAATGCTGGTGGTGATGGGGAGGGGGGGGAGGTGTGGTCTGCTATTTTTGTGGATTGGGTTCTATTTAGTAGGTAGGCACTGAGCCAGTTTGTGTCGGACGCTGCTAATCCTGCCCCTGATAGGCGGGATAGAAGGAGAGGATGGGATACCGTGTCGAAAGCTTTTGCTAGATCAATGAAAATAGCAGCTGTGATTAGCCCTTTATCCATTCCAGTGAGGATAGAGTCTGTGAATCTTAGCAGGGAGGAGGTGGTGGAGTGGTGTTTTTGGAACCCAGACTGAAATGGGGTGAAAAAGTTAGTTTCAGAATGAAAGTGGGAGAGTTGGGATAGAACTAGGTGTTCCTGGAGTTTTGCAAGGGCTGGGAGGAGGGAGATGGGGCGGTAGTTAGTAGTGGAGGAAGGGTCGCTGCCTTTAGGAAGGGGCAGGACAGTGGCATGCTTCCATTCAGAGGGGAGAGACTCGGTAGTGAAAGAAAGATTTAGTAGGGCGGCGAGGGGAGTAGCGATGGCGGGAGCAGATAGGAAGAGGAGTTTGTTATCAAGACCATCAGGGAGCGAAGGGCATCAAGGGTTTCGGAAGGGGAGATGGGTCTGAAGGAAAAGGGTTAGTACCAGCTGGGAGGGCTAGATGAGTGGGGGCGGTGTGGTGATAGAGGTAGGGGGTTGGAGTGGTAGAAGGAGGTATAGAATCGAGGAGGACCTGAGCGCAGGTAGTGAGTATGAATTAAACTCAGAGGCTACCTTCAGGGGGTCAGAGGAGAGTCCCTTGGATGAGGAGGAGGGTGGGGGCTTGCTGTTTGGGGAGAAAATGGAGTTGATGACCTTCCAGAATTTTGAAGGTCTCCCTAGATTAGCATTTAGGGTTTTGTTGAAATATTCAGCCTTAGCTAAGCAGATGGCCTTAGTACACATGTTGCGGAGCATACGGTAGGAGATGAGGTTGCTTGGGAGGAGGGCTTTGTAGTTCGCCAGGCCTTGTCCCGGGCTTGTAGGCAAGCTATCAGCTCAGGGGTTATCCAGGGTAGATGAGACCATGGACTCTCGCCCGGAGCAGTGGGGCGTGTTTGTCCCAGGCAGCAAGGAAGGTGTTGCGGAAGTGTGTAAGGGCTGAATCCATGTTAAAGCAGCTTGAGCTTGGGATCCAGTTTGAATGAGATAGGTCTTCAAGGAGGGGGGAGAGGTTGAGGGATTTATATGACCGTTGGAATATGAATTTGGGAGGGGATTTAACTCTGTGTATTTTGCGGACCAAGAAGATTAGGTGGTGGTCACTAATGGAGTCAGGGAGGAGGCCAGAGCCGATGACGCGGTGTGGGTGGGATGTGAGCGCCCAGTCTAGAAGGGAGTGATTTCTGTACTTATGGTTAGAGCGTGTGGGTTCCGTAATGGTCTGGCTAAGGTTAAGAGCAGTAATCTCAGTTAGTGTTTTGTTAAAAGTGGGCGCTAGCCAGTTGTGGTTAAAATCACCCATAACATATACTTCACCTGACTGGGCAAGAGATGAGAGTTGGCTCAGTAGGTTGGTGACTATAGTGGTAGGTGTGCCTGGGCAGCAATAGATACCAGCCACAAAGATAGGTAGAGAGGAGGGAGGGGACAGTTTTACCATGAGGAGCTTGTAAGCTTTGGGTTCAGCTTTTGTAAGGGAGACTGTGAAGTGGAGGGGTGATCTGATGTAGATCGCCACCCCTCCTCCAGTCTTGCCTTGTGATAGTGAAACCTGGGATAGCAATGGTATTATCTGGTAGACTGGAGTTTAGCCAGGTCTCAGATAGGATGATTATATCGGGGGAGTGCTGGGCAGCTAGGACCTGAAGCTGATCGAGTTTGGGGGCGAGGCTACGAATATTTAGATGGAGAAGGCATAGGCCTCGGGGGAGGTAGCCTGGATGAGTGCTGGTGGGGACCTTGGTTGAGGGATTAAGTGGTGGGTGGGCTGGGCCTGTGGTTAGGGTTGGGCCGGGGTTAGGGTGTATATCCCCTGCAGCCAGAAGGAGTAGGGCAATGATTAGATGGCAGCGTAAAATGCGAAGAGGCCGGGGTTTAGTCATGCGCCAGATGGTGGCACCAGTAGGGTGTGTGGAGTGGAGGGAGAGGGTGCAGGAGTGGGAGAGAGCAGCCAGAAGGGAGCCGAAGGAGTAGATCGAGGAGGAAAGAGGTGAGGGGAAATGGAACCAGGAGGTAACTGGGAAGGATGATGTAGACTTGAAGGGGGCATATGTAGGATGGGTCAGGATAGACTGTGGGGGGGGAGCTGGGAAGTTGCTTGGAGGGGGAGTTAAAATGGGAAGGGACAGTAGAATGGGGGAGATCAGAAGTGCGAGGGTTATTGATGGGGCCATTTTGCCAGAGTTGAGGAAGAGGTGCAATGGCATGGTGCCTGTTAGTAGAAGGGTGGTGAGTTACAAGTATTTTGGTTTCCCTCTGATGGCGTAGATACCACTATGGAGTAGTGGTACTGTGGCAGACTCTGGTGGACAGGGTACAAGGTTCAATCCCCAATCAGGGCAGAGGGAATAGGGCTGGGCTGGGAGCAGGGATCCAGGTTGTAGGTGATAACAGCTGGCTGGGTTTGGGCCAGAAAATGGGGTTGCAATAGTGACTCCTAGTGGTCAAATGAGGTGGTGACCAGTTGGGTGTGGGACAGGTGAAATGGGGCAAGGGTAGAGAGTAGGGCTAGCCAGGGGCAGGGCAAGGGTACCACGTGGCAGAGGCAGGGGTGGGTATAGGGAGAGCAGAGTAGCTAAAGCAGGTAGACTAGACAGGTAGAGAGGTTACAGGATGCAGGAAGGGATTGTGATAGGGAGTCTGGAGTGAGGAGGGCAGAGGGTCTCTCTAGTGGTTATCAGGTATAACCTGCAAATGGAAAAATGAGGAGATAGTAAAATTACAGAGAGGAAGTGAGGTCATAGGGCAGCGCCTATATAAGTAATGCCGACCCAGGGTGGGTGAGTGGGGCAGTCGAACCCCCCTCAGCAAGGTGCAGCCTAGAGGTACTGTAATTACCTCTTGTGGCACCTGTTGTGTAGTCCGCTCCTGGAGGGAGCTCCGAATGGTCTGTGGGGCGAGTGGGAGGATTGCGAGGCCTATATTGGAGGAGGAAACAAAAGGGCTGATTAGAATGCAGCGGGAAGACCAGTATTTTGATTTCAGTAATGCAAGATGTCCCGACTCAGCACTCGCGATGTTCTGGAGTGGCTAACACAATGGCTAAGGTAACACAAAGCTTAGGTTGCTAACTAAGTCACGGATCAGCTGAAATTAGTCCTAGCAACACTGAGCTGCACTTACAGTCGCTAGAGTACCCCCCCCGGGTAGCCCAAGCGTACATAGACAGTAGTATAGACAATGTAGAAACACCGCATGGCAACGTGGTTTAAAACTCAATGTTATTTGGCTAAGTTCTGCAGTCAAAAGCAGCGATTTGTTTAGTAATGCAGTGCAGAACCCCCCCCCCCCAGCAAGGTGCAGCCTAGAGGTACTGTAATTACCTCTTGTGGCACCCGCTGTGTAGTCCGCTCCTGGAGGGAGCTACGAATGGTCTGCTACTTTCAGTTTGAAGAGAAATATAAATATACCTTTAAGGTAAAGCTATGTGCTTTCACTCTTCTCTGTCAGCAAAATCTGTTCTTCCAGCTCAGGACCCAAACTAACATGACCTTTTAAATCTGCTGCCTTTTGTTGGAAAGCAAACTAAGCCTTTGTCAGCTCTACCCCCCACCCCATTGCACAGCTTCCTGAGCTTACTCAGCCCAAGATTACTCTCCCGAGCCAGTTCCCCCCACACCACCTGCTACAATTTTAAAGACAAGTCTCAGAGTTCCCCAAACACTGCCTACAAATGTCTTTTTTTACTCCCCACTTACCCTGCCACTTTCAGTATGAAGAAAAATATAAATAAACTTTAAAGGTAAAGCTGGCTGCTTTCACTTCTCTCTGTCAGCAAAGTATGTTCTTAAATCCAATTTAAGGATTGAGAATGCTATAAAATTTATTAAGAGTGCTGGGACTGGAGCAGGCTTATCTAAAGCTGAGACTGCAGATGATTTTAAGCTACTTCTCGTCCATTCTGCCCCCTGGCATTCTTACAGTATTCTCTAGAACTTGTGCTATTCTCACATTAGGCTGCAAAAGTAGCCCAAAACTTTTGACCTAATTTCTGAATCTTCTCAGTAATCTCTAGCATAAAGATTCAATTAATAGATTCACTGCCAGATCCTCCAGCTAAAACGGAATCACACCTGTTGGTAGCCTTTTTGACAGTTTTCATCTTTCACTCTCTCCTAAAAAGATCAAGGGTCCTCAGTCCTTGGAATTCCTCAGCATCATATGCAATTCAGAACACATGGAAGCCGATCTTCTCCTTGACAAAATTTACAAGCATTGTATAACAAGTGGCTCGCTAGTGTTGTCAGATATCATACATGAAAGGCGAACTGTTATCTCTGCTGGGATCTTTAAATGTTGCTACGTAGTTCATACCACAGGACATTAAGGCCCTGTCCACACTACACCGCTCTGGCCCAGTAATGGATGCAATCCGTTACGGCTGGGTAGTGAAGCAGTGCGTCCACACGCAGCGGTGTCTTGTCGATAGGGACCCGGCTCTGCTGATCCACACTTCGAGGCGGGCGACCATTACAGGCGCCCGATCTCATAGCTTCGCGCTGTGCTCGGGCCCTGCAGGGGACCATTACCGCCTTTTCATACTACCGCTGGTAACGTTACCAAGGCGGGACCAGTTTCATAACCGTTGTTGAAACCACCTCATATGTGGTTTCAACAACGGTTACGAAAACGCCTTCTGTAACGTTACAGGTGTAAATGCAAACTGTTGCGGTAACAGTTTGGGCACTCTGTAACGTTACAGAGGCGTAGTGTGGACAGGGCCTTAGACAACTAATGCTGAGTCAGTCCACATTTGACCCTGGCTCCTTCCTACTAGGACCTTATACTAACATAAACTACTTCAGCAAGTTCTGTACCTCATATGGAACTGTCTTTCCCATTCAGTTATATCTTTTCACAACACTGCTTAAAGTCAGCTTCATATACATCCTCATAATGCTTCTACCACCCAAACGTTATCCTTCATCTCCTACTGCCTTACTGCAAACAGTTAACATAGACTTTTCTCAAAACATATATTCAGGATTAAATTCTTCATTTCCCTCCATCTGCTGGACTTTCCATTATTTCTCTACAGAGCTCCCATTAAGGCATTTCCACTTGCAGCACTACAGGCATCTTTTCATACGGTACAATGTTCTGGACTTCACATAGATGCCCATCTGTATCAACAGCTGCTTTATCTCATGCAAACCAACTGTCTTGCTTTTGATACAATGTTAAGGCTCAAAACTGCCATGTCTTAAGCTTTTTTGGACTTTCTTTGCTCAGGAGATTTCCCTTCATACACAGAAACTTTGACCTTTCCAAACAACTATGAGTATGTGACTTAGCCAAAGTATCAGATACCCCTTATGTCCTTCATCTGAAGCAATCCAAGACTGATTTTAGCCATCAAGAATCTTCAGTTCACTACCTTACTGCCCATAATGAAGGTTACCCTATACCTATATTTGGCTCTTATTGAAAAGCAATTCATTCTAGAGATCCTAGGTTGAACCAGAGCAGACTGAGTGGACTCTTAGTCCTTTTCTGCCTGTAAATTTCTATGAGATCCTAGCCAGTTTCTCTTTGTAGCTGACAAAGGCACAGCTATGACTTCTTCTTTCTAGTTCACCCATTTTTTAAGACTTTGTCTTAAAAACTAAACTTTAATCCTTTAATCTTTTTCAAGTCACTTCCAGGTAGGAGCCACTACAAACGCATCCTGATGACAATTCACAACACCGGCAGGCTATTTGGCTCGTTAGAGAAATGTTGCTCTCTCCAGCTCGTTGGCAGCCACCCAGCATGTGATGATTCATTATGGTAAATTTAGAAAATATCAAAGGACCCCGTGAGACTCAACAAGATAGTGTGAAACCACACACAACCAACACATTAGTGCTCCTTCATCCAATATTCCACCTACTGTCGTATGTGGTTTCACACTATCTTGTTCACAGAGAATCAGAGTTCTAAATAGCACTTCTTATATTTGTCAATGCAGATAAACTACAGTCAAGAAGATTTTCATACGGAGGACCCTTCATAAGACTTGATTGGGATGGGAGGGCTGTTGTTAAATGATGTCCTTGCTCCCAGCTAGGTGGTCTGTGAAAGTTCCCCACGGAAAGCTCACTGAAAAGGAGAGCAACAGGAGAGAGTAGAGAGGAATTGTGTCATGTGTTTCCTGAGCCAGGCAGTTGGCATGCTAAGAAAGCTTCAGCTCTGCATAGTGTTTATATTTTACCTACAATTATAGCATGGCATTTTGCGAACCTGGCCTATACAGCTGTTATGCCCGAGGCTTTGTCTTGGGTCATCCGCTGACATCATTCTTCTGCAGAGTCTGAGTACGGCATTGGATCAGATGGAATTTTTAAACTCTGGCAGCCTCGTAGGAGAGGAAGGAGGGAATCACCGCTCCCTTCTCGGTTTAGGGACACTTACAGACCGGGTGATACCAGAGTGCAACTACTGGTCAGTAACAGTGAACTCTGTAGGGATCCACAACTAAACCTCGTACATAGCCAGTCAAGGGGTGGGGGTATGCAGGGAGATAGAGAGATTAAAAAGCTGTCTGGTTCCAGAGGTGGGTATATTGGGGGAGGGGGTGAGGAGGTTGCATACAGTGGAGTCAGAGAAGATAAACATTCTTCTTTAGGATAACATAAAAATGAAAAAGTCAGGGTTCTAACCTCTGACCTCCATCCTCCCCATCCCACACCATGAATATGGATACGGATGTGCAGGCATGGCTCAGGCTGTGAGGTGAGGTGAGGTTTCATTTGTTAAATTCAGACAATATAAGATTTCAGTGAAACCTGATGAGGGCTCTTTTGTAAACCCCTATAGAATGCACTACTATTGCAAGCTCAGGGGTATATCTCCAATGTTATGGTTTGCACTGGCAGCACTGCAAATGTAATCACACTCACACACCCCATGACATGGGGGTAACAGCTGGGGACTACACATTGCAGGGGCCCCGCCTGGCACCTTGGGAACCAGGAATAAGGGTCAAGGTTGGTACAGCACAACTGTGTTGTGTGACATTGAATTTCTGTTTCACCATAGGAATTCCAAATTCCACTGGGATAGCCTAAAGAGCAAACATGCATGTTAAACAGTTTTTCTCAATATTTTGCGTAATAATGTGAGTACAGCCTCAGAAGGGTGAGTGATTATATTTATCTATTTATTAGCTTTTGATGACTGGGTAAGTACATTGGGCAATAAACCTGCCTATTTTGAGGCACGACCCGGGAGATTACATGATACAAACATACAATCAGTCATAGGTAACATAGAAATAATGCAAGGCAGAGCTTAACAATTTTCCAACAATAAGAATAAGCAAAACATTCACTAGACAACCATACATCAAACATAAATAGCCTATAAAAACCATCCACGCAGGGATGGTCAGAGTAGGTATAGGAGAGCACAATGCCAGTAAGTATTATAATAGATAGCAGCAATAAAGTAGTAGTAGTAGTAGTAGTAGTAAAGAATGTTATCCAATTGACAGGCAAAAGAATAGGAAACTCGACTGAGACAAGCTCATTTCCAGTGAGGTCCTTAATGCAAACATTCATATTAACATCATAGTAAAAAAAAAATTTTCAACACAAATTACATACATAAATATACATACAGTATAAGTTAACACCACAACAATATTTAAGTTACAATCAACTACTTAACATCTATATAAATAATCTTCGTAGACGATACAGGACACATTCATTCATATATGTACAGGTGCAGCCCTTCATCATATTTAATACATAATGTGCAAGGTGAATCAACAATAACCCTTTTGTCTGCTTCAACTTTGAACCATCTTTTTATTTCTCCTATACGGGGCTAGAACTAAGTGGTCTAAGATAAGTTGGCAATGAGTTCCATAAATTGGGACCTAAATAGAAAAAATGCACTTTACCCAAATCTGTCCTTCTTCTGGGCAATTCATATTCCATACCCTCCGCAGAGTGTAGGCCTCCCCTAATTGTCCTAACCTGGAGTTCATCGATAATATATTCAGGCACTTTACCCCTAACTGAGTTAACCATGTAGATCAAAGCATGGAAAAAAACTCCTATCTTTTGGATACATCCAATTCAAAGACTGATATAGCTCACTTCTATGAGTTCTCTTAGATACATTCAAAATAAACCTTGCTGTTTTATTGAAAAGAACATCTATTTTAGCTAACTGGGTTGAGGTTGCCCCTATATAAACAATATCCCCATAATCCAACAAAGGTATCAATGCAGTTGTAGCTACATGCTTCCTTACCCTTTCATCCATACAATTTCTAATTCTGTATAGTGCACCCAAACATCCATAAACTTTCTTAATTATGTGTTCTATGTGGGAAGTCCATCCCAATGATCTATCCAGGTACATTCCTAAGTATCTATAGCATTGCACTTGTTCAAGAACAATTTTATCTTTGGTTACTATACTCAAACCTAACTCACAATAGGTTACACTATTCTCCTTAGAGAATAGTATAATCTGAGATTTTTTTGAGTTCAGAACAAGTTTGGATTCACTATAAAACGACTGAAGCCCATCAAATGCACTTTGGAGACTAGGTTCTATCTGCATTATCGATGTACCTTCCACATAAATAATGGTGTCATCTGCATATAAATGACATTGTACATCAGAATTGGTTAAAACAAAATCATTCATGTACAAATTAAATAATATTGGACCCAAAATGGATCCTTGGGGCACTCCAGAGATAATTACCCTGAGACCAGATCCCCATCCATTTATTGATACCATTTGTTTCCTTCCAGATAAATAATGATCAAACCACCTAACTACATTGGTAGAAATACCCAAAGCAGTTAGTCTGGACAGGAGGATGTCGTGGTCCAGGGTATCAAACGCCTTGGACAAATCAATGTCCAGAGCACCCTCAATGTCCCCAGTAACTTTCAGCAAGGCAGAAGTTGTACCATGCATACAGCAGGTCTAAAACCAGATTGGAATTTATTAATCAACTTTCCTTTTTCAAAATATGTCTGAAGTTGTTTAGCTACCATCTTTTCAAACATTTTAGCCACTATTGGTAATAGTGAAATAGGCCTATAATTCTCTAACAGAACTCTAGATCCATTTTTAAAACCGGGAATTACTCTAGCCAATTTCCACATTTCAGGAATTTCCCCACATGTAAGTGACATGTTAAAGATGCTGGTCAAGGGGTACGAAATAACCAGAGCAGCATATTTCAATAGAATATTGGGAATCTCGTCTAAACCCCCAGCTTTCTTAATATTTTTTCTGAGTAATGCATTTTGTACATCTAATGATGATACAGGTTCAAAATCAAACTCCTTACCCCTTTCAAACTCAGCTTCTGTATCTTTTTTGAAAACTTTGGTGAGAAGAAACTGGCTACACCTTGTGATAAGGCCACTGTGCCCATAGTTGTAAAATAGTCATTAAAGCTATCCACAACCTGTGGGCCTAATGGAATGTCCACCTTCCCAATCTCAAATTTTTCTGGATAATCTAATTGTTGTTCTCCCTTGGCCTTTTTTAGAACTTTCCAAAATTTCCTCGGATTACCAATCAAGTTAGTTGTTAATTCCCTGTTATAGTAATCATGTTTAACTTTCTTAAGTTGATAATTATAATGATTCCGCATTTGAAAGGAAAAGAGAAGCAGCAAAAGAACAACTCAGATTAGGCGCAGTCACAAGTATCAAGCGAATATAGGTGAGAAAAAAGTACAGTTTTGAAGGAGGAGTGAGATAAGGAGCACTTTAGGTGGGAAGGCAGAGAGTCCCAAAATTTCAGAGCAAAATGAGAGAAAGCTTGTTCCCCAATTTTAGTGGAACAGTATGGGACGGTGAGCAGCTGGGCATCAGAGGATCTTGGAGTATGGGACTGAGGCAAGGGGGAGAACATTGACCCAAGTGAGGCAGGACAAGGATATCTGGTTAAGGAGTCAATGAAACAACCCAGAGAATAGGAACATCTGGAGCTAGGTGACAGCCAATGCAAGGCAGAGTAAAGCAAGCAGTGGTGCAACAGGCAAGGTGCCAATAGGGAAAATCTGCAAATATTGTTATAAGCAACATCCTGTTTGCGAAGGCCAATGGCATTTGCATGGGAAAGGAGAGGGAGAGCATAAAGCAGAGTGGGGAGAAGGACTCCTTGAGCTACAGAGATCCTAGCAGCCGGAGTTAATGAGTGACGCTCACGATATGAAGCTCCAATCTTGATATTGACAAATTTGGTCTCCTCACTTATATGAGCAGAGAAGTTAAGTGCAGGATCAAGCAACAGTCCAGATATTTAAAGGAGACAGTAGGGGAGACTGTAGACCCATTAAGGCAAAGCACTTGAAACTCTGGTGACGCAGTTATCCAAAAAGCATGGCCTGGGTTTTCGGTAAATTAAGTAATAGGTAGTAGGAGGAGAACCAGGATTGGAGTTCCTGGAATGCGGATGATAGGTGATCATTGATGACCTTAACTGAACTGGAGGCAGTGTAAAGGACCAAGTCATCAGCATACATAGTAAAGTGGCAATGCGGATTAGAGGTTGGAATATCATTGACAAATACAGAGAAGAGCAAAGGCCCTAGAATGGAGCCCTGAGGGACTCCACAGGAGACAGGGGAAGAAGATGAGAGGACCTTGCCAAAGAGGACAGACTGTGACCTTTGGTCAAGGTAGCTGTGAATCCAGGCCACTGTGGATCTAGAGGCCCCAAGGGCATGTAGTTTATTCAGAAGCAAAGTGTGATTTACTAGATCGAATGCCTTGGTGAGGTCAATGAACACAGCACCAGTAAGGAGACCTTTGTCCATGTCAGATTTTACCTCACTGGTGAAAAGAGTAAGAGCAGTGGTGGTACTATGACCAGCCCTGAAACTATGCTGGACAGGGGACTGGAGTTTGAATTGGAGTAAGTGAACAGATATCTGGCAGTGTATTAATTTCTCAAGTATCTTGCAGAGTATAGGCAGAAAGTGCAATGGGACGGTAATTAGATAGTAATTTGGGGTTCCCTTTCTTGAAAACTGGAAAAGACTCAGCAGATTTCCATGCTGAAGACACTGTAGAGGAGCAAATGGAAAGGTTAAAAGGACGAGTTACAGGAGTGGCAAGAAGTGGGGCAGCTAGCCTAAGGATATAGGGTTCTAGCTCATCCAGCCAGTACTGCCGTGCATAGGAATGGTGCTCAGAAGTTTTAGGACCTCAGGACGGGTGACTGGGGAAAGAATCAAAGTAGGAGGTGCAACATATGGAACCTGTGGAGACGGAGGAGATTGTGACCCATGGGATGTGAGAGGAGGCGTGATGGGAACCATTGTAAAAATCTTATTAAAAGCATTGACAATGGTGTTAGGATTGTTACAGAGCGAGTCATCAATTAAGTCATTGGGAATTTGCGACTTGGTGTTACCCATTATCTCTTTAATTTTGGACCAATAACTTTTGGGGATAGTGGCCGAGGATTTGAGAAGTTCTTACTAGTAGTTACTCTTGACAATACGGACCTCCTTCTTGCATGTGTTGTGCAGGGAGCGGTAGGCATCCAGGTCAGCTTGGCAAGCGGAGGATTTCAATTTTGACCAAAGTTTGTCACGATATTTAAGCAGTTTCAGGAGTGACCTCTTCAGCCACTTAGTCACTTTCCCCCTGACTCTTCTTTTTGAGATCGGAATGTGCCACTGTCAGTAGCCAGGGGCCATTTCTTGAAACCCACGCAAATAAGATGTGAGCGCCGTCTCGGCAGGGATGTTATTGAACCATACCTCCATACAAGTGGGCCACTGTATGCAAACAATTGCCGGGGCACATGGGTTAAAACACCATAGTCTTCAGTTTTATAGTCCAAACATTTACCAAATTCATTTAATGGCTTAAGGGGCACTAAAATATAATCAAAAGAAAGTTTCAATTTATTTTTATGTTGCTATTTAGAACTCTGATTTACTGTAAACAAGACAGGGTGAAACCACACACAACCAACACGTTAGTGCTCCCTCATCCAATATTCCACCTAATGTTGTGTGTAGTTTCACAATATTTTGTTCACAGAGAATCAGAGTTCTAAATAGAAATTCTTATATTTGTCAATGCAGATAAACTACAGTCAAGGGGCTGAATTTTCAAAGGTCAAGGAATGACACAAGGGTGTCAAACATAAATGACACAAGGGGCACACTGTGTCGGACCTTTGTGTCATTCCCGATTTTAGTATGCTGCTTGTAGCATAGGCAGGTCCACCTGCACCAGACAGGCTTGCACCACCAAACCAGCTGTGCCATGGTGGAATGAGGGCGTGCGCCACATCCCTGCTGCACTATCCCCTTAAGCAAGATTTCCAACACCTGTGAGACCTTCCTATGCTTAGATCAGCCAGTGCTGGTCTGTCAGACCTTTCTTGCCAACACTGGTGCCCAGGCAGGCTATGCCAAGGTGATTAGCTTTAAACACACTGGTGTCTGAACAACTATGGAAGTCCAACAGCAGGACACTTGTAACTTTTTGAGTTAGACAGTAAGTCACTCTAAACTGGAAGATCTCAAATTTTAGAAATGTAAAATGCAAAACGGAATGAAGCAGAAAAGTAATTTCATTGTGTTATCTCCTACCCTTCTACACTGGAAGTCTAGCCATTCTAGTACAGGTTTCTAGTGCTACACAGGAGGGGGAAACCGGCTCTCCTGAGAATTCAAGGGAGCTGGCAGCAAATGTCACAGAGGTTTTAATAACCAAAATTTTAATGCAGAAGAAGCAGAGAAGGCATGTTCAGACAAAAGAAAAACAGAATATTGTGTATATGAATGCCAACAGTACATGCATAATATGAAAAAAAGAGCAAGTATGGAATATATGATAATTACAGAAAACGGAATGATAGTAAAAGCTCATAAAAAAGGTGTGGGGGTTGGGACACCAACATAAGCTCTAGAAAAATACATGAGACCAAGCAGCAAATTACTGCAGAAGCTCTAATGCCTAACTAAAAATTTAATAGAAGGGTAGTGGCAGTCGGGGGGGAGGGGTACTAGAGATGCAACATATGCTCTGCAGAAAAATTCATGGGAGCAAGCGGCAAAATACTACAGAAGTTCTAACACCCAAGAACTGTAACAAAAGAGTAAGAGACAGTCAAAGATTTCCAAGGGACTTTTAGTGCATAGTAAATGCTAGCAGCCAAAACAAATGTCACATAATAATCCCAAACTATCGAAGACAGTGTGAAAGATATTGAAGTAAATGGAAATGGGAAGGATTGGGAGGGGGGGGTCAGAGAAAAAGGAGAGAGAAATAAAAGATGTAGGCAGCAGAATAATATATATCTGGAGAAAAGATACTTGTGAATACTCAAATATGTAGTACAAGACGTAGACATACTGTAGACAGCTAGGAGAGAACATCAGTATAGAAGATAAACAAATGTAAAATATTTGGAACATTGTTATGTAGAACTGGAATGCAGGCTATAATAAATAGAGCAAATTGCAATGAAACCTGCTAGGAGCATAATAATACATACTGTACATTATTTCATTTGAGCAGGTAAATCAAATATCAAGTGCTGGAAGCAAATCTCATCCTCCAGTCACTGTAAAAAATCCGAAAGTATGTCGTTTCAGTGCACAAAATTGGTCCATAGTTCTCTTTATTCGCAGGTTGCACTTCAATGAGTTCATTGTGTGACAGATCTTTGAGCTGTTTGTTGTTCTTCTCGTGTGATATTCTAATGTATACTTGGCCTCCTAGAACGCATTCATTTACTGAAGTCCTGCATAACCAGTGTCTGGTACATTTGTAACAGTGGTGATCCTAAGGATGTGGGGCAAAAGAAAGACTGTGGTTTATATCGCATTCTGTTGGTTATTTCTGGAGCAACTGGCCTTTGACCTTCCTCTGTCAGTCCTTGGCCCCAATCCAATTCCATATTGGTTGTATTTTGTGTCACTTGACTAAGTTGTTCCAGCTCCTGATTATTCATCAAGTTACACAACTCTTGTTTATTAGGGTCAGTGTCATTGTGAAATAATGGACTGGATTTCAAAGGCTGGGGGATGATGGCAGCCTCCGTCAATCCCCTCCTCTGTGCCATCTGTTTGACACAGGGGACTGCTTGTGGCAGCTCTGTGGACTTTGCCTCGAGGACCAGTTTTGTACTGGAATCTAGTGTAGAGTCACTGACACACTGAGCTTTGCTGCAAGCCACCTGTTGAATGCGGCTTGTGTCAGTTTGAGGGCCCTTCAAAAATCCAGCCCCAGAAGATTTTCATAGCAGTTCTGAAAAATAGAAGAATATTGGCATGGTAATCTTCAAAGCCCTTGTATCAGCTGGCCCGCCAGCGCAGTGGTTGTATTTCGGCTTGTGACGCCAATGACCCGGCTTTGGGAACGAGCCCGGGAGTTGAAGGGCCAGCTGGAAGAAGGCTTGAGCATCCCAAGGACAGCTCATCTTCTCTGGGGGCGGGGGCATGCTCGGGTGATGTCTGACCCAGGCAGAGACCTGGGGTACAGCATGCCTCAGAGGCTAAAAGCAAGAGGAGGACATCACGGACATCGGGGTTATGCGTCTTGAAGTCGGGGTACTCATGACACCCAGCAAGAACACTGGAAAAAGGACTCTCTAGGCTCTGGTAGACGGACTCCTGGAGCAGACCCCTCATGGCTCCTGCCTGCCTGGCCGGTTCCGGATCATGACGAAATGCAAAAGTTCAGGGTGTAGGGGCCCCACCTCATCCCCACCTGGGGGATATAGCTGCGGCTCCATATGGGGAATCTGGATGGCCTGGGTAGGTGGTAGGAGCAGGGGCAGCCTCCATTGGGGGTCCTGAAGGTGCGGAGCTTGGGGAGTTGTGTAGGAGAGGTAAAAAGAAATTAAAAAAAAACAAAAAAACTTGTAGCAGAATAAAAATGTACATAAACAGCAATATTAAAAAAAATGAAACGTTATTTTGATTATATTTTAGTGTCCCCTGAAGAAGCCATTGAATGAACTGGCTAAACACTGGGGTTGTAAAATTAAAGACTACAGTATTCCATATGTCCAGACAATTATTTGTATAGAGGGACCCACTTGTATAGTGATTCCTCTGCACTTTGTCACGGCCCAGCTCCGCACCCTTATTGTTTGGAGAATAAGTCCTGCCTGCAGGGACGTCTGCCTTTGCATGAAGTTACTGTGACATTCCTGAGGCCATACATCTCAGCTGTCCCTCATCTTTTGGAATGTCCAAGATTTTGCCTCAAACATTTCTACATTCACAACTAAATTCTAAATGTGACCTTTCAGTCATTTAAAAGTGATTTGGATCATATAAGAAAGCCAGACCTTTGTGTAACAATCTAGTCCTCAGATAGAAAATACCGTTCTCATTAAGCCACAAATAGTAACAGCTTCTTAGGCTGATATTACTCTTTTTAAGGTATGTCACTGAATTTGATCACTTATCCCTAATTTTTTTTTTTTATTTCAATGTTCGCCGTGCTTTTGTGCGGGCAAATATGGTCTGCAAGGGGCTCGTCAGTGTCGCATCAGTCATCAGCCACACTGATCATGACACTGTTGCCAGCCTAATCACAGGGCGGTTCTTTCCTTTGATCTGCATAACACCACCCAGCAAGCAGAGCTGATCATGTCATGATCAGCCTGCTGTGGTCCTCCCTGCCCCACATGAAAACAATCTCTTCCACCCTCTGCCACGTATCCCTCTCACCTCCCATAGCATGCCCATTCACACCAGTGTGCCCAATCACCTGTGCCAGCTGGTACCTCCACCTCGCCCATTTTCAGTGTGCGACACCAGAAAGCCCACAACCAGTGCAGCCAAACATAACACTGACACTGGGATGCCCATATCCCCGTGTCCCTCGAAGAATAAAAAATAGATGCTGTAAAAATCCTGTAATAAAGAAAACTGTCCATTGATGTCAGTTGCCGCTGCTGGCCCATTGCCACCGTTACCCTCCCCCTAACTAGCCCTCCCATTGAAAATCTGGGGTACAAATATTAAAAATAACAAAGTTATGAGTCTGCATTAACATTTGTCAATGCACGCTCACAACTTTGGTAATTTTCAGTATTTTGACCCCAGATTTTTAACAGATTCATTTTTTCACACCATTTCATGAATGTGACAGCTGTCATTTCTCAAATTCTAGCAAAAATGTGTTTTCACACTTGTGGTTCAAAAGAAGTTTCAGCCACTGTTTTATAAATAATACCTATCTTGTTCAGAAGGTGTGGTCATGAAAAGACTATGTTGAAAATTTGGAGTACAAATGTGAAAAAACAACTAAACTATGAGGAAATGTTGAATTGTTACAACATTTACTCATAACTTTAGTTTTGCAGTTTTTGGCCCCTAATGTTCATCATATCCACTGTGTTATGCCACCTCCTGAGCATGGCAGGTCTCACTGATCTTCATGTCAGGTCATAAAAAGACTGATGGAAATTTGGGGTCAAAATGCGGGAGCCCACTAAAAATTAAATATTGCTTCTCATCCTGGGTAATTACAATCTAACAGTGTATAAAAGCAGGACACCTCTGAAAACGGCATATTGCACCTCATCTGTTCTATCCTGGGTAAATATATAGCGTAAATTTGTACAAGCAAGACCCAGCACAACAGCAATGCAAGCGGCGAACATCGGCATTGACAAATGCTTGTTTAGGTATGTAAGTGAAAAGAGGAAGACCAGGGGTGAGATTGTGAGGTTAAAAAAGGAAGGGAGGGAGGGGAATTGTGCAGAGGGAGACCAGGAAAAGGCAGACATCCTGAACAAATACTTTTGTTCAGTGTTCACAGAGGAAGGAGAAGTGGAGTGGCCTACAAAAAAGTAACAGAAGCATTGAGGGGAGGAAGGTGGAGATTAGTCCATTTTTGGAGGAGAAAGCCCTGAAGGGACTCACTAATCTGAAGGTGGACAAAGTAATGGGGCCATGTGGAGTGCATCCAGAGGTGTTGAGAGGGCACTTAGGGGAAGCCGGTTTGGTGGCGCTGAGGGTTGAGGCACTGGACGCCACACCTCGTGCTACGCCAGCGACCTGAGTTCGGGAGTGAGCACTGGATCCGTGCACAGCTATTGCCAGTCCCCTGGGACTGCACACAGCTACTGCCAGTCCCCTGGGACTGTGCACGGCTACTGCTAGTCCTCTGGGACAGTACACAGCTACTGCCATTCCCAGGAGACTGTGCACAGCTACTGCCAGTCCCTTGGGACAATGCACAGCTACTGCCAGTCCCCTGGGACTGTACACAGCTACTGCCAGTCCCAGGAAACTGCACAGCTACTGCCAGTCCCCTGGGACTGTACACAGCTACTGCCAGTCCCAGGAGACTGCACAGCTACTGCCAGTCCCCTGGGACTGTACACAGCTACTGCCAGTCCCTTGGAACTGTGTACAACTACTGCCGGTCCCTTGAGACTGTGCACAACTAATGCTTGTCTGCACAGCTACTGCCAGTCCCTTGAGACTGTACACAGCTACTACAGCCCCTTGGAACTGTGCACAGCTACTGCCGGTCCCTTGGAAGTGTGCACAGCTACTGCCAGTCCCTTGAGATGGTGTACAGCTACTGCCAGTCCCTTGGTACTGTACACAGCTGCTGTCGGTCCCTTGGGACTGTACACGACTACTGCCAGTCCCTTGGGAGTGTGCACAGCTACTGCCAGTCCCTTGGGACTATGCACAGCTACTGTCAGTCCCTTGGTACTGTGCACAGCCACTGTCGGTCCCTTGGGACTGTACATGGCTACTGCCTGTCCCTTGGGACCATGCACAGCTACTGCCAGTCCCTTGGGACTATGTACAGCTACTGCCAGTCCCTTGGGACTGTGCACAGCTACTGCCAGTCTCTTGAGACAGTGTACAGCTACTGCCAGTCCCTTGGTACTGTGCACAGCTACTGCCAGTCCCTTGGGACTATGCACAATTACTACCGGTCCATTGGGAGTGTGCACAATTACTGCTGGTCCATTGGAACTGTGTACAGCCACAGCTCATCCTTGGAGACTGTGGTCAACCTTGCTGTTCACAGACAGAAGGGTCCATCAGTGGCTGTGCACTGTTGCAAGGGACCAGCAGAGGCTGCACACAGTCCCAAGAATCCAGCAACTTAAGTGTCTTAGGGACACAGTCATTGACCAGTGCTCTAAACAGACTCTTCTTATAGTCTAATTATGAAGAAACAAGCCTGGCCTCAGAATAATGGAAATCTGACAGCAGGTGCAGCACCCATCAAGGTAGTGTTAAAGAATACTAAGTAAGATTGAGACAACGGTTGAGCAACAGGGAGATTAATGGCAAACTAACCAAGAAAATAAGGTTGAAAGCCAGTTGCAGGAAAAACTCACCTCTAAGCAAAATCAACATTATTTATCATCTCAACAGGAAGAGACACTGTCTCTTCAATAGAGCATAGAGGGCCAACCTGGATTAGCACCCAATGTAAAAAGATGTGGGATGAGCCATTTACTTAGCACAGTTTCCTGTACTGAATCATTGTTAAAATGTTGCCCTGGGATTCTGTCCTTAGTAACATAAGACCACACCTAGCTGGACATTGGGCATCGCTGCAAGTAACCCATAAAACACCTGGGAGTGTTAAAAACAAATTCAATGGTCTTTCCGAAAGTGGTGTTACCTTGTGTATATCTACAACATTTAACCATATGACTCTTAGAGTTTTGTTTTGATTCAGCCATTTGGATGGATGAAACTGAGGTATAACAAAAATGGAAAAGATGACTACAGAGAGCTCTCGGGTCCCTCACTGTCTTCAACAGCAGAGACCTCATCTAGGTTTAGCAGTACAGTAGGGATTGTTGCAACAGGGCCATTTTCTTTCAATATTTATTTGTAATACTCTTATATTTTTCTCAGTATTCACATTTTTTCATTGATTTGGGGGAAAAAAACAGCGAGCACCTGCAAATCAGAGCATTAGTTACATGCTCTGGTACATCTGCACATGCCGGTTGCAGACCCCCTTCGCTTAAGGGGCCCACCTCTAGTGTCTTTGCAGGAGCAGCCTGAGATTTTTCAACATGGAAATACTATTGTTCAGGAGATTTAATAGGGACTGCTGTAACTACATTTTTTTTGCCACTGCCATTAACCGTGCCAGATGTACCAGCCTCAAGGAATATCACAGATCTGGATGTTGGGGCAGGAAATGCAATAAACTGCTTGATTAGCATAGAAAGGCAGAATGAGCAATTGGAATAATGACTGTGTCATGCATCTGATTTTGCATTTTTATATGAAACCAGTGCTCTGTGGAATGCCAAGATGCCTATAGAAATCCCAAACACAGGAATGAAAGAAAAATAGTTACTCTCTACTCCATCTAATACAAATTGATAGATAGCCTTGTGAGGAGAGAGAAAATGTTGCTATGATCTGAAAACGGCAAGAAGGAAGAAATCCAAGCTGGTCTTTAGGCTGCAACCAATAAAAACACAAGAAACTGCAATTGCGCATGTAAGATTGTGTGATGTTTGCATGCAACTGGTGCTAAGAGTGTGCAAATGATACATGTGCATTAAGGGACACGAGCATGTGCTCAGACATGAAGGAAACCTCAGCAAGAAGTTTGGGCTTGTCAGCCTGCCAGCGCAGTGGTGGTGCTACCGCTTGCGGCACTGATGACCCACGTTTGGGAGTGAGCGCTGTGTAGCAGAAGGTCACCTGGGGGAGGTAGGATGAGCGTCCCATGGACAGCTCTCCTCCTCTGGGGGGGAGGTTGTGGCTCTCTGGCAAGTCAGCAACACCCAGCAGAAGCTGGGTGTGTAACAGTGTAACAGCTGGGACCACTCTTCAGTGGAGAGGCAATGGCAGATGTCTGTAGGTTGGGTGCGGGAGCACGCCCAACCTGTGCTGACATCATTACACATCCGCACCTCCAGGGAACTTGTGAGGAAAAACCCTGGGCTGGCAGCATTGTGATATCCCCAGACCTCTGCCTGAATGACTCCCTGGGTGCAAGCCTCAGCTGAGGCTTCTGGTTGATCTTGGTCCCCCTCTCCAGAGGGGAGAGCCCCACCACAGGGGGCAAGCTGCAGACCTCCCCAGTCTGAGCAGCTTGGGGGGGATGCCGGGTGCGAGGACTGGGCACTGAGAGGGGGTAAATCCCCTGCCCATACCAGGAGCCAAAAAGAGAGTTAAATAAAAAAAATATTTTTAGGCTCAGCCATTGGCGGGAATGCGAGATCAGTATTCTTGTGAATAATGGACGCGATGAAGGGAAACGTGTCACACAAGCAGACACAACTCTAAACCCCTGTAAACCATAGAAAGCAGAGAAAAAATGCTGAAAAAGAATCTGTGAAAAAAAGACAGAGCAATTAATGTTGCAGAGAAGGAAGGGATCACAAGAAGTCTGACTGAAAGCCAGGAAAAGGAAAGCCCAAAACTTATCTGAAGCACCAGACAATGAAATTAACAGACCCCTAACAGTACAACACACAAATGACAGTACAACACACAAAATCAGTAACACGACATGCACCCTTACAATCTTTCATAAGACCTCTGGCAGTGGCAAACCTCACCCAGACCCTCACAGGGCAATGAATGAGTGAAAGCAAGTTTGCCAGTTTAAACTTCTAAAAACAATTATTATTGAATTTAGGCTACCTATGAACACAAACACCCCCTTCCTGCTAGACTTAATAGTGAGGAAAAAATACAAGTTAATGAAGTTGAAAACTAGATGTGGAGCTTGCCTGAAATGCTACTGCCCCCTACCACACTGGTACAAAAGACTGCCTGACATGATTCACTGGAACACTCTCAATCCTAACATTCTGTGCTGCTAGGTAAGAGCCCTTAAATCTATAGTTTAACCACTGAGCCTCTACTCTGGGTGCATGTCACCCAGTAATTTCCTTTGACAACATGGAGTGACACAGAAATGTGATTTTGGCTTGGTTCTTTTGGAGTCTAGTCCTTGCTTGTACATTACACGTGTGATTTGTTTTCAACTTTCTTTCTGCTCCAACTTACTGGGGCATCTCTCGGGTGGACTTACTTGACCTCGCCTCCACCGCCTGCCTGAACCCCGTCCCGACTGAGGAACTGGGTGCTGGGTCCTCCCTCTCCCACTGGCCCTACAGAAGGAGGTGGAGACCACAGAAAGTCAAGTCGGGGTTGGGGCCGGCACTGAGCATGTGGGCTTGGTCACTGAAGCTCCGCTGTCGCCTTACCCAGCAGTTGGGGTATTTCTCCTTTGTTCTCCCTCCCCCTGGTGCAGGATGTGCAATGCCGTCCAGCACACGACGTACACACTTCCCACCCACGCCTGCAGGAAGGCCGCCTGACACCATCCCCTGTTTCTCATCCTCCAATTGCTGTGTGCCCAGTCTCCACAGAGCGCCGCTCGCATCACGGGACCAGAACCCCCCCCCCCACAGGAGAGGAAACCAGTCCAATGGACATTCAAGCCTCTCCTACCCAGCCAACCCCCAGCTGCACGGGCTCGCTCCTGAACCCGGTTCACTGGCGTGGTGCAAGGTAAGGCGGATGCCTCAACCCTCAGCACCACCGGGGCTGACCCCGGTTACATGTGTAATTAACAAAATACTTAAAACCCACGCTGACGAATGGGTCATTTCTCCACTGTATTGTTTTTGCAGCTGCACCTGAGGTTGTGGAGCAGATCCCTCCCAATACTTTTTCCTTTTTCCTAGGTACCATGGGGTCACACTAGTCCCCATGTGTTTGGAACCTATAAGGGACTACCAGCCTTGATTCCTTCTTCACTTGGAACAGTCTAGAGCACAAATGCTTACCAGGGACTTGTATCACCAATTCTGAAAAAAAAGTACTATAATTAGCCAGCCCAGTGGTGCTGAGGGTTGAGGTGTTGGACACCACACCTCACGCCACACCAGCGACCCAGGTTTGGGAATGAGCTCGGGCCGCGGGGTCAGCAGGGGTGAGAGAGGATCAGGCGTTCGGAGGCCTGCTCTCCTCTCTCGGGGGGAGGGAGACCTGTCATCCTGCTCATTGACTGCCCTCTGGCAGTGGCTGGAGGGCAGTACAGGTTGGGTGACGTGCTGGTGGAGAGGCGGGGACGGGAGGAAAGGTGAAAATGGAGCCTGGCAGGTTCCGTGATGGCTCCTGCGTCTGCAGAGGTCTGCCCCGGTGTGTCTGGATTTGAACATATGAAGAAGCCAGCAGAAGAAGGCCATTTGGTCTATCAAGTCTGCTCATGTTGCAGGGTTCCCAGCTTGAGCTATTGTCCCTGCCCCCTCTCCCCACTCCTGCCATCCTCCCTGCCCATGACCCTTACACTCCCCCCATACCTGTCCCAGCCTCTCTTAAAGCTCCCCACTGTCTTCAACGAGATTGCCTCTTCTGACAGCGCATTCCAAGTATCCACCACTCTCTCTGTGAAGAAGTGCTTCCTGACCTCCCACCCTCCAGCTTAAGACTGTGTCCCCTCATGATATGGTTGCCACTCAGCTTAAAGAGACTCTCCTTATCAACCTTATTTATCCCTTTCAAGTACTTGAAGGTCCCAATCATGTCCTCTCTCTCTCTCTCTCTCTCTCCCTCTCCTGTCTTCCAGGGAGTACACGTTCAGTGCCCTCAATATCTCCTCATATGCCTTACCCTGCTGACCGGCTATCATTTTTGTAGCCCTCCTTTGGACTTTCTCCAGCAGGTTAATGTCCTTTTTGAGGTGTGGGCACCAGTACTGAACTCCATACTGTAGATGCAGCCTTACCAGTGACCTGTACAAGGACAGTATAACCTCCTCTCTCCTACTACTGATCCCCCTAGATATGCATCCCAGCATTTTGTTTGCCCTTGCTGCTGCTTTCTTGCACTGCGTAGAATGCTTCAGGTCTCTAGTGATCATCACTCCCAGGTCCTTCTCCTTCTCTGATGCAGATACTTGGACTCCACCCAGGTGGTACTCTGTCCTAGGATTCTTGACTCCAATATGCATAACTTTGTATTTCTTGGCATTGAAGCCAAGCTCCCAGATCCTGGACCACCTCCCTAGCTTTGCCAGATCTTCCTGTAGGTCCTGTATCCCTTCAGCTGTGTCCACTCTCCCACAGAGCTTGGTGTCATCCGCAAATATGCACATTTTGCCTTTAATGGCATCTCCAATGTCATTGATGAAGACATTGAACAACACTGGCCCCAGCACAGAGCCCTGCGGGACCCCACTGGTTACCTGTCTTGTGCCAGATAATTCTTCCCCCATAACCACCCTCTGGGTTCTGTCCTTCAGCCAGTTTTCCACCCATCTGGGCATCTTTTCCCCAACCCCAAGATCCACCAACTTCCTGATCAACCTTTTGTGGGGCACAGAGTCAAAGGCCTTGCTGAAATCTAGATAGAGGATGTCTACCGCTTGGTCCCTATCTACTGTCTTAGTGACAGTCAAAGAAGTCAATCAGATTTGTTTGACACGACCCCTTCCCCCCCATGTACCCATGCTGCCTCACATCCTGGAGACCGTGCTCCTCTAGATATTCCACCAACCTTTCCTTCAGTATGGTCTCCATGAGCTTGCCCACAATGGAGGTCAGACTGATTGGTCTGTAATTCCCTGGGTCATCCTTGGGACCGCTTTTTGTGGCGCAGCACTACATGTGCTGTTCTCCAGTCCTGCAGTATTATGCCTGTCTCTAGCGAACTATTAAATAGGTCTGCCAGTGGCCCTGCCAGCTCCTCAGCCACTTCCTTTAGTACTCTTGTATGTACTCTGTCCTGGCCTGGTGATTTGTCCACCTTCAATGCCAGCAGCCCCTCCCTCACTCTATCCTCCTCTATCACTACATCTGTGTTCCCCTCCCCCCCTTTGATTTGGTCTTGGGGGAGACACCAGCACCCTCCTCCCTGGCCCCGTCGCGGGGACTAATCCATGGGGGATTGGCCGGGTTGGCAATACGGGGACATGGGAAGAAGCCAGAGAGTGAATCTCCCCGCAAAGAGAAACCACAGCCACCTGACAGGGCTCCCAGGAGGAAAAGAATGTTGTATATAATAAAAAAAAAAAAAAAAAGGTACTATAATTCATGTTTCACTGGAAATAATGGAATTTGCAGAAACATATAAGAAAGTCACCCTGAAATTGTTGGAAAACTATCCAACTTATCTGGGAGCCCTGAATATTCCAAGCAGAATGATAAGGCACACTGGAGATACTGAGACGAGTGTTATGTTCTACTCTAAATGAGAGCTGCTGAGGCGGGGTAAAACCAGTCCCCTCTCTGCCCCACTCCTGATCCCAGCATCGAGAAAACTCTCTGCCTAAAACACTCTCCTCCATTAGCTGCCTGTTTACCATCATTTTATGCTGCTTATCTTTCTGCTCATCAGCTGGCTTCTATCACAGTGTGGGGTTCATTTTGCTATCTCACACAAATGACACAAGAATCCCAACAGGACTGTACAGGTATACTGACTAATCCTGTGGCACATTGCCCTGTCTTCCACGTAATTTAGGATACATGTGGTGACATCATAGTTTATTATCATGTGCCATGCTTTGCATCAGAAAATAATAACTCTGGTGCTCCAGGGCGCTGTGTATAAACACAGATGTTACAGTGTTTTACTGCAGTGTTAACTCAGAATGCTGGGGTGAGAAGCAAGTATGGCAAATCTGCCCTGATACGGAGAGAGACCCTTGCTTTTCAAGGGGATCCACACTACTAAGAAGGGAGATGCTTGATCTTACATAGGCATACACATTAGTACAGAAGGAAACCCTCACAATCACATGGGAATCCATGCTAGTACAAGTGTGAAACCTGCACTATTAAGTGATGAATGCACAGTAGTATGGAGGGAGAGCCTCACTATTATACGGGGATCTGCACTAGTACAGAGTGAGACGCTTGCTAGTACTTGAGCATTCACACTAGTAGAGAGGAAGACCCTTGCCTGTACATGAGAATCCATGCTAATATGGTGGGAGACTCATGCTACTACATAGGAATCAACACTACTATGAAGTGAGACCCTGGCTATTATATGGGAAGACACACTAGAACAGAAAAAGACACTCACAATCACATGGGGACCAATACTAGTATGGCCGGAGATCCTCATTATTACATGGGGACCTGCACTAGTGTGGAGAAGACCCTTGCCATTACATGCGGACCAACACTATTATGGAGGAAGAACATCGCTATTACACTAGTACCTGCAGTAACGCAGAGGAAACCCTCGCTATCACATGGGCTAGCACTAGTATGGAAGGAGAACCTCACTATTACATGGGCTCCGCATGACTGTGGAGAAGACCATTGCCATCCTATGGGAATTAATACTAATATGGAGGGAAACCTTCAGTATTACATGGGACTCTGCACTAATGCAGAGGAGACCCTTGTTATCACAAGGGGACTAACCCTAATATGGAGGGAGACCCTCGCTATTACATGAGGATCTGCAGTAATGCAGAGGAAACCCTTGCTATCACATGGGTACCAACACTAGTATGGAGTGAGACCCTCATTATTATGTTTGCTTGCATGCATGCGCAAGAAAAATTTTGTCACAGCTTAGGAGAGAAGCGGGGTTTTGGAGGTGCGGCACTGTGGGGGCCAATGGCCCCAGTGCCTTTTGAGGCTTGACCCGCTTTCCCCAATGCGGTGGCACGTTGCTGCTGACACTACTTCAGCCAGCGTGCCACCGCCTTGAAACAAATCCGCCGCTGCAATGGGGGAGCGACCCATCATTGCAGGGTGGTGCCCTGCCGTCCCCGACCCAGTTAGTTTGCCGATGGGGGAGCCCACTCCCCATCAGCATACTGTAACCCCCTCCCAATTTGTTGTGTGTCGAGGGGGTGTCCAATCCCCATTGGCATCATGCACCTCCCCAACAGTCTTTCTTTGCTGATGGGGGGTCCAATCCCCATCGGCCTCAGTCCCCCAGTTCAATTTGCCGACGGGGGCCCACTCCCCATCAGCATAGTCCCCCTCCAAATTGGTTGTGTGCTGAGGGGTGCCCAATCCCCTTGGCCTCCCCTGGTATGTGCTGGACGGGTGTCCACCCCATCGGCTACTGCCTCCCCAAAACACTTAGGTGGCATCATGGAGAGCCAAATGTCCCTGTTGGGGGGGGGGGACATTTTTTTTTTTTTTTCTAAACCTGTAAAACAGAAAACAGTCTTTCATTGAGTTCGGTGGCCCTTCCACCAACCTGCGCCCACCCTCTGCACACCCTGCCTCCCCCACACCCCCTCACCCCACACGTACCTCTGGAGCCCAGCGCGACAATCTTCGGTGGACCGGAAACACGTCTACACTCTTCAAATAGACAGGATGGAGGCAAATGGGGAGCCAAAGGAAGTTCAGGAAGAGTTTAGGAAACTGGGGAGGGGTCTCAAGCAAGTAGCTACTTCTGTCACTTTCTCAGAAGTACTACCTGTGAGAGGCAAGGGAGAGCATAGGAGTGCAAGGAACCAGGAACTTTAACTCATGGTTGAAGAACTGGTGCTGTGAGGAAGGGTTTGGATTCATTGGTGACTGGGGATCCACCTGGAGGATGGAGGTTTGTTCAAGCCTGACGGCCTGCATCCATCCTGGAGGAATCAAGCACTCAATGATAAGTTTAAATGCTACAATGACAAGCATTTAAACTAGCAAAGGGTGGCAGGCCAGCAAGGAGGGTACCTACTTGCTCACCCCCCACAGCTAGCAGTGGAACCAATGAACCAGAGGAGTGGCTATCTCTGCAAAGCATTGTGCAAAAGATGGAGATTAGTGCCCAAGAGGTGGATAAGCAGAAAAGGGGCAAAATTCAGCAGGCGGGCAGACAGCAAGGAGAACCAGGGATAAATGACAACCAAGGAAGGGGCTGGAGCAGAACTGTGAAACAGTCTAGGGAGGTCAAATCATGGAAAGCCATGTGTGCAAATGCCAGGAGCCTTAGCAACAAGATGGAAGATCTGGAGGCTGTCATGGTGCAGTCAGACCTGGACATTGTGGCCATCACTGAAACCTGGTGTAATGATAACCACGATTGGGAGATGGCCATACCAGGCTACAACATATTCAGAAGAGACAGAGCAGGCAGGAAGGGAGGAGGAGTGGCACTGTATGGAAAAATGACATAAGGGCCACAGAGATCCAGGAGGAACAAAATGGGAGAGATACTGTGGGTTAAGCTGGAAAGGAAAATGGGGACAGTCATCCGCACAGGTGTGGTCTATAGACCACCAGCACAGGAGGAAGAAACAGATAGGAGCTGATGCTAGCCATCCAAAGGATGGCAGACAAGGGTGAGGTAGTACTGGTTGGAGACTTCAATATTCCAGACGTGGATTGGAGCATCCCAGCAGCAGCATCAACTAAGCAGATTTATCCTGGACTCCCTTCAGGGTGCCTTCCTCAAGCAACTGGTCATGGAACCAACTCGGCAGAAGGCAATACTGGACCTTTGCTCACAAACAGGGACAGTGTGATGGGGTAACAGTGGGGAGCACCTGGGAAACAGTGACCACCAGTCATTGTGGTTTGAAATCACAGAAAGAGCAGAACCAAACCACACAAAAACACGTATCCTGGATTTTAGGGGGCAGACTTTGGGAAAATGGGGAGATACTTGAAAGAGGCATTAAGGGAATGGGACAGGAATCAGGGTTGAGGAACAGTGGGCAGTATTTAAAATGGGATTACAAGAACAACAGAATTATGCATTAAGCAGATTAGCAAGAGGAAAGAAGAGGAGACCATTATGGTTTTCCAAAGAGGTAGCAAAGAAAGTGAAAGCCAAAAGATTGCATTCAAGGCAATACAAAAGACACAGGCAGAAGGGGATAGGGAGAAGTACCAGGAGAAGCAAAGGGAGGCAGGAGGTCAGTAAGGAAGCCAAAGCTCAGACAGAAGAGCACATTGCAAAATCAGTGGGTAGAGGGACAAAACCTTTTACAGGTACATAAGTGAAAAAAGAAAAGACAAAGGAGGATAGTGAGACTGAAGGGGAGGATGGGGCCACGTGGAGGATGACAACAGTAAAGCTGACATATTGAACAGGTATTTCTGCTCAGTCTTTACTGAGGAAGAGGGTAATGGGTCTGAAGGGAGTACAAGGGTGAGAATGGTGCAGAAATGGACACAAGTCCCTTTACGAGAAAGGGTCCTGAAGGAACTGGAAGTAATAAGAGTTGATAAAGCAATGGGGCCAGATGGGGTGCACCCAGGGTCCTTAAAGAACTAAGAGAGGTGGTGGCTGAACCTCTGGCTATCCTGTTTAGCCGATCACTGGAAACAGGGGAGTACCCAAAGACTGGAGGACAGCAGATGTAGTCCCCTTATACAAAGTGGGAACAAAGAGGAAGCAGGGAACTACAGACCAGTCAGCCTCCACCTCAGTAGTGGGGAAAGATCATGGAAGCACTACTGAAGGAGATTGTAGAACATCTGGTTGTCAATGGACTACAGGACCCAAGGCAGCATGGTTTCACCAGGGGAGGTCATGTCAGACCAACCTCGTTGAATTTTTGACTGGGTGACTAGGGACGTGGATCAGGGAGGGCAGTGGACATGGCCTATCTGGACTTCAGCAAGGCCTTTGACACTGTGCCACATAGAGACTATTACACAAACTGGGAATATGGGTGTGGGCAGGACAGTAGTGTGGTGGGTAGGTAACTGGCTGCGTGGCAGGACACAGAGGTGGTGGTAATGGCTGTCACTCCACAGAGGGAAGAGTGACCAGTGGGGTACCACAGGGATCAGTGCTGGGACGGTCCTATTCAACATCTTCATCAGTGACATTAGCAGGACCTAGAAGGCAGAATTTCACTGTTCAGCTGATGACACAAAGCTCTGTAACAGAGTAGACACACCAGAGGGTGTAGACAGAATGAGAAGCGACCTGCAGAAACTTGAAGAATGGTCAGGGTTTGGCAGTTGAAATTCAATGCAAAGAAGTGCAAGATAATGCATATGGGGCACAAAACCCTGGCACAATATATCAGTTGGGGGTGAGGATATAGCATGCACTAAGCAGGAAAGGGATCTTGGGGTTATCATCTCTGATGACCTCAAGGTAGGGAAACAGTGTGACAAGGCAGCAGGTAAAGCAAATAGGATGCTGGGATGTATAGGCAGGGGCATCACCAGCAGGAAAAGGGCAGTCATAATTCCACTATACAAGACACTAGTGAGGCCCCACCTGGAGTACAGTGTACAGTTCTGGAGACCATACCTACATAAGGACATAGACAGGGTAGAGAAGGTTCAGAGGAGGGCAACAAAGATGGTGCATGGATTGCATCACAAGTCCTATGAAGACAGGTTGAAGGAACTGAACATGTACTCCTGGAGGAGAGGAGGGAGAGAGGGGGGATATGATAGAGACATACAAGTATCTTACAGGGAGGAACAGGGGTGCAGGAAAACACTATTTTAAGCGAAAAAGATGTTCCAGGACTAGAGGGCATGGGATGAAGTTGGAGGAGGACGATTCAGAGGAAACATGAGAAAGAATTTCTTCACAGAACGGGTGGTGGACAAGTGGAACACCCTGCCAGAGGAAGTGGTGGGGGCTGAAACAATCACGGGATTTAAGAATGCATGGGATAGACATAAAGGAATTCTGGAGGTCAGGGGTAAGGGGCAACAGACTTCTAGGAAAACAAACTGAACTTACAAGCTCAAATGGGCAGACTGGGTGGGCCATAGGCCCTTATCTGCCGACACTGTCTATGTATCTATGTATCTAGTTCAGTGGAGGGCAACTAAAATGGTGCAGGGTCTGCAAGAGAAGCCATACAAGGAGAGGCTAAAGGAGCTTAATATGTATACCCTTGAGGAAAGGAGGGAGAGGGGGGACATGATAGAAACGTTTAAATACCTCAGTGGAATCAACAAAGTCCAAGAAGGTAGCATCTTTCAGAAAAAGAGATGTGCAAGAACAAGGGGACGCAATTTGAAGATACAGGGGGGACGGCTCGGGGGCAATGTGAGGACGTATTTTTTCACAGAGAGGTTGGTGGACACAACTGTGGGAGAATTCAAGAATGCATGGGACAGACATAAGGCAATTCTTGTGGGGGGTAGGAAGAAATAGGCTGTTGGTTAAATAGGATCTGCAGCTTATCCTCTAGATAGGGAAATGGACAGACTAGGTGGGCCAAGCAGTCCTTATTTGCCGTCAAAGTCTATGTTTCTATGTTTCAAAGCCGACCTGAACTGAAGAAATGCCAGTAAGCTGTATAATGGCATAAATAGAGTTTTTTTTCAACTTTTGTGCATATCTCAGGCATTTTTGGGAATTTTAGCACCAAATTTTCAACATGGGGTTATTGGGACCCCTCCTCATGAATTCAGCCACTGTCATGGCATTATTTGGTCCTGAAAGGTGATTTCGTGATCACTGCGCGGAATCGCCTTTCGTGACCAAGTAATGAAACGACAGCGCCAGTGTTCATGAGGTGGGCTCACAAAAAGCCTGTGTTGCAAATTTGGTGGAAAAAAATCAAAAAAATGACTGTTTCATGAGCGTGCATTGTGCAGTTTCCACACATGCTCGTACCTTAGCGAATTTGTAATATTTTCACTCCAGATTTTCAACATTGGCATTTTTCCACACCTGCTTATGAACAGTACAGCTGTCATTTTTCACATCCCGACCGAAATGTGTTTTTGCATTTCCGGTGCAGAATAGCGTGGTCACTGTGGGAAATCAGTGTTTGGGACACATTAAGAAAATGACAGTGACACTGTTCACAAGCAGAGGTCCTAAAATGCCTATGTTGAAAATTTGGTGACGTAAGTCCATAAAATGACTGTTACGAGCATGCATTGCGCAGTTTCCACACATGCTCATAACTTCATGAATTTGTAATATTTTCATTCCAGATTTTCAACATCGGCATTTTTCCACAACTCCTTATGAACAGTACAGCTGTCAGTTTTCACATCCTGGCTGAAATGTGTTTTTGCACTTCCGGCGCGGATTAGCGCAGTCGTTGTAGGAAATCAGTGTTTGGAACACATTAAGAAAATCATACTGACTCTGATCATGAGCAGAGGACCTAAAATGCCTATGTTGAAAATTTGGTGACAAAAGTCCATAAAATGACTGTGTTACAAGCGTGTGTTGTGCAGTTTCCACGTATGCTCGAAAGTGCGCAAATTTGCAATATTTTCACTCGAGATTTTCAACATTGGCTTTTTGTCACACCCCCTTATGAACATTACTGCTGTCATTTTTCATATCCTGCCCGAAATATGCGTTTGCACATCTGGCACACAATGGCGCATGTTTCGGACAGATTAAGAAAATCATAGTGACTGCGTTCATGAGCAGAGGTCACAAAATGCCTATGTTGAAATAATTCCACTAAATGACTGCAGTACAAGCATGTGTTGCACATTTTTCACGTACGTTTGCAACTTCGAGCATTTTTAATATTTTCACTACAGATTTTCAACATTGCCATCTCTTCACACCTCCCTATAGATGGTACAGCTTATTCTTCACATCCTGCCTGATCTGTGTTTTCGCACATCTGGTGCAGAATGGCACAGTTGCTGTGGAAACTCGAAGTTTGGGACACATTAACAAAATCACAGTGCCACTGTTCATGAGAAGAGATCCCAAACGCTTTCACGAGGTGAAGGTCACAAAAAGGCCATGTTGAAAAGTTGTAGTGCAAATACCAACACACGCCCTGGGCATTAGGGTTTCTAACCATAACGTCACACCCTGTACACACTGACAGGCATCAGAGGTGTAACTTTGGATCACTGGCTGTAATGCTTATGCCATCCAACCCCCACCCTGAAGCCAGTGACGGGCATTGAGGTGTGCCTTGCACTCTTCAGCCCCAGACTTCACCCCATTCTCCTGTACTGCACCCATTTCAGCATATGTCCTTATGAAATGGGGTGACTGTGAAGCCGAACACCCCAAGGCACACCTCAACACTTGTCGGTGTCTACAGGATAGGGTGAGGTGAAATGCCGTGAGCATTACGGGCAATGACCCACAGGCACACCCCAATGCCTGTCCATCTTTGCAGGGTGGAGGTGAGATTGGCATGAGTTCAATACTTCACTGCCACTCCTATTCTTCATCTGTCTAACTCCTGCACGTCCAATGCTAATATCAGCAAGCAAACATTCGGCACTGACAAATGCTTGTTACATGAGGATCTGCATTAGTGTAGAGGAGACCTTTGCCATCACATGGGGACCAACACTAGTATGGAGGGAGACTCTTGCTGTTACATGGGGATCCGACTAGTATGGAGGAGACCCTCAAGATTACATGGGAATCTTTACTAGTACAGACACTTTCTTTTAATTGATAAAGGCACACTAGTATGGAGGGATGCCCTCACTATTAAATGATGAATAGAAGCATAGACAGTGATGGCAGAAAAAGACCAGTGGTCCATCCAATCTGCCTGTGGTTACCCAAGACCTAGCGTCTATCAGGGACCAATTTCCCCCACCCCACCCCCGCGGACACACTGTAGAGCTTTCTATTATTTCCTTTACTCTGTCCCATCCATGCTTGAAGCCTTCCACAGTTTTGACACCCACCATTTTGGCAGGCAGGCTGTTCCATAACTCCGCCACCCTTTTGGTAAAATAATACTTCAAGTCCCTCCTGAAGCTCCCCCCTTTCAATTTCCATACATGCTCTTGTGTCAATGAGCTGGTGTTCCTATTAAATAATTCTCAGCAGTTCACTTTATTAATCCCCTTCAGAAACTTGAAGGTCTCTATCATATCTCCCCTCTCCCTCTTGACCTCTAGCAAGTACATGTGTAACCCCTAGCTGGCGCTATTCCAAGGGCTACTACCCCTGCCTGCTTGGCTACTGACAGGTTGAGGGGCCTAGGTTCTATGGCGAATGCCTGCACCCAGAGGTCAGGGTTTGTAGTGGTTAGACTAGTTTGGTCACAGCCCTCTGGGACACTGAGATCCCCTTTTATTCCCTCTAGTGACTCACTCAGTACACAGGAGTTACAGCTCCAATACCCCACGTATACACACTGTTCACGCATAAAGTACCACTTACCCTCGAAACTGATTCTGCAAAATCTGGAGCACGTCTCTGAGGACCCCCTGTAAAATAAGGTTAAACAACATGCACAGCAAAATACAATGCTGTTTCCATAAGCACCAACACCACAGACAGTATATAGTATAACAACAACAAATCTGATTTATTTAGGGGACAGTAACACGGGAGAGGGGAATCAGGTTAATTGGTGATATTAAATCACAGTACTGTGCACACATACAGGGTCTGAAAAGTCACACTCTGGGTACCCAGGTTGGGGGGGGGGCTAGCCAGGTCCGTTGCCCGGGGTTGGCCGGCAGGTGCAGATGGATAGGGCCCTGTACATAGCACCAAAATGGCATTGGTCAGATTACAAAATAAACTCCTCAGGGCAAGAGATGGAGGAGACCGGTCAATTCTCATTCTCCTCAATCTCTCTTCAGCATTTGACACCATAGATGACATTGTGCTTTTGGATCACCTTAGAGTACTGTGGACTCTCCGGTACTGTCATCAACTGATTTGAGTCCTATGTCTCATGGAGGAAGCAATGGGTGGTGATGGGGAATTTTTTCTCCTCTCTGAAGCTCCTGCCCTGTGGAGTTCCTCATAGTCTGATCCTGTCACCGATGTTGTTCACAGTGCACATGCTACCTTTGGGAGAGCTCATCAGATGTTACACTCTGGGTTTTCACTGCTGTGCAGATGACACCCAGCTGTATATGTCCTCTGCCCCTGGAACAAATGATGCTGTGGAAGTGCTAAATAATTGCCAGGCCGAGATCCAGAACTGGATGTCCTTCAACTGGTTGAGGCTGAATCCCAACAAGACAGAGGTACTGAGTCGGCCCACCGGCACAGTGGTTGGATTTCCACTTGCGACCCTGGTGACCCAGGTTCGGGAATGGACCCGGGTTGTCAGAGGGCCAGCCAGGGGGAGAAGGATCGAGCGTCCCTAGACTGATCTACTTCTCCGGGGGGAGGGGGAGGGTATGTGATCGGTGTCCAGTGACACCCAGCAGAGGCTGGGTTGCCACAAGCACACGGACGCCCGGACATTTCAGGGGCAGGGTGGATGCTGGTTATCATTGCATGTCCCCGCCCCTCCTTACTGGAGGAAAAAAAAATCTGGGCCCGCCTCGTCTTCATGACACCCTGCTCCCGGGCCTCTCATCACCTCTGATACTGGCTTCCCCTGACCAGATACCAGAATTGTGGCGTTAAGGACTGGTGCTGCAACCCCACCCTCTGGGGGGCAAGCCAGAGGTGACTGGGGATGAATCGCAGGCTATGATCGGGGGTGGAGGTCCCGGGGGTCCATGACCAGGGCAGATATCCCGACGGCCAGGTACCACCAAAAAGTAATAAATAAAAAAAAAATTAAAAAAAAGACAGAGGTACTAGTGATTGAGCCTGGTCCCGGGTGTGATAGGAGTGCCTCTGGGTTGACAATGGCAACCACTCCATTGATGGCTTCTACTAGAGTGAGAAATTGGGGCATCTCCTGGATGACAGGCTAACACTTGGTGCTCAGGTGTCATCTGTTGTCCAAAGTGTTCTTTATACCTATCTTATCTAGTTCTAGGGAAGCTTAAAGAAGCACAGTTATGTGTGCAAATGGGCAGACTAGGTGGTCCATAGGCTCTTATCTGCCATCAACATCTATGTATCTACGTATCACTTAAGGAATAAAGCTCAGATTAAACCCCTAGATCTGCCCAAGTACCTGCCATCACTAGTGCATGCCTTTGTTACATCCAGGTTAGACTACTGTAATGCTCTGTACTTCAGGGTTGGTGGAGGGAATCTCCACCGGCTGCAGCTGGTGCAGAATACAGCGACCGGGTTACTGACGGGCCTGCCTAAGTTATGTCATGTGACCCCGGTCCTGCGAGATCTGCACTGGCTGCCTGTCAAGTGGAGGATCATCTTCAAGGTCGGTTGACTCACCTATAAGGCGCTATACGGCTCAGGCCCTGACTACCTGACTGAGCTTACATCTGCCATTCCAGTTCACTCTCTCTGCTCCTCCACCAGGGGTCTCCTTGCAGTTCCGAGGGCCAGGCTGAAAACCACAGGTGACCAAGCATTCAAGGTGACTGGCCCAATCCTCTGGAACTCACTTTCCAGCTTTGTAAGGGAGGCTCCGTCGGCAGAGGCATTCAAGAAGGGTCTGAAAACTTATCTTTTTAAACAGGCATTCCTGGATTAATTGCAGCTATTTTTAAGTATAAATTATTATTTATTAATGTTTATTTATGCTTAAATTTTAACTTTTATTTGTATAACCCTCTACAGCTTTGATTTACATGTTGTTGTTACCCTGCATGTTTTTGACTTTTGTAAGGTGCCCACAGCCCCTGGGATTGTGCGCCATATAAATAAAGTTTACCTTACCTTACCTCACTGTTACATGGGGAGACCCACTAGTGCAGAGGTAGACCCTCACTATTACATGGGGAGATACACTTGTATAGGGAGACACACTTGTATGGGAAAGACACTTTCTATTATATGAGGAGACACACTAGTACAGGGTAGACCCTCACTGTTAAATGGAGATCCACACTAATATGATGGTAGAGTTTTGATGTTACCGTGTATGAGCATTTACACTAGAATGGAGGGAGATCCATGGGCTGCTGGTCAAGATGAATACTGCTCCTGACACATGCCAAATCATTAAGCATTTGTAACTTTATGGGAAGGGCAGTGTACATTGGAAAATAAATGAATTGTAGGACAGAGGGGTTGTTCTTGGGGGCAGATATTTTGTGTGAGGGCATGGGGGTTTGCACATGTGGGACATGTAGGCAGAGGTTCAGCATGTGAGGTGGACGTGCTGGTATTGGCGGGGGTTGTACATTTGAGGCAATAATACTGACTGGGTAGGTGTGATGGTTGTACAAGTGAAATAGGCATGCATGGTTGGTTGGAGATAGTACATGTGGAGCAGGCATGTTGAGAGCATAAATGGGTGATGTACTGCTTTATTGGGGTGTATAGGGCAGGGAAGAGGTTATGAATGCAGGGTTGGCATGAAAGAGCACTGTGCAGTGGGTTTCTTTATGTGGGGCAAGACTGTTGGGGTTTATAAAGGTGGGGGAGGATCTACATGTGGGGGTATATTGGGGTCTGTCAGGATGGTGGTGTGCACATTGAGAACCCGAGAACCATGGGAAAAACCTAGGATTAGAACAAGGAAGCATGAAAAATCAGTTTTTGTATGTTATTTATCATGAGTGTTTTGAATAATCTGATGCTGTTTTGGTAGTAGTAAAATTATATTCAATGTTACATACATGTGTATGAATATGACTATTCACAGCCCCCCCCTACAAAACAGGGTACTAAATGAGGAAAAGACCAAGTTAGAAAGGTCAGTGGGGGATGTTGCTACAAGAGGTAAAGCCATCAAAAAATGGAGAGCAATGAGTACCAATGCCCGTAGTCTGGGTAACAAGCTTCCTGAATTAGTGGCCTTGATGGAGGAAGAACATCTGGATATCGAGGCAGTCACAGAAACATGGTACACACAGAACCATGACTGGGACATAAACATACCAGGATACACTATCAACAAGAGGGACAGGGAGGGTAAAAGAGGAGGAGGAGTAGCTCTCTACATAAGGGAAGGAATCAAAGCAACAGAACAAAAGGGTAAACAGGGAGAAGAGGAAGCACTGTGGGTCAATTTGGAGACAGGCAATGGCACCACAATCCGCACAGGGGTTATATACAGACCCTCATCTCAGGGGAGGAAATGGACAAGGGAATGTTATAAAGTATACTTAGAATGGCAGAAAAAGGGAAGGTATTGCTGATGGGGGATCTGAGTATGCCCGATGTTAACTGGAGTGCAGTTGCAGCAGCCACTTCTAAGAGTGGGGTTATTCTAGATGCCCTACAGGAGGCATGCCTTAGACAACTAGTATTGGAACCCACTCGAGAGGGAGCAATCTTAGACATGATACTTTCAAGTGGAGACGGAGAGAAGATCTCAGATGTAGAAGTAGGTAGCCATCTGGGAACTAGCGACCATCGAACAGTATGGTTCACGATAAACACAGTAGTAGAGTCAAGCCATACAAAGGCAAAAGTACTGCACTTTAGGAGGGCTGACTTTGCCAAAATGGGTGAGTGCCTAAGGAATGCACTAGCAAATGGGCAGGAAGGAGGGGTGGAAGAACAATGGGGAATAATCAAAACTGCCATCACAGAGGCAACAAGCCTTTGTGTGAAGCAAATAAACAAAACAAAAAGATGTAAGAAACCACTATCGTTCTCAAAGGAGGTGGCAGGGAAGGTTCAAGAGAAAAATAAAGCATTCAGTAAGTACAAGGAATCACAGAAGGAGCAGGACAGAAAATTGTATCGGTTAAAGCAAAGGGAAGCTGGGAAGGCAGTCAGAACAGCAAAGGCCCAAACCGAGGAAAAGATAGCCAACTCAGTTAAGAAGGGGGATAAAACCTTTTATAGGGTACATCAGGGAGCGAAGGAAGACCAAGGGAGGGATAGTGAGGCTTAATAAAGGGAGGGGGTGGGCAGAGGTGACTGTGAAAAGGCAGAGATACTAAACAAATATTTTTGCTCAGTATTCACAAATGAAGAGGGGGAGGTACCTAAAACAAACAATAGAAACACTCTGGATACAGAAGTTGATACCAGTCCATTTACAGAAGAAAGGGTTCTGAAAGAACTCCTAAAACTGAAGGTGGACAAAGCAATGGGGCCTGATGGGATTCATCCCAGAATTCTAAAAGAACTAAGGGCAGAACAAGTGACACCACTGACTACCCTCTTTAACAAATCATAGGAGGATGGGGTGGTACCGGAGGACTGGAGGAGGGCAGATGTGATTCCACTTCACAAAAGTGGGAGCAGGGCAGAAGCAGGAAACTACAGACCTGTTAGTTTAACCTCAGTGATAGGGAAAATGATGGAATCACTTCTGAAAGAAAGAATTGTCAAGTACCTAGAGGCCAGAGGGGCACAGGACCCAAGGCAGCAAGGATTCGCAGCAGGAAGGTCATGTCAGACAAATCTAATAGATTTCTTTAACTGGGTGACTAAAGTAGTAGATCAAGGAGGGGGCTGTGGACATGGCCTACCTAGACTTCAGCAAGGCATTTGACACAGTCCCACACAAAAGATCGTTATACAAGTTAGCCAGCCTGGGAGTGGGTCCCAAGATGGTAGCCTGGGTAAAGAATTGGCTGGAGAATAGGACACAGAGGGTAATAGTAAACGGAGTCCACTCCGAAGAAAGGGGGGTTACTAGTGGGGTACCGCAGGGTTCAGTACTAGGACCGGTCCTCTTTAATGTCTTTATAAGCGACATTGCAGAGGGACTGGAAGGAAAAGTATGTTTCTTTGCAGGCGACACCAAGATCTGTAACAGAGTTGATACACAAGGTGGGGTGGAAAGGATGAGAAGGACTTGGCAAGGTTGGAGGAATGGTCAAATGTATGGCAGCTTAGATTCAATGCTAAGAAGTGCAGGTAATACACATGGGAAACAAAACCCAGGAAAGAGTACACAATGGGGGTAAGATACTAACAACAACAAAAATGGAAAGGGACCAGGGGGTAGTCATATCAGATGACCTAAAGGTGGGCAAGCAATGTGAGAGGGCAGTAAGGAGGGCTGGGAGATACTGAGATGCGTAGGGAGAGGCATCACCAATAGAAAACAGGAAGTTGCTATCCCTCTGTACAGACGGCTGGTGAGACCCCATCTGGAGTACTGCATGCAGTTCTGGAGACCCAGTCTCCGCAAAGACATAAACAGGATGGAGGCAGTCCAGAGAAAGGCAACTAAAATGGTGCAGGGTCTGCACCGGAAGACATATGAAGAGACACTTAAGGAGCTTAACATGTATAGCCTCGAAGAAAGGAGGGAGAGGGGGGACATGATAGAAACTTTCAAGTACGTCAAGGGAATCAACAAAGTCCAAGAGGGTAGCATCTTTCAGAAAAAGAGGTGTGCAAGAACAAGGGGGCACAATTTCAGGATGGGGGGAATGCTCAGAGGTAATGTAAGGAAGTATTTTTTTCACAGAGAGGGTTGTGGATGCATGGAACGGCCTTCCGGAGGAGGTAGTGGAGTCAAAAACAGTGGTGGAATTCAAGAATGCATGGGACAGACATAAGGCAATTCTAGGGTGTCAGGGTAGGAAGAAGTAGGCTGTTGGTTAACTAGGATCTGCAGCTTATCCATTAGGTAGGGAAATGGACAGACTGGGTGGGCCAAGTGGTCCTTATCTGCCGTGAAATTCTGTGTTTCTATGAAATTCTATGAGCCTCAGCTCATGTTCAGTGGGTACCATTACATGATGAACCTGGTTACAATAATAAAAAGCCTTTAAATACATTCATACTTCTATACATACTGTTTACTTTTGATTTCGATTTTTTATCATATTATCAATATGTACATTCCATTTACAGTATTTATGAAGCCAGACCCCAAGGTATCTATAGGCTTCCATTTGTTCTAGTGTTTTGTTGTCAAATGTTTTAATTTCCAGACCTTCATTCCCAATGATTACTCTGTTCAAGTGTCTAAATGTCTTGACACTTGACTTTGTAAAAAACAAACAAAACAAAACAAAAAAAGACCTGAAGGAGATCGAACACACTCTGTAACTCACTTAGTATATAGTCTTAGAATAATATAATTCTAGATATTTGTACAAGTAAACCAAAAAGCCACTCCACGTAAACTGCTTGTGCCAGGTAACAGGCAAGTCAAAAGCAAAAGAAAACCGGCACTGAGCATCAGGATTTGCTAAATAGCGACTTCATTGAAGTGCTCTATAGTGCAAAAAGTACATTTGGTGCATACAAAAGGCAGCCATACCATATCAGATGGTGGTGAAGTACAAACAACCACCAGCCAGCTTGGCAATTGTTTGTACTCCATCACCACCATCTGACATGGTATAATTCTCAAAGGAATCCCAAAACAAAATACTGGATGCATGGGATAAAACTCTGTACTAGAGCAGAGGAACGTAACCTCGGAATCGTCATTAGTGATACCCTTAGTAAGGCTAACAGGATGCTGGGATGTAAAGGGAGGGGTATTGACAGTAGAAGGAAGGAGGCGATACTCCCCCTTGGTTCCAAGCCGGTTTGATAGGAAAAAGATCAATGGACTCTACATCAACAATATCGCTGCGACAGTTCCTATACCGACAGCCGACTGAACTGACACATCAGTATAGCGACAAATATCGCCAATGTAACAGTGAGGAAACAAACATCACAGTCGAACTGTAAATGTGGGGGGATCTACCCCCCACACCATCCCCATATATTAATATAACAAACTCCACGGTGCACATACCGCGGAGAAAAATGCAGACGGCAGTTCACGCAGTAGTAACGCCCCTCCTGACAGAGGGCATGGAGACCAAATGCGGCACACCAGTTGAAGTAATACACCTGTCGGTGGCACACACAGCTTGCTGACAGTGCAGTCGCTCCAAATGTGTCGCTGTAATAATGGCATACCCTCCCCCTCTATAGATCCCTGGTGAGACCACATCGGGAGTATTGTGTCCAGTTTTGGAGAACTAACCTCAGAAATGACAAGGATAGGCTGGCGGCAGTACAGCGCAGGGTAACAAAGATGATTCAGGGCCAGCAAGGAAAGTCCTATGAGGAACAACTTATTGCACTGAATATGTATTCATTGGAGGCTAGAAGGGAGAGGTGGGATATGGTGGAGACATTCAAGTTCCTGAAAGGATTGAACAAGGTGATTCCTGAAAGGAATGAGCAAGGTGAACTCCGAGGAAGTGGTTATAAGGAACATCAGCTTAACAACAAGGGGGCATGACTGGAAACTGACAAGGGGATGGTTCAGGAGGGATGCGAGATAGTACTACTTTACGGAAAAGCTGGTGGAACTGTGGAACAGCCTTCTGGCTGAGGTGGTGGCAGCTGGAACTGTGGGTGGTTTCAGATGTGCTTGGGATAGAATGAAGGGGACAGTTATCACTGGCAGGGACAAGGATGGATAAGGACTAGGATAATTTTGGGGGAAGGGGAAAGACCCTGATTGACTCCAGGTCACAGGGTTATATAGAGACCCATGGGCAGATTGGATGGTCCATTGGTCTTTTTCTGCCGTCACCGTTTATGTTTCTGTGTTTCTATGACTGCCTTTTGTATGCATTCATTGCATTTTTTTGCATTGCTGAGCAAACCCTGATGCTCCATGCTGGTTTTTTTTTTTGCTTGTTATATTTGTACAAATGTAGCTTAATTTGTACAACTTGTATGTTTTTTTGCTTTTGTAATCTATGTATCACAATCATATTTAGAATGTATGTCAAACAATCCTTTGTGACTAGTTGCAATTGTAGAAATTTTAATAAAAAGTAAATCAAATATGGGAAAGGCATGTTGGGTTGTGGGAAGGGGGTTACATGTGAGGTAGGCATGTAGGTGTATAAGGGAGACAGCACATGGATGGGGCTGACATGCGTGTGTGTGTGAGACAGATGGTTTGTACATGTGTTGCAGGTCTATCAGAGTGTGAGGGTGGGGCTTCTGTTTGTGGGAAAGATGTTGGAGTATGGGACAGGAGATTCGTACATGTGAGTCAGGCTTGTTAGGGTAGGGGTTCTATATGTGGGAAAGTGGGGGAAGGTGGTTAGTACATGTGAGACAGATATGAGGTATGGGGTAAGAGGTTTTTACATGTGGGACAGGCATAATGGAGTGTGAGAGGGTTCTGCTTGTGGGAAAGATGTTGGAGTGTGAGGCAGGAAATTTGTACATGTGAAATGGATAAAGTAGAGTATTTTGGGAGCAGCAGATTTGTGTATTTAAAGTAGGCAAGTTGGTGTTGATATGGGGACTTCATGCTTCTGTGTTGGTGTAGACATTGGTGCTGGTGTGCGGTGGTGTGTTACGCTGGTACTAACAGTGTGTTATGGCATAGACGCTGTGTGTGGTGCTAATGCTGGTCTGTTAGTATTGACAGTGAAGTGTGGTGTTGGTGTGTTGCTATATGGTCCTCGTGCATTACTGTTGGTGTTGGCATGTTTTGGAGTTGTGTGATGTTGCTATTGATGTGTTGGTTAATGGTGGTGTGCATGTGGTACTGGTGTTGGTGTGGGTTAGTGTTGATGTGTGTAGGTGTGAGCATCACACTGCAAAAGGAGCTTGTCTGTGTGTGTGTGTGGGGGGGTAGACTTTCAGAAAAGTTGTGTTGGGGGAAGTTACCTAAAATGTGAACAACAGTTTCAGATATCTGAAATTATAACTGCAAAACCATTCTTTTCTTTCATTTCCTTAGGTAACGAAAGAAATGTCCTGGATTTCAGCAGACAGGTGTGTACAATGGATCTCACTCGACAAATAACACAAGTGCAGTCACAGTGTTGTCCTACTGCAATATTTTCTGTTCTTTTTGCTCACTGTTAGAGAAACCAATGGGCCAATATGTCTTCATTCTTCTGTCCTTTTAGTCTACAGATTTTGAACAGAGTAGATCTACTTATGGCAAAGCCTTGTACAAACCAACTACCCACTGGAGACATAGTACATCCATCCGTTTGTCTGTCTGTGCAGATAGATGGGTGGATAGATAACAGACATGCAAATAGAGTCTAACCCTGAGTGACTTTTACTTACATCAAAAGGATTTTCTCTGTGTCTCTTCAGTGGTGCCTTATGACAAAAAAAGTTCAGTTCAAAAGTTTAAATGAAAGGCTGCTTGTTTAAACACTGGTTTCACTTTCAGGCTGGAAGGTATGGTGCTTCCTGGAAGAACTCCCTTGAAATGCTTTGTCCCTTCCCTAAGCCATGAGAGCACTGACACCCTCACAATGTGGTACTGTACAAGTATGAACCAGTCTGTGAGCAGTGCCATCTAGACGTGAGGCATCACAATAACACAGCATTACAGTGTTGAGGAATTACAACAGCAGTGCCCTCTCCTGTCTCAGAGACTGACTGTGATTGGGCCATTAAAAGTACAGACAGAAATCCCAGATCATGGATAGTTACTATGATACAGCTAGTACACAGCAGATGCCGCTTTCAAGTGTAGAAGGTCACCATGCTGCTTAATTCCTTGCACACAATATGAGCTTCTTCAGAGCCTCATGGCAACTCACATTATCATGAGGCCATCATCATAACTAAGAATGTTTTAGAGCCAGATCAGAACTATTATACACTGATGGGGCCATTTTATTCATACAAAAAAGAAGTTCAGAATTCAAAGAAATTAAAGAGCAGGTACCTACTGTCAGGCACCCAGCTCCCTTCAAACATGTATAATAGTAGATCTGATCTACTGTTGAGGGGCATTAAAAATTCTATGCACTTCCCTCTGGTTAAAAAGTTATAGCACCCCAACGTTGTATCCCCATAAAAACAAAGCCTTGTCTGACACGTCTCCTTTTGTGATGTCAGAAAATGAATACTGAGGGTGCATGTCATTAACCTGTATGTATGCAATATGTCTATGGCATTTAGTACTATTTAGAGGTGCCACGTAGACAAATCAAAGCAGCTGCTGGAGTAACAGTCCCTGTTTACTAGAGCGTTTACTTTCATTGTTCCAAGTGGCAACTCTAAATAGTTCTACATGTCATTGACAAATGGCACCAATATAGATCTATGGAGCACCCACAAATAGCCTTCATTTTCTGACATCACAAAAGGAGGCATGTCAGACAAGGCTTTGTTTTTATGGGGGTGCATCTTTGAGGTGCTATAACTTTTCAAACCAGAGGGAAGCACACAGAATTTTTAATGCCCCTCAACAGTAGAGCAAATCTACTATTATACATGTTTGAGGGGAGCTGGGTGCCCGACAGTAGGTACCTGCTCTTTAAGCAATGTTGGAATAGTCAAAATTCACATTATGTTTCTGATCAGACTGATATTTTTTTCCGACCCAAATAGTGTCACAAAAGCAGACTTGGCCTTCAATGCTTCCAGACTGCTGTCTGTGGAAGAAGTGCACTCAGGTAGTGAGAGTCAAACAGGGTGCAAGTTTGCATTACTGTTGTGACTGGTTCCACAGTGTTTATTAGTTACACCTCTTGTCTCTCCCACTTTAAGAGGGACATCACTTATTTTTCCACTCAGAATCGTTCCTTTACACATTGAAAATTGGTGCCATCCCGCATAGTTAATTTGCTATTCCACGTTGTAAACTTGGACATTAAAGAGTTCCTGACTCAGCTGAGACAACTTTGAAACAATGAAACATTCAGGTATAAATGTAGCTTGTATTTCATATTTTGTTCTGTAATTCTCCCCTTTATTACTAAAGGTGTTTGCATGAACACAGTATCTCTGCCGTTTTAGCTCTGACTACCTGCTTACACCCGACATCATAATTCTGTTTATGACATCAAAATATGTTGCTGTGGAGATAATTATGTCATAAACTGGAGATTGTAATGTCATGTGTAGAGAAGCAGCCCCAGTAGATATAGTCTAGGGAACAAGGATCTTGTTTTCATGCAACTGTTTTCAGTACTAGAGAAGATGGGGTGCACCCCAGGGTCCTTAAAGAACTAAGAGAGGTGGTGGCTGAACCTCTGGCTATCCTGTTTAGCCGATCACTGGAAACAGGGGAGGTACCCAAAGACTGGAGGACAGCAGATGTAGTCCCCTTATACAAAAGTGGGAACAAAGAGGAAGCAGGGAACTACAGACCAGTCAGCCTCACCTCGGTAGTGGGGAAGATCATGGAAGCACTACTGAAGGAGAGATTGGTAGAACATCTGGTTGTCAATGGACTACAGGACCCAAGGCAGCATGGTTTCACCAGGGGGAGGTCATGTCAGACCAACCTCATTGAATATTTTGACTGGGTGACTAGGGAGGTGGATCAGGGGAGGGCAGTGGACATGGCCTATCTGGACTTCAGCAAGGCCTTTGACACTGTGCCACATAGAAGACTATTACATAAACTGGGGAATATGGGTGTGGGCAGGACAGTAGTGTGGTGGGTAGGTAACTGGCTGGGTGGCAGGACACAGAGGGTGGTGGTAAATGGCTGTCACTCCACAGAGGAAGAGTGACCAGTGGGGTACCACAGGGATCAGTGCTGGGACGGTTCTATTCAACATCTTCATCAGTGACATGGGCAGGACCTAGAAGGCAGAATTTCACTGTTCGCTGATGACACAAAGCTCTGTAACAGATAAACACACCAGAGGTGTAGACAGAATGAAAGGGACCTGCAGAAACTTGAAGAATGGTCAGGGGTTTGGCAGTTGAAATTCAATGCAAAGAAGTGCAAGATAATGCATATGGGGCACAAAAACCCTGGCACAATATATCAGTTGGGGGGTGAGGATATAGCATGCACCAAGCAGGAAAGGGATCTTGGGGTTATAGTCTCTGATGACCTCAAGGTAGGGAAACAGTGTGACAAGGCAGCAGGTAAAGCAAATAGGATGCTGGGATGTATAGGCAGGGGCATCACCAGCATGAAAAGGGAGGTCATAATTCCACTATACAAGACACTAGTGAGGCCCCACCTGGAGTACAGTGTACGGTTCTGGAGACCATACCTACGTGGGACATAGACAGGGTAGAGAAGGTTCAGAGGAGGGCAACAAAGATGGTGCATGGATTGCATCACAAGTCCTATGAAGACAGGTTGAAGGAACTGAACATGTACTCCCTGGAGGAGAGAAGGGAGAGGGGATATGATAGAGACATACAAGTATCTTACAGGGAGGAACAGGGTGCAGGAAAACACTATTTTAAGCGAAAAAGATGTTCCAGGACTAGAGGGCATGGGATGAAGTTGGAGGAGGACGATTCAGAGGAAACATAAGAAAGAATTTCTTCACAGAACAGGTGGTGGACAAGTGGAACACCCAGCCAGAGGAATTGGTGGGGGCTGAAACAATCACGGGATTTAAGAATGCATGGGATAGACATAAAGGAATTCTGGAGGTCAGGGGTAAGGGGCAACAGACTTCTAGGAAAACAAACTGAACTTACAAGCTCAAATGGGCAGACTGGGTGGGCCATAGGCCCTTATCTGCCGACACTGTCTACGTATCTATGTAATTACTGAAAATATATGTAGTAGTAAAGAAAATGGGATGGAGAATCTTACTTTTTAAAATGTTTTCCTAATGCTACCAGGGGCTCTTTAAAGCAGAAGTCTATAAAAATGGGAAAGCTTTAAGCCTGAGGTTCAATGGGCAGAGCAACAACATCACTCCCCCATCAGGCCTTAAAAGGCCACTTCTCCTGGACTGTTCCAGGATTAGTTTCTTCGCTGCTGCCGGAGGCGCTGCTCTTCCTTGCTCCGCTTCCGTGCCTCCCTCCTCTCAGCATTGCTGTTTTTTGTGGTGCCTCCAACCGCTGGCTCACTGCTTTCTCCTCTCCTCGCTTTTCTCCCCTCTTTGTCTCCTTTCCCGCCCTCTTATCTCCTTTGTTTGCTCCCCTGGTCACCCCATTCTCCATTGGCTCCCTTCTCTAGCTGAGCATCCCATTTTGCTCCCATCTGCGTCTGCTTTTCTTCCCTCTTCCCATACCTCGTTTTTCGCTGTTGTGCTCCTGGTTCTCCTTTCTGCCTCCGGGCCTCCCGGCTGCCCGCTCCTCCTGTCCATCACCGACCGGTGCTTCGGGTGTGCCTTCCCCCTCCATGCTTGGCTTCTTCTTCGCTTCTCCTCTTCGGTGCAGTGGCTGGCCTGTCTCTGTCTCTCCGCCCACAGTTCTGGGTTTGACATCACCCGCCCAGCTTGGTTTGCACCATTTCTGCATTCCGCTACCACGTCTTCGCCTCCCTTGCCTTGCTCCTCTCGCCTGCCTAGTTGGTGCCCCTTCCTGTTCCTCCTTGGAGCTCGCATGCTCCTCTGCTTCTACCACTTTCCCTAGCTTGGGTCCTTGTTTTGCTCTCTCTGTGGGGGAATGTTATCTGGACCTCACTTACTCCGCCACTCCTTTGCTTTGCGGCACTGCAATGCTGACCTTCTCTGGGTAGGCAACGCTTTCTGCAGTGCATTTTTTCCGCCTGTACCCTACTACTGGTCATAACTCCAGTCTACTCTTCTGCTCATTGAACTACAGTTTGTAGAGGATTCATCCAAGTTTCATTCAAATGCCTATCTGCAGTTCCTGTACCTGTTCCATCTCTTTATCTCTTGCACTTCTTTTGCAAATGGAGTACACAAAGTGACAGAACTAAAATTCCTATTGGGCCTGGAGTATTTCTCTGTTTTGCAATCAGTAGCGTTTCTCTGCTTATTGCTCTGTGCTCTCCTTTGCCTTTCATGTACCAGATTGGCTATAGCCTCTTTCGTGGACTCTGGCTTCCACATCAGCAGTTGGCTGGTTTAGAAATTTCTGTGTCCTCCATGAGCACTTGACCCTGTTACACTGGCCTTTAGGAATGTTGCTGTTCGCGCAATGTGGGTGGCTGCTATTAGCCATGAGTTGCGTGTTTTCATTCGTAGGTTTCTGGTAGTGCTTGGTCTGGACTCTCTCACTTTGTTTTTCCACAATGATTTTTCTGTCCAGTACTTCAGTGCTGTCCATTCTATATCTCAAGGACCACTTTCAGTTCTTAGTACTTTTGTGCTGAAATTCTATGATGCTCTGTAAGCTTGTTATGCCCCTACCACCACACAATTGGCACATCATCCATAAAGTGCCTAAATAGTTCTAAATGACTACAAAAAAGCTTGACGTCGGAGTTATGCACCACTTCCTGTTCTCACATGGCCATCGTTGCCAGGTTGCAGCATGTTGTATGGGAGTTCGTGGGCATTGTCGGCCATAGTATTTTGGCCTAGCTTATGTATCACTCTGGCTACTTCCTTGGTGCCTTCCTCTTTCACTATTCCCTCCACTCACTTTTCCTATTGCATATCCACTTAGTCACAGCTGCTAATCCTTCCTCCCTTTCTTTCTCTCTCTGGTTTACTTGGCCTCCCCATTTCACCCCACATACTGTTGGCCTGCTCCTTCGGCCCTCACCTCTTTCCCTTTCTCGTCCTGTGCTTTCTTTTGGGGTTTTCCCTATCCTGCCTATTCCCTATTTGTGTTCTCCTCTTACCCTAGTCTATCTAATGTCCAGATGCCTGAGTTTGGTTCTCCTTCACTCAGTCCGACCTCTGGGTCTAATCATTCACATCGATTAATCAAGTATACCTCTCATTGGGTCTTATGCTACCTCATTGACTACACTCCTGTGGTTATTATCACCATCAGTCTTCTCATGACCACATCTGGGCATCTTTCGCTCATCCAACCTCTATGTGGGTCTACTCCTTCACATCGACTACTTGAGCATAACCCTCTCAGGTCCATGCTACCTCAACTTGACCTGCTCTTCACTCGGAGACATGTCTTCATGTCTATTGCCCCTTTGCTCGGGGCTGGCAGGCTTTTCTCCATCATCGTACATCGTTCATTTCATACCTCATCTTAACCGTACCAGCTTCCATGGCTTCACTACATCATCCTTCATCTTCCTCTTCTTATTTCATCTTAACCGTACCGGCCTTCTAAGCTTCATTTCATATTGTACATCATCCATTTCATTCCTCACCTTGAACCATTCGAGCCTTCAAGGCTTCTTTCCATCATCGTCCTTCCTCTCTTGCTTTTGAGTGTCTAGTTGCATAGACATCGCTCGCATCCCTTAACAGCTGTCCATTTAGAAGGAAAGAGTAAGAGCATCCTCTAAATTGGACTTTTCCTCCTTCTATGACCTCGACTTTACATTGCTGTAGCTGTACATGGCTCCACTTCTCTTGAACGCCCTGTTCTGCAGCTCGAACCCTGCAACCCAATTTCCACTCCTTTTCTGAGCTTCCCCTGCATCTTTCTTGGCTGTTCTGGTCTCACCTTGCTGCTCCTGTATCTCTGCAGCTCCTCAGTAGTGTGCCTTGGCATTTTCATCCCTTCCCACTGTTCATTTCCTGCCCGTCCCTCACCTTCATCTTCCAGGTTTCTGTTTGCCCCACACAATCCAGGGTGTCATTTTTCTTGTTCCATTTCACTTCTCTACTTCATTTTTCTTAATGGTGTGAATTAAGAGTGGCTACTCTAGCACCTAGTTTTTGTCTCTTGCTGATTTACTTTATTTCTGGTGACTCTGACGGTCGCTAGACTTTCTGTGGTACCGGTTCCATCACACTACTTACATTCACCACCCTCTTGAGCCACTTTTACCTTCTTTAAGTACCCTATGGATGTAATTTCATTTTAATTCCCTTCAATTCATTTTGCTTTCACTGGGCACTTCCTCGTTCTGCACCTCTGCCTCATCCAGCTACTCTCTGTTTCCCATTTCTCCTTTTCCTCGATATTGCCTCCTTTACCTCATCCTCCTCCTTCTGCCCTTCATCTCCTGGCCTCCTGCCTGTGTCTTAATCTATTTCCCTGTTTTGTTGGTTCCCTGCCTGCTCCTCTCGTGCTTCCTCCCTCCCCTGGAGCCTTTTCTGGACTCCATCATGCCTACCTTCTATTCATTGTTTTCTTTTTCTTTCTCCTGCATGCAACTGCTTTGTGCTAATGTGCCATCCTCCCCCCTCCTCCCTTTGCCGCTCCTTGCTCTTCATTCCGCCCTGCTGCGCTTTCTTCTTTTTGTCCGTCCTGTGCTTCCCCATGGTGAGTGCTCACCCTCCTCTTCCCATTCCCTCTGCCCTTCTTCCCTCTCCTTCTTTGCCTCTTTTGAGGGCTTTCCTATCCTGCCGTTCCGTTATTCTCTCCTGCTACCACCATACACTACTCATTCATATCACCTACTATTCCCTCCTGCATATCTCCCTGCCTACTAGTCTCCTCCTTTGACCCTATTCCCCTAATCTAGTCAAACCTATCCAGATGTCCTCCCGGTACTGCCTAATTCAACGTTGGTTGCTGGTGTCACCCAGCAGCTCTCGCTCCTACCTTCATGCACTTCTATCCCTTCATAATTTGGCTCAAGGGACCCAGTTGGCATGCACTCCCAAGGTTACCAATCATGGGTAGCTTCCTTATGACATGAGGCTGGTTCTGCTTCATTCAGTCCGACCTCAGAGTCTACTCATTCACATCAATTAATCGTGCATACCTCTCTTTGGGTCTATGCTACCTCATCAAACTGCTGCATTCCCATGGTTATTATCACCATCAATCTCCCCATGACCGCATCTGGGTCTCCCTCGCTCATTCAGCCTCTCTGTGGGTCCATTCCTTCACATCGACTACTCGAGCATTACCCCATCAGGTGCATGCTACCTCGACTTGACCTGTTCTCTGCCCTAAAACATGCCTTTCATGTCCATTGACCCTTGGCTCGTGGCTGGCTGCATTGGCCTCTCATCAACGGGTCCCCTTTAGCTACCAGGACCCCTTTAACTGCCTGAGTGGATTCAGAGGCACCCTCTGTGCCATTCTCTATCTGATCGCCTCTGGTTCACCTGGTCATTTCGTAGGTTCACATAGGACAGCTGAGTGCCTCAGCAGTCCTCTCTCTCCGCTCTTGCTTTGGAGCATCTAGTTACATTCCCATTACAAGGACAGAGTGAGAGCTTCATCTCTATTGGAATCTGTTCCTCTTCCCCGATATCGACTCTAATTGCAGTAGCTGAGCTGATACTAATCAAACCGTCCTTCAGTCTGGAGGGAAGGTGACCTAGGCCTTGGATCCCCAGAGGTTGCCTTCTCAACGGGGGTTTTTCCTCTCCTCCATGCCGATGGTCATAATATTAGACAGGGTTAGTGCTTTCATAGGTTCCGTAGTTAGGTTCCACTGTTGGATGAAGTCAGATGGTGGCCCTGGCTGTTCTCTCTCTCTCCTTAGGAAGTCTGCCCTTCTGCATCTTGTCAGCTTTCAGTTTGTTTATTGTCCTCGTTGTATCTCGTTCTTCTCCTGTCCTTCCCATCTATGTCTCTCTCCTTACTTTCCGGTCTCGATATATTCTGATTTCTTGCCTCTTTGATGCTCGATACCCTTTGTTTGGCTTCTTCCTAAGCTACCTTTAGCCAAGGGAATTATTCCCACAGCACCTATTTGGAGGGGGCTCTCCTCTAGGGTTTCTTGCGTCGTACCCCTACAGAGTGGTATATCCCACAGACAGCGAGGCAAACAGCCACAACATATAGAAGTCACACAAGCATACATCTCATCCAGTTGCATAAGCACAATTGAATGGGAAGGCTTTAAGCCTGAGGTTCAGTGGGTGGAGCAACAACGTCATTCCCCATCAGGCCTTAAAAAGCCACTCCTCCTGGACTGTTCCAGGATTTGTTTCTTCATTGCCCCACCATCCACCCCTCCTCCTCAGCAGCTTGTCTCTCTTTCCTGTGGGCTTCTTCCTAAGCTACCTTTAGCCAAGGGAATTATTCCCATGGCACCTATTGGGGGGGCCCTCCTCTAGGGTTTCTTGCGTCGTACCCCTACAGGGTGGTATATCCCATGGATAGAGAGGTGAACAGCCACAATGTATCAAAGTCACACAAGCATACATCTCATCCAGTTGCGTAAGCATAATTGAACCTTTGATGCTAAGTTAAAATTAACCTTTGCATAAAAATACTAGTTCCCACAGTGCTCTGAGGTTGTATTTCTGTATTTGCTGATGTGTCCCACATTTTGGTAACAAAAAGCTAAGAGGTTTGATAAGAGTAATAAAAGGTTTTGGATCAGTTATCATGGAGACACATAACACCAAAAATGAGACCCTTGAGCTGTTGTAAGCATTTTGTGTTTCCTCCTGGGCCCAGGCAGAACATTTTAGTCATTCTGTATGTGTCACCTGAGATACCATATTGGGAATGTTTGCAGTTTCCAAGATGAAACTGTAGTTTGCCTAATGAAACATTGAGTTCTGAAAAAAGTGAGTGTAATCCCTAGGCGGTGCTACTCCTGGTGTTACACCTCTGCAGGGTACCCAGATACCAAAGTCCTGGATTGTTGCAGGCCTGGTGGATGTTGCAGTTGGTTGAGTTGGCCGACTTTGATTTAAGAGGAAGGGGCTAATTTGGAAGACAACTAAAACAACAATGGCATTGATCCTTATCAGAGGTGCAGGGGTTGCCCTGCTTGTCGCAGAAGAACAGAGATTGCCCTGCACGTCACAGACTGAACAAGTCAGAAAAGGCAACTAGTCCGGGTTATCTTGGCTAGACCTTGGATTCGCAAATCCTGAATATTCAGCACATATATATTGTAGTCACATCCAGTACATTCATATACCAGTACTTTGCTAACACGTTTGTATTCTCAGACATAATTCAACAAGGTGGAAATCTGTTATTTCCAGGTTTAAAGCTCAGTCACAATCAGACTCTAGGGTCTCATGTCTCTTGAAATGGCAAGGCGGCTGTGGCTGGTGGCTCCACAGGACAATCTTGACCAAATAGAGGGTACAGATGAATAGCAGCACATTTATATGATTTTACCTGATTGCATGCTGTCTGGGCTCTCTTGGGTACCCCCAGCAACAGCTGCAGTCTGCATAACACAGTTCTAAGATCCACCTGCGCTGAGCCAGTTGGGCAGTAGGCAAGGTGCAAACTGAAGAACTACTAGATTTAAAGAGTCACTTTGGGCAAGGTGACCCAGAATAATTACTTTGCCTTTCTCTCAATTAAGTAAATAGAGGGCATGTCGGTCCAGGGTTACTTATTTTTCTTTCTTGGCACAGAACAATTACGAGGGCAGGAAGGCCCATAAGTTTAGCTTGCAGTATCTCTTTCTTGCACCAGGGGGGTACAAGGGTATTCAGGGCAGGTCCTCCACAGTTGATCTCTGCTATAGAAGCCTCCTGGCGTCCTCAGTCCTCTCACGAATGAGGTTTTCGGTCAGCACTCTTACTGCTGCTTGATGTCATCTGGTTTCAGTCCACATCTTTCCCTGACGTGGAGGGGAGGACTAGCACCTGGAGGACAATCTGGCAACCTCCAGACTAGCAGTTAACAACTTAACTGAAATTAACTTTAAATAAAACAGAAACACCACCTCCTGGATGGAGGGGCTTAGCTGGAATGACCAGGCTCAGAAGCATGGCAGGGGCCTGGGGGGACTCCCGCTCAAGTCTCCTCCTCCATCTCAAATCTGGAAAAAATGCTGAAAAACATTGTCTCTTATAGGGCTTTCCCGGGGCTCCTGATTGGTTGTAGCTTTTGGCTGCAGAGCCTCTGATTGGCTGGAAGACCTGTCAGTCACAGAAATTAATAATGCATGAACCTTACTTGATGCGCTGTTGGTCTGGTGTTTTGACACCTAGAATTAGGTCCCTTTAAGTCCCTATGAGCACTTGACATTTATCCATGAGCTTTTGGTGAATGTCCCACAAGTCCTAGCTGTGTTTTTCTGGCTTTCCAATAGGCTGTGGCTGCTTGCAATGACTGCTTAACCCACTGTCCCTCTAGCAGATTAGACACAGTCCTGAATTAAAGTTCTGGTGCAGCCTTTTTGCCCTGGTTAAGTACTTGCTGTTGCTGCACAAATTGAGGAATTCACTCAGTCCGTTTTCCTGTCGCTGTTGCCAATATTTAGTGAGCCCTGATTTTGCAGCAGCAGACAGGCTGACACTTTGAGTCCCAAAATGGTGTGGTGAAGCCAGGAGTAAAGCATTTATTTCTTTAGACACTTACCCCCATAACACACTTTTCCCATCATACAGCAGCAGGTTACAATATTTATATTTTTAAAACATTTTCTTTCTTTTTGGCTGCAGCCAAGATACAGCTGCCCCAAGGGCAAAGAGGCCCTCATGAACATTCAGTATGAATATTAATGAGCCCTGATCGAACTCTGTTGTGGGTACCACTGAGTTTTCCAGGGAGCGGCCTCTCAGCAGCCTGTCCATAGTCACCAGGACCCACTTAGGTAATGGGGATTCCGGGACCCACAGAACACTCCCTGGTCTGACTGCAGAATGAAGCAGTCGAAGATCAAAGGTGCTGGTTGCACCTGCGTGATCCCCGCTCTCCCGAGGACAGAACAACAAGCGGGTGATCGCGTTTCGTTTTCTTGAGATTGCAGGGTTGGATTTTTACTTTGGGCTACATGGATGGGGCACCAGAGGCAGGACAAGACCTGGGGGACTGAAAAAAAATGCAGGCAAGATCAGGAGACCCCTGGGAAGAGAGCAGTAGGACAGAGCTGCATGGCGGCAGGTAAGCCCCCATTTTGCAGGGGGGTTACATAAGAAAATTTTGAGGTGAAATTCACAAGATCATGTCTCTTTTCCTGATTTGTACAACAGTAGTGATAGAGGGAAAGAAAGGGAATGGATATATTTAGGAGGCTTTTAAGAGATATGAAGGGGCTAGGTCTTCTTATGAGGCTCACACTGCAGATACACTCACTGTATGTATAGCAAAGACTGTCACAATCAAATAATCATTCAATTAGAAATAAAAACAGTAGGGTTGATTCCATGGCACCAAGTGACAGGACTGTTTGGCACGCTGGTTACTGGGTTTTTGTCCTGTGGCCTGTACACTAGGAGCAGAGGCTGAGTAGGATCAAATACATGACCAGGATATTCTCCTCCTTCCAAGGGGTGCATGCTGTACTGTTTGACTGCCGCCTGCAAGCTAGTGATCTACTTTGTGATCTATTTTGTCTTCAGAACAGTGCTTTCTTGGAGGGAGGGCATGCCACAGGGCACATCCGACACTCAAATAACAAGTGACATCATTCCAGGATTCAGGAATGGGCAAGGAGTTAAAGAGGAGTATATGGCAATCACCATATGGCCCCATGTCACTAGGGCATATTTTATTTATTTATTTGTTAACCGGATGAGATACTCTGATCCCAGGCACCATTTTCAAGTATGACCCGGGCAATTTAGATGGCACACAAAAAAAAGAACAGGCACAGTAAGAAGAACATAACAAAGAAAATCCCCACATAATTATACAGTCATTGTAATGAAAGGAGCACAATTGAAAATACACATCCAAATAGGTACACTGTTACTTTGTCAGGCATGAGAGGGTTAAAATATGCTGAGATTATCTAAACATTACAAAATTTCTGCATTGGAGCCTATTTACAGTAAGTGCATCAGGCTAACAAAGACCTACAGGTAGTACATCAGACAGGTAGGAGGCAGTATAGCGCAGTGGTTTAAGGCTCTGAGCTGCAAACTTGGAAACCTGGGTTTGAATCTCACAGCCCCCACTTGCATACTGTGTGACCCTGAGCAAGTCATTTAACTTCCTTGTGCTCCCAGGTTGCACCTGTAGACAAGCTTTCAGGTTAGTATGTCTCTCCTGGTAAAACAAAGGTAAAAAAACACAAATGGTTACAGTCATTTGGACAAGCATCTACATACAGATCTACTTAACATTTCTTCCAAGAAGTGCATTCTGAAAGTTGTAGGTGAGACTGGTGCCTGCAATCTGATAGGAAGGGAATTCCACAGTTTTGGTGCGGCATAGGAGAAAACTCTCCTACCCATCTCTGTGTTGCGTCTGGGACACAGCCTGCTATTTGAGGACCTTAAGTCACAACTGTTGCATTTTGGTTTTAGCAGCCCGATCAGTGGTGATGCTGTCCCGGCTTGCTATGTTTTTGAGATGAAAGCCAACCCAGAGTCTTGTACGGTTGACAGTGATGAGTTCGAAACGGGGCTTGTGTGATGAATCTACAAATGTTATTATAGGCTATGTTCATGTAGTTTAATAGTTGTGGGGATGAGAGGGCTATTACTGGGGAGCAGTAGTCTAATGTGAGAAGGAGATGCCCCCTCCCAATAGCAAGTCTAGCTTCAGGAGACAGAAGGTGCTTGAGTTGATAACACATTCCAGTCCATTGGTTTACCTTCCTAATTGCTGCACATATGTGATACTCAAAGGTAAGAGCTGGGTCGAGCATGACCCCAAGTATTTAAAGTCTCTTACCTGCTCAAGGCAAGAGCCATCTGCAGTCAGTATCCTGAGACGTTTTGTTGGATTGGGAGCGCACTTAGACAGCTTTTGTTTGGATACAAACAGCATACACTTGTTTTTTCTGGCATTGACGATGAGCCTGTGCTGTGTGAACCAGTGTACCGTGTCACTAAAATCCCTGTTTAGGTCCAGGTTTAACAGGGAGAGGTTATTACCACTTCTGTAAATGATGAGGCCATCTGCGTACATTATTTGTTTGCTGTTTGAGGGTTCAGCTAATAAGAGGTTGACAAAAAGTGAGTAGAGTAAAGTAGGGGACCTAGTATTGAACCCTGGGGGACTCCATTTCAGACTTTGAGAGAGCTAGATAGTGCACCGCCTAGCCTCACCATCTGAGTTCTGTCTGTTACGTAACTTTGGATCCATTTTATTGTGTTCTGGGGGAAGTTTAGGGAAGTCCAGTTGTGTAGCACTATCTCTTGATCCACCATGTTGAATGCTTTTGGTAGATCCACAAATATGGACCCTGTGAGATTACCCTTGTCTGCTTCACTGAGGACATGGTCTGTGAATTTAGCGAGCACTGTGGCTGTGCTAGAAGCCTTACCTAAAACCATGCTGATCTGAGGATAGCAATCCACAACTCTTGATGTGCTCTGATATTTGACGATGGACCACTATTTCTAGTTATTTTACCTATATGGGACAAAATGGACACAGGCCTGTAGTTTCAGGATGATGTGGGTCACCTGTTTTGAATATTGGGACTATTCTGGCTTCCTTCCAGAGTGGCAAGACAGTAGAGGTAATCAGAGATAGATTTATTACACGCGAAAGTGGTTTTGCAACAAATTCTGCTGCAAGCTTAAGGAATTGCGGTGCTAACCCATCACTTCCCACACTGCCGAGTTTGGTAGCTTCTTTAGGAGGCGGTGTATCTCAGATTTGGATGTTACTTTGAAAAAAAAAAAGGGAGGGGAGTTAGTCCTACTACCCTGATTGTCAGTATGGCTAGGTATGAGTCTAGGTTTGAGAATCTGTCATTCAGTAGGTTAACCACGATCTCGGGGTCAGGTTGGAGGCCCATATCAGTATTTAGGGAGATAGTACCATTTTGTTTAGTAGGTTTGAGAACAGAGTTCACTGCTGACCAAAAACTTCTGGGATTGTTATTGTTCTGGGTTTGCTGGGACTTGAAATATGACGATTTTAAGGATTTGTCTTCCCTCTTGCACATGTTCCTTAGCCGCCGGTATTCTGCTCAGTTCCGTGGAGTGGGTGCTAGTTTATGATTGACCCATGCCTTATCCCGTGCTTTTGACAGCTTCATAAATTCCTTAGTAACCCATTGTGTATTTCCTCTTCTGACACGCAGCGTTGCGATGGGACAGTGTTTGTTTTGGAATGAGGTTAAGGCAATGAGAAAGCCCACAGCTGTGTTCACTTCTTTTAATGTGAATAAGGTGGATCAATTTCAATTTATTCCCCTTAGATCATTTTTTAGCTCCTCCACATTTACCTTAGTAAAATTTCTGAAGGAGATGAGCCTTGGTGGGGGCCTGATTCTCTGACATGACCAAGTGCAAAAGGTAGGGGAGTGGTCACTTATGGAATCTGACAAAACTCCGGTGACACTGGCTCTGTCCTCTCTGTTTGTGAGGATGCAGTCAAGTAATGTATGATTACCTGTTCTGGAGTTGTGTTGAGTGGGCAATTTAATGATCTGTGAAAGGTTAGCTTCTTTTAGCAGTTCTGCATAATTATGCTGTTTATTATCCAACCAATTTAGGTTAAAATCCCCTATTATAATAGTGTCCTGTACTGGTGAGAGGCCAGACATTTCTGTGATAAATTTCCCTAGGCCATCAACCCCCCTCCCCCCCGGCAGAGGGTTGTATATGCAGCCCATATGCATTTTTTTAGAGTTGCAGCAATAGTGACGTTCACTATCAGCCATTCAGGGGTTGATTCCTGGGCTGTACTGTGGGCAGTGATGTCAGTGATACACACCTCTTCACTCAATGTCCCTACACCTCTCTACAGCCCCAGCTCACTTCCACCAATTCTGCACTCTGCTTGTAGAAGAGATCCCCCCTCCCCACCAACAGAAATAGAGATGGGACCAGGGAAGAGATGGGGGACAGCTAAGAGCGGTGCCACAATGGAGGCTGGGGCATTTCTGGACAGGCAGAATTGGGGTGGGAAGAAGCAATGAGGTGAGAAGCAAAAAAACATGGTGAATTGAGTAGCATTCACTAGACAATGTCTACATTTGAAACCAGCTCCAAACAGCAAACAGTGAAAAATGTAGTTTCTGAAAATAGTTCCTAGAAAATCAGTATTTAGAGACCCTTTGGGTGCCTGCCAACTGTCCCAGTACAATGCACTGCCCAAACTACAAATCTGCTGCTCATAATTAGCACTTGTTCAGCATTTAAATGTCTGTTGTCTGTCTGTCTGTTGGCAGCATTTCCAAGATTAGATATGGTAATGTATTTTTGCACTGCCACACCCTCTGCTACTCAAGGCTGCTGTGAGTATCTTTCCATTCCATTATGTAAATTTCCTGCAACTGGCAGTTACAGCTTGTACAGGAGGGCTATACTAATGCTCCTTCATGTTTCCCATCTCCTGTAGCACAGGCTTACAAGATACCCCACAGAAGGGCTGTAGTGGCATTTTCTCTCCTTCTGTACAAACTCTCCACCATCACCTTACTTTCTTGTTTACTCCTGTCTGTCTCGCAGATTGCATGTCCTGCTGCTGCTCCTTATGTCTTTCTCTTTGTTTTATGTTTCCATTGCCACTCTTCATCTCCCTCTCTATCTCCTCTTTCTTTGCCTCACTCTGAGAGAAATAACAGCAGAGCTGTATTCTAACTGGCCATGGTCAAGCTACGGCAGGATGGGACATCAAACATGGTTCATGAGTGCTATAGCCACTTTAGGTCCTGATGAAAAGAGGAGATGGACAGGTTCTTCTTCCTTCTTATGGTCTCTACCCTATGCCTTGCTCTTCCCCCAGCCCTGCATTTATCTCCCTCTGTAACCCAACCTCTTTATGTCACAGCTGCTTTCTCCTTCTGTATTTGTAGACTATTTTTACAGTTGTTCACTAGTTTCTAGAGCCCAATGGCATGCTAGTCAGTTTATACATCTTTGACAATGGACATTATGTTTATAATGTGAATTTTCTTTCCTTCTATAAAATGCAGATTAAAACAGAGGATCTCAGTGATTCCATACAGCCCTCAGTGCCCCACCGACCATGCCATCTCCCCCAGGGTACTTCCATGGTATCTGGAGGGCAGATGCCAGGGGTAAGTGACAAGGACAATGTTGTAGAATACAGTGTATTGGAATGGAGCAGTATTTACATTTATATGGCACCTGTTAATTCATACATGCTACATCTCAAAGTGTTGCGTGACATAATTGGGTACTAGTAGTTCCAGGACTCTGCAAAGTCAGACTGAGCAGCCTTGGTCAGTGCAACAGCCTGGGGTGGGCACAACTACTCACCAAGGGGGCATATCCACTCACCAGGCAGATACATCAACTCCCCATATGGTGGACCAAGAACTGGCAGAGGCTGTGTGCAGTCCCAAGGGACCAGCAAGGGCTGCACACTGTCTCTGTGGGCTGGCAGAGGCTATGCACAGTCCCAAGAGACCAGCAGATGGTAAACCCAGTCCCAAGGGATCAATAAAGGCTGTGTACAGCCAACAGGGACCACGATGGGCTGTGTTCAGTTCCAAGAGACCACAAGCTAATTAGGGCAGCCATTTCTGTCTCTTGTACTAATGTCTCACAGGGCCCCAATGTAATGTTTGTCTCCCAGTCAGGACTGGACGAGGCTATGCATAGTCCCAAAAGATCAACAGAGGCTGTGTACTGTTCCAAAGGTTCAGCAGAGATCATCTAGCCCAAATAAAATTGGCAGAGACTGCGCTCAGCCCCAAGGGTTGTCGGCGGCTGTGTGCAGTTCCAGTCAGCATGGGCACAGTGCCCAGTCCTAGTCAGGATAGGTATAGGCTGTGGGCAGTCCCAGGGGACTTGCAGAGATTGTGCATGGGCCCAAAAGATCATTAGAGGTCATGTGCAGCCCCAAGGGGCTCTGCAGAAGTTGTGTACAGTCCCAGTCATGACAGGTAGAGGCTTTGCACCGTCCCAAGGGACCAGAAGAAGGTGTGTAGAGTCCCAAGACACCAACAGTGACTGTCACAAGAGGATATGTGATGCCTCTTGGGAGAGTATGCAGCAAGTACAGCTCTGTTAAAGTACATGCCATGGCCCGCGGGGGTCACCAAGCCTCTCCCCCTTTCTGGACCCTCCCTGATGTTGGCATTGACACAATCCAAGCTATTTAGGTAGCCATTGCTACCCCTAGTACTGGTGTCAAGGGCCCAATGTAATGTTTCTCTCCCAGTCAGGACAGGCAGAGGGTTGTGCACAGTCCCAAAGGATTGGCAGTGGTTTGTGCAGTCCCAAGAGCTCAGTAGAGGCTGTGTACAGTTCCAAAGGACCAACAGAGGCAATGCACAGTCCCAGAAGATATTTTTGCAGTCTTGGTGGACTGGCAGAGGTGGTATGACAGTCCCAAGGGGTCAGTATAGGCTGTGCACATATTACCAAGTTGCTGTGGATGTTGACGGTTACTACCCCTGCCTTGGGGGTATCATGTTCCATAAGAAAAAATTACTCACCTTAGTAATGTTGTTTCTTCTAATGGAGTCTTGCTGTATTCTGACTATTGCAGTTAGGTCCTGCCTTTCAACTGCCCTGGAGAACAAAGAGTTAACTTTCCATGGCCAACATGGAACCTTCAGTGCAAGCTCGGTCGAAGTCCCTGTCTGCTGTTGTTTAAACTCCAACCGTCAGATCTTTACGAGCAATACTCACTAGAAGTTCTGTGTGGAAACTGTAAAACTCACACTAGCCAACTGGCAATTAAATTTATTAAAAAGGGTTTTTTGGTTTCAAAGCAAAGACTCAAGTCAGGAAACCCAAAAAACAAAACACAACACATACCCAAAGTAAAGGAGGGTGAAAGAGGGGCACCCCTAGGGTGCCAACACTGCTCCTGCCCACTCACATCCCAAAAACCAGGTTCTGAGAAGGGAGGTGGGTTGGGGGGGTCAGAATACAGCAAGACTCCATTAGAAGAAACACCATTACTAAGCTAAGTAATTTTTTCTTCAAACAACATGAAGTCTTGCTGTATTCTGACTATTGCAGACTACCAAGCAGTACCTCCATGGAGGAGGGACAGAACCTACTTTGGGAATAGGCTCTGAAGTACTGCTGTGCCAAACTGAGCATCACTCCTAGTCTGGATATTCAGAAAGTAATGTTTGGTGAATGTATGGACTGTTTTCCAGGTGGCTGCTTGACAAATTTCTAGGATAGGAATATCCCTGGCAGCAGCCAGGGAAGCAGCTGTACCTCTAGTACAGTGAGCCCTCAGGCCTGAGGGTGGGGTTCTACCCAGTTTTTCATAGCAGAATTGTATACAAGAGACAATCCACCTGGCAATAGATCTCTTAGTGGCAGGTTTGCCCTTACCGACCTCTCCATATGTGAGGAACAACTGGAGGGACTCAAACCTGTGATCCTTGGTGCACTCTATATGTAGTAGCTGAAGGCCCTTTTAACATCCAAGCTGTGCAGCCTCCTCTCTCCAGAGGAGGAATGGTCAGTGAAGAAAACAGGGAGAGACATAGACTGATTAAGGTGGAAATCTGAAACCACCTTAGGCAAAAACTTCCTGTTAGTTCTTAGGACCACTTTATCTCTGTGGAAAGAGATGAAATCAGGCTCCACTGACAGGGCTTGCAATTCACTGATACGCCTGGCAGAGGTAATGGCTACCAAAAAACACAGTTTTCCAAGTCAAGTACTTAAGCTCTGCAGAGGACAAAGGCTCAAAGGGAGGTTGCATAAGCTGAGCAATGCAAACATTAAGGTCCCAAGCAGGAGCAGGGTCCCTAAGGGGATGGTGTGCAGCAATCCCTTGAAGAACTTACAAAACACAGGATGGGCTGACAGAGGAGAGGGCTTGCCTACTGACAGGAAGGCAGAGACAGCTGCTAAATGCACTTTAAGTGTAGCTGGCCTAAGGCCTAGGCCATTGAGATGGACCATATAGTCCAGAACCGTAGGCAACCCAGCAGATTCTGGAGAAATATTCTTATTAGAACACCAAATAGTGAACCTTTTCCATTTGGAATTGTAAGTCTTTCTAGTGGAAGGCTTTTGAGAAGCCTTAAGGATATCCAGAGCCCCTTGGGAAAGATGCAGATCAGCAAACTCTAACTCTTCAAGAGCCATGCCTTGAGATTGAGAGACCTGAGGTTTGGGTACCAAATCCTCCCCTGAGAGGATGTCAATAGGTTGTAATTCCTGGGAAGAGACAGGGGAAGGTGGACTGCTAAGGACAGCAACAGGGGGTACCAGGGCTGTCTGGCCCAGTCTGGAGCAATCAGGATCACTTTGCATGGTTGTGACCTTATCTTGACTAACACCTTGAACAGGAGAGGGAAGAGGGGAAAAGCATACAGAAATTTCCCTTCCCAATTCAGGATCAGGGCATCCAGGGGGACTGAGCCCAAGACTGGGGGTCTGCAAAAAAAGGGAGGAAGTTAGTGATTGTCTGGGGCTGCAAAAAGATCTACCTGTGGAGTGCCCCATCTCGAGAAAATCACTTTCAAAACTAGGGGATCTAGGGTCCATTCGTGATGGCCCTGGGATATCCTGCTGAGAGCATCTGCTAGGACATTGTCCTTCCCTGGGAGGTGAAGTGTTATTAGAGAGGTTTGCAGGGAATAGACCAGGGACCACAACTTCATTGCCTCCACAGAAACTAAATGTAAAACCTATCTAGCACTCACGGTACCACAGACAGAGACTTAAACCGACAGATTCGGTAGCAGAAATTCGGTAGAAACTAAGCGAAAAACAACACTTTAACTGACTTGTTTGAACCGAGCAAAGGAGAAATCTCCAGAGCGACTGTTCAGTGAGGTGGAGTAAAGAATCTGACGGTTGGAGTTTAAACAACAGCAGACAGGGTCTTCAACCGAGCTCGCGCTGAACGTTCCATGCTGGCCATGGAAAGTTAACTCTTTGTTCTCCAGGGCAGTTGAAAGGCAGGACCTAACTGCAATAGTCAGAATACAGCAAGACTTCATGTTGTTTGAAATTATAATATAAACTGTGGTGTAACTCAGCTTACACCTTTACATATACACACATATCATCATCTGGTCCAATTCATTAAGGAGGAAAGCAAATACTTAACATATGAAAATAAGAAAAAATTACTCACTGTAGTAATGTTGCTTTCTTCCAAGGCATTCTTCAGTATGCTTGTACATATGCAGTATGCCAGTTGGGTTCAGCTGCCCCGGAGGTGGAGTCCGTGCTAATGATTTTTGGCATCAGCCAATCAGAGAGCAGGAGAGGAAGTGCTGCCTGTAGCTAGAGTGGGAGGTCAGTCAGATTCATTTCAAAGCTAAAGGACAAAAGGACCCAGCGAAGTACTTATGAAAAACTATTAAACTATAGGAACAAAAACAATACATAAAAAGTATAAAACACCCATAACTATAAATGTAGTAGAAATGATGTGCTGCTTTCATGGATTTGTAACTGTGGCATGCATAGCATACTGCAAGATATACACACACTCACTTATCGTTGCAGATACAAATCCACAATACTAAAATCACAACACTGCTTCTGTGCACAGAAGCACAAGTCCCTGCAGGAACAGATATAAATTCATGATACCCAAATTTTAAGAGTTCCTTTGTCTGCAGAAGCACACACCCCTATGGGGCCATCGCTTCTGTAGTTTCAGGTACTCATGCACACTGTAAGACATACACACACTTGACAGGCCTGTGCTTCTGCAGCCACAGGTAAAAGACATGAACACCAGCCTCTGGCTGCAGAAGCGCAGGTGCCACAAAATTCATAATACCAAAATTGCAACATTACTTTTGTCTGCAGAAGTGCAGGCCCATGAGAGGCCTGCGCCTCTTCAGCCACAGGTGTAAGACTTGCACACTGACTTCTGGCTTCAGAAAAAGTACTATTGCAGTTTGGGTATAATGGTTTCAGCAGCAGATCTAGAAATTGTTCGAGGGGATAGCAGTTTTCAGTTACACAGATGCATATAGAAAAGCATGCACTAACAGAACATGCTGTCTAGCGAGGTACCTCATACAGCATGCATGAATACAGTAGAGTCAGCCATGATGCAGTGTAGTAACTTGCAGTAAATGACATGTCACAAAATACTGCAGTAAAAAAAAAAAGCTTAATTGCTGAACTACACTGTTCCCTGCAAAATTACTGTGTTGCATCCTGGCTGGCACCACTGTACCTCTGGCTGCAGAGGCATAGGCTCCATGGGGCCATCTGTCTACAGAAGGGCAAGTCCCCATGGGGCCTGCACTTATGCAGCTACACATAACTCATGTATGCAGTACGATATACACACACAGGTGTGCCTGCATAAGCATAGGCCCCTGTGGAACCTGTGCTTATGCAGCTACAGATACAAATCCATAAAGGAAGCACATCAGTGCTACTGCATTTGTGTCATCTGGAAACAGTTGTATGTTGTTTGTCTTACCTGATGATGGCTGTCTGTGGTTGCTTGTGTGGTGTTGTCCTTTTACTGCTTTGGGGGAGTAGGGAGTTAGTGTTGATGGAAACCATAACATCACATTTACCTACTTTTGTTATATTAAGTTGAACCCTATCTGGTACATTAATGCATTTTGTTGCAAAGAATTTCCTTTCTTTTTGATTTAGCGGAATCATATCCTTATTCACGTAGGTCCCTTCGCATGCAGATGCGCAGGGTCCAAAGGAAGACTCCATCCACCAACTGAAGTGCAGGACCCTGCTGACCCTGCATGTCTGTGCAGCGATGGATTCAAGAATTCACAGGACTGTCTGGTGGGCTGCAGAAGTGAAAGGCCCTCTGGACCCTGCAATTCCATATGGCTGCAAATACAGATGTACAAGGCAAAGATTCCATCTCTCAGCCAATATACAGGGCCCTCTGCCAAGAGAAGAGTTGTCGTTACTACATGGTACTTGCGCCTGTGCAGGCAACCCTGTACTTTTCCTTCCCTAGCTGGGGGGGGGTTGCATAACAGCACCATCGCTACACCCTCGCTCCATCCAGCTGGCCCACTGAGCTCACCCACGAACTCAGCATGGGATCACAAAGTACTACCCATTGGGGTAAAGTCTGGCACTACACACCATGTTTCTTAATAATTATTTTTTTTTTTTTGTCCCCAGATTATCAAGATAGTCATTTTATGACTCCCCTTATAAACACGACATGCAGCAGTCACAGTATATTGGGCAAAACATCAGTTCACAACACAAGTGTGAAAGCATGTCTCATCCATGATTCAAAAAACAATATCTGTCTCATTTATGAGGTGGTGTGAAAAAATGGCTATGTTAAAAGTTAGTCAATTTATATGAAAATTAGCGAAGTTATGAGTGAACATTGACATTTTTCAATGTTCACTCATAACTTGGTCATTTTATCATATTTGTACACCAAATTTTCAACATTGCTTTCTTATGATCCCACCTCATGAACCCAGTAGGTGAAAATTTTACAGTCCCTGCTAAAATGTCATTTTGCACCACAGCTGCAAAAACACATTTTGGCCACAATTTCAAAAACGACAGCTGTCATGTTCATGAGGTGGTGTGAAAAAAATGGCTGTGTTGAAAATTTGGGGTCAAAATACTGAACATTACCAAAGTTATGAGCAAGTGTAGAAAATGTTCAACATACGCTCATAACTTTGTTTGTTTTTATCACAGTATGTTGACCCAAATTTTCAACATAGCCTTCTTATGACCCACCCCATATCGTGAACCCAGTAGAAGCAAATTTTCAAATCCTGCCCAAAAGCTGATTTCGCACAGTGACCACAAAATCATCTTTTGGGCTAGATTTGAAATATTCCACCACCCTTGTTCATGAGGTGGGGTCCCAAAAAGGCCATATTGAAAATGTGGTGTAAAAATATTTAAAAACTGACAAAGTTATGAATAAAAGTTCAAACCCCATTGAAATGTATTAAATTGAACTTACCTTATTTTCTCATATTGCAGTTGCCTGTTCTAGCAGCAAGACATGTCTTCAACTGGAGAGTGGATCTGCGTTGCGGGACATGTTCAGATGAGTGAGGGTGTGTGGAGGTATGGGTGCAGAGTGGGAAGTCAGGGTGGGGTGGATGAGGGTCAGATCGGCGAGGGACAGTTTCCTTTTTTTTCAGCTTCAGAAAAAAAAAAAAAGATCAATGGGACAGTTTTCAACCAACTCGTCCGGGTCGAAACTGAACTAACAGAGATGGAAGCGCCATTAGACAAGATTTTATTTGGCACCCCGACATACCACCTTGGACAAAAGACTACTCTACGTACTACTGAGACTCTTATTCACTTTTGTCTGACAAAATGTAACAAACCAGGGTTCCCTATGGCTTCACATTCTGGTTTATTGTTCAGGCTTTGCACCGACCCTTATAGACCACCGATTTATACAATGAGCGAAAAGAAGATTGACACATACTTATCCTTTCTAGGAAGCAGGTCGTATACAGAATTTGAAAAGTTAAAAAAATATATAATTTAACAAATAAAGATCATTAATGTTACCTTCCAATCCACTACTACTTGTCAACCACAGTGGAGACTGAAGTAGGCGAATATAAATTCTCACCAATAATGTCTTTTATTAGGACACTCCGACAGGAAACATGGTCACAATGGTTTATTTTTTGTTATCAAAGTCTAATTCCTGCACACCCAGTAAATGTTAAATGGACACAGGAGACATGGGAAGTGGAGCTTTCCATTTCATTTACTGATACACAATGGAACTTAATATGGGGCAGACAGCACAGAGTGATAGCCTCCCCAAGGTGAAGAGAGTTTAGCTGGAAAATGGCTATAAGGTTTTCTCGGACCCCTCAAATCATGGCTAAGTTCCTCTCCAACTGGGACTCCTCTTCTTGGAGAGGCTGTGGTTGTGAAGTAGCAGGACATTCACATGTGTTTTGGACTTGCCTCAGCCTGTCCATATTCTGGAAAGGGGTAGAAACTCAAATAAATGCCATGTTTCCGACTTACGGCCCCTTAATGCCCGAAGCAGTTCTCCTTTTACATTTCCCCCTGATATTCAGCATAAGCTATACCACTACCTCATAAGTATATACTTGACAGCAAGGGGGGAAAAGTAATTACAAGGCTCTGGCTTACTATACAAATACCATCTTTACCACAGTGAGAAGACATTATACAAGAGATTACCAAATGGAAAAACTTACGGCTCAATTACAAGAACGCGATGCCCCGCATCAGAATAGATGGAACTTAAGGCTCATTCATGTAATGAGATAAAAACCAGACATTAGGGAACATTGTTTAACGAGGAATAGCACACTAAGCCAAAGCTTGTTTCCAGATGCGACCTGGGAGCACAAGGAAGTTAAGTGACTTGCTCAGGATCACACAGTATGCACCTAGACAGCGGTGGGATTCAAACCCAGGTCTCCAGAACTGCAGCTCAGAGCCTTAACCTACTACGCTATACTGCCTCCTTAAATTATTCCCTGAGACCTGTGCAGCATCAGATCCATGTTGGGAACCAATAAGGGAGACCTATAAACACCTGGAGAGAGGGGGTGAGAACCAAATACAAAATTAGACCCTGCACTAATTAAGCAATAAGGCATGACCAGGGGTTAGATTAACAGTCTGTTAATCACCCCCTAGGGGTGTAATGTGGCACGAGGCACTGCCGAGTGCCATATTGCCTATAGGGGTTGATTAACTGACTGTTAATGTAACTACTGGGAGTGTCTTATTGCTATTATAAAAAATAATTCCAAAAGAAATGTGTTTAAAGAATATTTTTTGAATGTTTTCCTCATTTAGAGGGAGATTTGTAATAAAATAGTTCTTCCACCAACAGTTTAAGAATGCTGGTTTAAAATCAGAATGCATCATTCCACACATTCAACAGTGCTGGAGGATGGAATGCTAACAGAAAGAATCTATGTGCCGTGGTGATCAGGCTGTACATGACAGTATAACATGGATTAATGTAAGGCTGTTGGAATCCTAACAGCCAATCAGACTGCAGCATTTCTGAGATCCTTTTTATAATAGAAGATGTATGGTCATAACTGAAGAGGACATGCCCCGTCCCATTCTGCCCTACTCCAGCTTATATTAGAAATAGAAATTTAAACCTATAGGACAATGCTTCATTTCCTTTTCTGTTTTACGATGTAATTATATTAATAGTGCAGATAACTTTATTAAAATGCAGATTATTGTCACTGAGATAACACCCATGTATTATAATTCTGACAATGAATTCTGAGAGTTCTGTACAAAAATTCAATAAACTTTAAGTTTAAAAAAATGAGGGGCAGTTTTCTGTATTTTAGGGACACCCAAACTAGCAATTATCATTGGGCACCCCAGTGTCAGGATGATCTTCGGCAGCACGAGGGGGGTGTACCCAGGTGCTGCCAAACATACACTGGGGAATATGAGAGGGCAACCTGGAGGGGGAGGGGGTCAAGAGAAACGATACCAGGGATGGGCACCCCGGGCCGCTTGTTATATAAATTAAATTAAATAAGCACTGGGAAAAAGGGTGGGTGACCTGGAGGGAAGGGGAGAGAAAGAAATGGTACCGGGGTGGGCACCCCAGTCCACTTAAGAAAACTTACTTAGTAAGATAGATAGATAGACAGATAGAGGAGAGAGAGAGAGAGAGACAGACAGCGATCACCAGCTCACTGCTCTCAGTCAAGTCTGCAGCAGTACTCCAGCTGTGGCTACAAAGAACAAGAAAGTCCCACTGTTGATCTCACAAAAGAACCACAGTTCTTTTGTAATGAGTACTTGATAAGCCTTCCACCAAGGTTTTGAGGGATGTCCCAAAACCATATTACAGGTTCTTTTTTCATTTAGCTAGATTCATGTGTTTGTTTTTTTTCTCCAGGGCATCATTTACAGGGCTGCCCCAAGACCTTTAAAAATGATGTGTAGGCTGGCCCGCTGGTACAGCGGTAGTGTTACCGCTCACAACACCGATGACCTGGGTTAGGGGACGAGCCCAGAGAGTTGGAAAGAGAAGGCTTGAACATCCAATGGACCACTGTCCTTCTCCAGGGGGGAGGGTGGGGTGAGGCTTGGCACTTGACTGACCTCTGGCGGAAGCCGGTGGCACAGCAAGCACCAGCCACGACTTGGAGGGGGAGGCATGTTGGACCTCATCATATGCACCCTGATGTCTCAGCACACAACATGCCTCCACAGAAAACTGGAAAAATGGCTCCAGCACACCGGGAAGAAGAAGCACCCGGCACCGATCCGGATCTCCTCTGCCTGTCCCATGACCCGGTGTCCTGACAAAACTCCACTATTTTGAGGGCATGTTGGCCCCACTTCATCCCCTCCGGGGGGGGTATAGCCATGGCTTCATGGGGGGATGACCTTTTTCATTGGGCTCCAGGTAAGGAGGAGACAACGGCTGTGGGGATGCCTTGAAGACTCCCGATGAGTCGGTGTGCTGGTGGCAGGGAGGAGTATATACAGCAAGTTAAAAAAAATCATATGCAAACTTTCAAAAATATATTTTCTGCAGTGGCACCACCACCAAGCAGCATTGCCCAAAGGAGGGTCCCAACTTAAAGCCGGGATCTAACGCCAACAGTTTAGGGTATGCTGGGTGTGTGCTAGAGTATGCCTGCAGGCAGTCATGATCATTTATATGGGTTTTCACTGTTTTTTTAAGTAAAAAACAGGATGGCGGCCATACAAAAGATTTTTTTTTCCTCATGAAAGAAGCATTTCGGCTCATGAAAGAAGATTTTTCTTTTGTGAGCCAGAAATTCTTCTTTTGTATTGGACATATAAATGAAAGGCTCTAGTGAACATGTTCAGAACCAAAATTTCAAATCCTTATACCATGGTAAATGATTAATATTTTTTTTACCAAATCAAAAAAAGCCTCTTTCTAGGGCTGACTCCTTCTACTCTGAAAATTTAAGAATTAAATTCCAAACTGTCTGGGATGTAGATGAGAGAAAAGTAAAACAGCCCAAACTCTCCATTTTTTCCCTTTTTACACTCTCGGGGTCTTGAAATCCAGACATCTGACCATCATGAAAGTTGCCAAATCAAGAGACCTTGCCACTAGACAATGCAGGCAAATTTTAATATAATTCCATTGAACAATGGATGTTAAGATGCAGAGTTAAGTGTTTAACATTAAACACCCTACTCAGGCCTAACTATAGGGGTACAAAATAGATAAGATAGAGCTATATGTAGATTTTGTGTGTGTGTGTGTATACGTATATTTGTGTGTGTGTGTATGTATGTATGTATATATATATAGATTAGATTATATATAATCATCTCCCCAATTGTCCTGCTGAATGGGGTCTCTCTCCCAGGTTCTGTTATTCCAGGTGGGCTCCACCACAGTAGCAAGTCATGGGGGCACATTGTCACTTGGGAGAGGAGCAGTGATCATGTCAGGCATGCAGTACAATTACCCTTAGCAGGATCATGGAAATGGGGATCCACAGGTGAAGTTGGAGCCAAATCCAACAAAATAAACATTTCCTGGGGGTTTCAGGTTAAATTATAGAATGGCTGGATATGGTGCATGAGTATTTTTACATAAAGAACAATAACTTCCTCTGTGATTATTTTTCAGGACCTACCACCTCTACACCCACTCCAGCAACTGGTTCTGGTTCCAAGTCACCTGCAGCCAACGTCCCAGTTTCTACTGTCTCAGGCCCAGTCAGGGCAACAAGGTAACAAGCCTGCACATGCACAAGTAACACAGTTTGATCTCAGCAGCGCACACAAACATTGTCACATGCATGTACACATATATTCAAGCACACCAACACTGTCAAGTACTTGCTCACACATGCTAAGTACAAACATGGTCACATGTACGTACACACACAAACAAGCAAATCAACACTGTCACATGTACACACACATTCATATGAGTACACGTGTAGGTACGTACACATTTCTGCATACCAATACTGCCACATGTGCACATAAACAGTCTGGCATATGTACACAAATGCTCATATGTACAAACATTGTCAAATAAATGCACATACATACCGATGTACAAACACTGTCACATGTATGCACAGATAAATCTGGTTCAAGGTCATTTGGCATTCATCTGTATCCCCTTCCCCAGGTCATGCCTGAAAATAGGCAGGATTTGTCTAGTGCACTTACCTGGTCAACAAAAAAACTAAATATAAGTAGGAGATTTGATGCCTTTTATTGGACCAACAAAAACATTATCAGAACACAAACGTTCAGATTTACACTGGGCCTTTAGTCTTGAATAACACAGATTCATGCTGCACTCACTGCTCTAGGCCTCTTACTATTCTATATACCATGTTACCGATTGCGGAAGATCTTTTGACCAGCTGGAGTGTTCCAACCGTTCATGTTTCTCATACATTAAAAATGCAGACAAGATCACTTTTCGAACCGTAACAGTGGTCTTCACGGTAGATCAACATATATAATACAAACAATAAAATATAGGTGTCCAAGAAGTGTGACCAGCTCGGAGGTTGTTTTATTTTGTGAAGCTGGGTGATTAAGCCACTCCGCCTTTGGCCTTGTGATTTATTTTGCACCCAGTTTCACTCAATAACTTTGCCACCCTGTTGTTTGTAGGCACATACAATTTGCCAGTTCAAGACTGGGTGAGCTGAAAAAGAAATCTTAAGGCTTTGGGAGCATGTGAGGCATAAAACAAAGCCAAGTGCTTTTAGTCACCCAGGCAGTTCAATAACATCTTCCATATTGCATACCCTGTTGCACATTATTGCATTTTTAAATGACATGTAGCATAGAGAAAGACAAAAATTCCACTTGTAAAGAAAGCAAGATCATAACTAGTGAATGACAAATCTTGCTATATAGTCTTGTGATCATGCTTAACAATTCTGAATGTTTCATTCATCAATGACCTTTTATAATACTACACTACCACTTTTAAATAAATCTTTGCTAATTTTATCATTACCTTTCTATCAGAAGGAGCTGTACAGAAGATTGCCTGATATTACTGAGGGCAAGTAAACTGTGTCTTTATTAAAGGAGACTGCTTAAGTTATTTTGTATCTCTCTCTGTCCTCAGCTCTGCTACAGTCAAACTTGTTGTCCCTCCCGCAGCAGCAAGGCAGCCTCCTGTCTTCCCAGCCAGGGCTTGGGCTGACACCCCAGGTAAGTAGGATCACCAGTCAGAACATTCACTCTCTGTGTCCGCTCCCCACCTTAAAATATCAAAACCCATTGTTTCTAGGATCTAGTGATTTTTAATAAAACCCTGTAGCTCCAATAACCCATTTCCTTCTTTTTTACTTACATTTTCCTCCATTTATTTCAGTTCAGCCACCTGCCCTCTTTCCATCATACCAACTGCCACATCCCACTTGAGTAGCTGTCAAGGATTCTGCGTCCCTTCCAGTCTTCTCCTTACTCCGAGACCAGGCTTCGAAGGTAGCCCACAACTTGTCCTCCGTGGACAGGATCCCAGGGCAACCAACTCATGAGTATATATTTTATTTGACAAAGGAGCTAGGCTGGATAGCCAGCAGGGCAGGGATGGAGCCTGAGAATTCCTTGCTGAGCACGGGGAGGAAAGCAGACTTCATGTGCCCTTATGGCCCAAGGTGCAAACCCCTGGAAGAGAACCAACTGAAGACATCAGCGGAAAGGTGAGACCTACCACCTCCACTTATCCCCTGCTGTCCCTGCTCTGAACATAGGATGCCTCCATGTCCTGTGGTTATTGAGCGACTTAAGTGACCGCATGAGGCTTCACTGAGGAACACATCTTTCCTTCCCAAATGGCTTCTCTCCCCCTGCACCACCAGGGGCAGCAGTGCATAGAAAAGAGACTTCCACCCTCTCCAGCACAGGAGAAGTGCTTGTAGTTACACAGCCTTGTTTTGGCCAATCCTCACCAGTGGTCCTGGGCTCATAACACAAACGTCAGTCCCAAAAACATATTTCCACAAGAGACTAGAATGCTACTTTCTTTTAAAACTTTTTATCCACCTGTGGTCCATTAGGCAGGACTGCCTCCTGCTGGAGGCAGTTCCATTCTGTCAGAGCCACTTTACTCCAGAGCCCTGGTTACCCCAGATCAGTGCACCTTGACCCAGGACTGAGAGTATGGGGAATGGCAATGTCTCAATTCTGAGAGAGGCCTGGGTTTGACAGTGGACAATAGAAATGTTTTAGTTTTGAGAAGCCCAGGAGTGTGAGTGTTGAGAATGGAAATGCCTCAGCTCTGAGAGGCCAAGGACTGAAGGTCTGGATTGCCTCCATTCTGAGAGGCTCAGGTAGGTGTGTGTGTGTGTGTGTGTGTGTGTGTGTGTGTGCAGAGAATGAAAATATCTCCGCTCTGAGAAACCTTCGAAAGTACAGAGACTGGGAATGTCACAGCTGGGAGAGGCCAGGGACTGAGTGAGGAGAATAGAAATGTCTTAGCTCAAAGAGGTCCTGATAGGAGAGTGCTGAGAATGAAAGCATCTCATCTCTGACAGGCCAAGGACTGAGAATGTGGACTCGGAGAATGGAAATGTCTCATTTTTGAGAGGCCCAAGACTGAGTCTGTGGAGAATGGAAATGTCTCATCTCTGAGAGGCCAAGAATTGAGAGTGCAGAGACTGGGAATGCTGGAGAAGGGAGAGGCCCATGAGTGTGGAGAATAGAAATGTCTCAGCTCTGAGAGCTCAGGGTTGATAGTGTGGAGACTCAAAACATCCCAGCTCTGAGAGGTCCGGGAGTATAAATATGGAGAATGGAAATGTCTCGGGTCTGATAGGCCAAGGATTGAGAGTGGTGAGAATGGAAATGAACAAGTACCAGCTAAATTAGGATTATTGGTAGAAAGACCAGTGTTGTCTAATGTTAAAACCCGAGCTATAGATCGCTTATATTTAAAATTACCTAAGTGTTCAAAAAAATGTTGTAGGTGCAGTGTTGGTCCTTTTAAGAACAGATCCAGAAACAAATGATTTGATACCTTTTATTGGACCAACATGGATGTTACAGAAAAGAACAAAGTGCTCTAGCTTTCGAACCAACCAGGTCCTTCTTCAGAAGCTTTGTGGCAGTTATTTCAAATATCCCATACTATTAATACCAGATTATATTGAAAAAACAGAAATAATTCTCATTGGTTTAACATATACATTTAAAACATAACAGAAGATTACGTCAGAGAAGCTAATTAACACCAGTATGCCTTTAACTGAGGAGCCTCAGAAGGGCAAAGGTTATCAAGAATTCTCTACAGCCAGAGAGTTCTTGTCACATAAATTTTAAAATGTCTCAGTATGCCAAGAAAGCATTCTAGTGATTAAAAAAAAAAACCTTGGGGTGGCATTCTCTCTAATGCATGTAAGATGAGCTTACAACTTACATTCCAATTGTCCTGGTATATTAAAGAACAGATAATGAGAGACAAAATCCTGAAATTAGGTATAACTGCAAGTTGAAAACAAGCCTCAAATTAACATACACATATATACATGATGCATGATAGTATCACTTGTTAGTGTAAGTGCCAAATAAAAAAATACAAAAATACTTGTCAAGGACCCCCAAGAAAATGAGACCATGAGCCTGATAAGTGTAGATTTCAACACAGAGTCCGTATATAACAAAAATGCACAGAATCAGTCTAAGGAATCTAAATGAAAACCCAAAGGAATTATACCTTTTATGAACCCCCAAGTAAATGAGATATGCATCTTATTATGAGCAGATTTAAAAATGTGACGGTGTATAATCCAACCACTGACAACTAGTAGAAGGAAGTAAATGTACACTATATGTGAAAACTAAGTGTCCTAGCCACATAACAGTTGCCCCATGCCACGCTCCCCCCCACACATGTGTGTACACACACCACACCACACACACACACACCCCTGCACACCCCACACAACCACAACACACAACAAATATAACAAACACAATCCACACACACCACAACGCGCACAACAAACAAAATACACGCACACACACACAATACCCACAACACACAAAACACAACCCATACCAAACACACACAAAACACACACATACATACATCAGTATACACACACACATTCAAGCGCACTCACCACAGTGTTAAGGTGAGAAGTCAACATGTAGATAACCATAAACTTACAAAATCAAAGGCCCGCTGAAGAACTAAAGTATTTATGTCCATCTTTTAAAGTAAAGGTCTGTGTAAGTTTAAGTGGAATAGTGTGTCATATAACCAACATCAATGTTCAGTCCATCCGCCACCATACTGAGAAGTAAAATAAGTCTAATTTCGGAAGCCCGTCTCTGTTGTGTACTGTTGAAATGTCCTTTTAAGACCATCACAGACATATCTGAGATTGAGTGGCCATCCTGGGAGAAGTGTTGGGCTACTGGTTTCTCAGTCTTCTTGTGATTAATAGAATGTCTGTGTGAATTCATTCTAGTGCGGAGTTGTTGGCTTGTCTCGCCCACATAACCTGTGCAAGGACATTTCTTGCATTGGATAAAATAGACCACATTACTTGATATACATGTATAATTCCCCTGTATCCTATACACACTTTGATTTGAGCTTTGTTGCAGGGAGCTACCCTGGTGTTTACTCATGCTACCCAGTACAGAATGCAGGATGGATGAAACGGAGACCTCAGGATGAAGTGCTGGATTGCCAGGAGAAGCAGAGCCCACACAAAGCACCGTGGTGCTGATCCTGTTCGTTGGTGTTGAGCAGGGAGCAGAATCCCCAGGCGGGTCTCTCGTCGGTTGGTTCTCTGTGGCATGAGTGGATGTCTGGGATGAGGTGACAAGGCCCAGACCAGATAAACAGTTCGGATGACAGTCCGATAAGTGCTGGATGCAGTTTCCAGCAAGCATGACACATTCAAGCAGTGGGGAACCAAATCGCGACCCACTATCAGCATTCAGCACACTTATAGTAAAAGTAAGGTAAATACCACAGTTCGGAGGACAGTCCGGTTGCAATTCACAGTGTCTCTGTACAAACCATACACTCTGCAGCAATCTCAAGTCCTGACAGGCCGATCGCACAGAGGCAAATCTTCAGTACACTTCAGAAGAAATTCAGTTCATCACAAATCAGGTTCTGATCGCAAAAGCTGCAATTTCGAATGAATTCCAATCTCAGACTCAAGGTTCCTTCACTTTGGAAGATGGTAACAGGCCAGCCAAACACAGCCTTCCTGACAATTTCCCCTGTGCACTACACAGGAGCAGCTACTCGAATCTCTCGAGCTGTTCTCTCTTTGAACTCTAGCTCCACTCTGACTCACTGCTGCAGGCAGCTTGGGACTTTCCCAGAGATCCAAAAGGTTCAATTCATTGATCCATCTGTCTGTCACAGCTAAAGCTCCCCCTCCAGGTCCATTTAGACACCAAAGGGCAATAAAAACTACAATTCCTACAGAAATTCACTCCCACAAGACCACTGGGGACAGACTCCATTTTAGGGTCCCCAAAGGTACTGATTGGTCCAAACTAGCAGTCCAGAACCAAGATGGAGGTGAGTAATAGAAATGTCCATGTTGCAAAGAAAGGCAGGTTAGACAAACTACGATATTGCCATTACTAAAGCCGATACTCAGCAAACAGTTCCAGCTCTTAACAGGGCTCCCTCTGTACAATTAGTGATGGCAGAATGGAGCTATAACACAATAGCCAGTGGGACTCGAGCTTGAAACAACTTGGCCCCTACCCAGATTAATTATACTCTACGAAATAGGCAGCTCTTCAAGAGACAGGCACGGAGGCTAACAGGACACTCACATGCAAAACACTTTCAAGCCTATAGGGACACAGAACGTCAACCTGGCAGTGAGCATTTAGGCAAGCCCAAGGAAGACTTTTGGGAACCCCCATTTGTAGTGGGGTTACACCTGTCCTATGTATTTTATTGTCTGTATATGTAGTCTTGTAATTTATACTCTACGTTTGCACCATGATTATGGTTGCCTATGAAAACAGGCATTTATTGTGCATAGGCTCTCGTTTTAAATGAAATGTCTCCGCTCTGAGAGGCCCAGGATTGAGAGTGTGAAGAATGGAAAAGTCTCAACTCTGAAAAGCCCCAGATTCAGAGTGTGGAGAGTGGAAATGGCTCAGCTCTGAGAAGCCCCAGATTCAGAGTCTAATGAATGTAAAGGTCTCAGCTCTGAAAAGCCCAGGAGTGAGAGTTTGTGGAAAATGGAAATGTCTCAGATCAGTGAGGTTTGAGACTGAGAGCCCCATCCCATTATGTCCCCTGACCACCATCTCACACATTGGGAGTGAGATATACTGGCAACATGTTGTACCTGGGGACACCTTTAGTGAGCATTTGTGTCTTAGATAGTCCATGGAGGCTAGCACAACATATGTTTGCAGCCCAAGGAAGGCAAGTCATTTATCAGCATCTCATTTTCTTGCTGGGGCTGACTGCCATGAAACCTCTGTCTGGTTTCTACTTACAGTTTGTGCAGCTCCTTTAAAGTTTTTGCACTGCAGGGAACAGAAGCAAGAGAAAGCAGCCTGCTAGTCCTTTACTTAAAGTTTATCTTGTCCCATCTCACCTTCACCTCCCTGTGCTTATTTTCTCTCTAATCTGTCTCTGTGCTCATCAAATATCCCTTTGCAATAAAAACTGTAGCCTCATTCTATCCCCTCCTTATCCTGGTTTGTGAAGTGCTTTGGGATAACATTAGTATGAAAGTCACTGTGTAAAACTAAATTCATTTCCTTTGCCTTCATCTCTTAACAAGCCTGTTTCCTTTTTTTCAACAGTCAGTGGGGCGAGCAGGCCTGCCAGGGTCTTCCTTGGACTCCCATCTGGAAATGGCACCACATCTTCAGGTTCCAAAGCACATGACTGCATCATCTCAGTCTGATGAACCCAGTGACCTTGAAGAGCTGGAAAAGTTTGCAAAGACCTTCAAACAAAGACGGATCAAGCTAGGCTTTACTCAGGTACGAGCTGCTGGAAACCACACTGTGGCATGTTTTGTAGCCTCTGTTTTAGGAAAAGTTGCTTACACTGATGCAGGCAGCAAATACACCCCCTTCCCCCAAATGCAGCAGCTCTTGGACATGTATATAGTCTGTATTAACCTACTTTTACCTTGTGTAAAAATCTCACTTTTATCTTTTTGGTCTTGTGAAGTGGACCCCCTCTCCCCTCTGTCAAGATTACTACTCCTTGGACTTTGGTACGTTTCTCTCACTCTCACTCCCACTCTCTGGTAACCTGATGCTTGTTCCCTACAGTAGAATCCTACTTTGGAATGAACAAGCAAATTTTGCAGCAGGTACTTAGGAAAAGCCCTTGCCACTATTCTCTGGGACCCCAAGGCCTAGATGTTTCTTCCTCTTCATATAAGCCTGACTCATTGTAGAAACATCTGCACCCTGTCCACTAGTGCACATAGAAAACAACAAGCTGTGCAGTGGTTGCCAAACATCTTCCCGATCCATGACATAAAGAAATCTCTGTTTCTCCATAGTGTAAATGTCATAGTTCTAAGGGCCCTGTCATGAGTCCCCATTCCAATAAACACAATCACCCCAGCCTGATTTTCATGTGCTTCCATCTTCTGGTGCATAAAGGTATTTTCTTTGCCAAGTTTACTGGTGGCATCCATTGCTTTCAATGAAGAACCGTATGAACACTGCATAGTTTGCCCTAATCCATCCATCCAACTCTTCAACGATGAGGTGTAAGTGCATACAATTGTTTTGTCCCCATCTTGGCCTGTGCACATGAGCTGCTTGAAGGTATTGCTTACCATCTGCTGGGTCACTTCTGTTGTCATGTCAGCAGAGGCTGAGGCTGTGTCCTGCTGTGGCCTGCCATCTTTCTTTTGGGAGGTTTGGGTTTACAAAAGTGGCTGGTTGCAGTGGCTCCCTTTGGTCTGCCCATTTTTCCAATCCCAATACAGCATTGCAGTAAAATGATATTCATAGTTTTCTGCCTAAAAATCAAAGCCTAAATGTGACTTTTAAGAATATAGTGTTGTCTCTCTCACAGCTCAAAATAGGGATGCCTGTCCCCTTCAACTGCTTAGCCAGGCCCCCCAGTTAAAACAGTTCTACATGGTCAAGCTTGTTGTACTTCTGAAGGTATCTGTATGTTTCTGTCATGTTCTCTTTTCCCTCCTGTCCTCCAGGAAGTACATTTTGATGCTCTCTATCCTGCCGTCATAGGTCGTGCCCTGTTGCCCCTGTATCATTTTAGATGCTCTCCGCTGTATTGTCTTCTGCCTGTCCCTTTCCTTTTTTAGGTGTGGACTAGATCACTGTACACAGTACTCATTATATAGCCTCAAGACTGACCTCTACAATGGCATTATCACATCCTTTCTGCAACTAATAAATCTCTGCTTAATACACCTCAGCATGTTAAATGCCATCCCATATCTACCCCTGCCTCTCTCCCTAGCACAGGTCCACCACCTTCCTCTCTCCCTTTTCTAATCTGCTCACCCCACCCAATGTTGCACTTGTTCCCCGATCCTTTCCTCCCACCCATCTCTCCTTCTACCTCCCTCCCAGTTACCCCTCTATACCCACTCTCTCTCTCTCTCCTCTCTCTTCCACTTTCCTACACTACCTGGCACAATTGGCAGCAACTCAGTTTTTTCTGCTCTACCTTTCTCTTTGACAATGCCCTTCTGGCAGCTTTAATTCATGTAAATATTAATTGTTGTGACTCATCATTTTAAATGTATGCCTGATTATGTTGTTCTAACTGTTATTTATATCACCTGTAGCTTTAGACCATGTATACCCTGTACTGAATTTTGTATACAAACTATACTTAAATACTGATGTGGAACCTTTGTAAAAGAGCCATTGGCTCAAAGCTATTTATCCAAAATTCTAATAAAATAAAAAAAAAATATATATGACTTACTGCATCGGGAAGTGGGCATCGTGTGTAGGAGGCCCAATGAATACTGTGTACTTGACCCCAGTCACCACAAGCACTGCTCTATTGTTCCATGCTGTTGGGGAACCCTGCTGATTTTCAATTAGTTTTTTAACCCAAAATCTTTGAGCTCTGATTGGTTAGAGCCTGGGATCCAAAGAGTTAGAGCTGCCAACTCACACTGGTTGCAGCCATGAGATTTGATCAGTTAGAGCTATGAGATTTAATTGGCTAAAACAATGAGTTTTGATAATTTAGAGCCATGCATTTTGATTGAGTCCAGCTATGCATTTGATTAGTTACAGCCAGGAAAGTACAGTTACGTAAGAACTTACCGTATCAGTAGATCTTCAAGAGAGGCTCTTGCAGTAGGTAATTACATATAGGACTGACGTCGGCAGGCGGCAGGACTCCACGGAAAAATTTCTAGCTAGCAGTCCCTGGCGAGGGACCGCCCTCACGTCAGGTGACCGGTGTCAGGAGATGTCGGTATAAAGGGGCGGTCCCTGACGCCCGCCTTCCAGTTCTTTCCCGCCATGGGCCAGAAAGGCCGGACGAGAGAGGAGCAGATATTTCCCTCACTGGAAAAGGAGCTGAAAAAGCCTAGGGGAATGGAGGGCGGGAGGGTATTACCTACTGCAAGAGCCTCTCTCAAACAACTACTGTTACGGGAAGTTCTTATGTAACTGTACTATCTAACTTCGAGAGGGCTCTTGCAGTAGGTAATTACATATAGGACTGAATCCCGAGCAGTCTGGAACAAAGAGAGACACCGAGGAGAAAAACTACTCCAAAAAGCAGTTCTAGCTGTGCAAACCTCAAGAAAAGAGGTCTTGCAGAACAGCCAGCCCAAAGCCTGCTCTATGGTGAGAGGCAACATCCAAACTGTAGTGTTTAGTAAAGGTATGGACGGGAGTCCAGGTGGCAGCAACACAGATGTCTGCCGCAGGCTCATTTTTAAAACAAGCCGCTGAGGCAGCAACTCCTCTGGTGGAGTGGCCTCTTACTTGGCCCAGTAGGGTCTTGTTATATTTATCATAACAGAAAGCGATGCAATGAGCCAACCACTTAGACAGGCATTGCTTGGAAACAGCATTGCCTTCCCTTTTATGAGCAAAAGAAACAAACAATTGGTCAGTCTTTCTGAGATCTTTCGTCCTGTTGGTGTAGTATCTCAGAATCCGGTGAACATCCATAGTATGGAGTAAGTACTCCCCTTGATTAGAGTATTGCTTAAAATAGGCAGGCAACTCTATGGACTGATTCAGAGTAGACTCAGCTACTACTTTAGGGAGAAACTTAGGATTCGTGCGAAGAGCAACTCGTTCCTTGTGAAAAATCAAGTATGGGATTTTGCACATCAGGGCCTGGAGCTCGGAAATTCTCCACACTGAAGTCATGGCCACCAGGAAGAGAGTCTTCCACGAAAGGAACTTCAAATCCACAGAAGCTGCAGGTTCGAAGGGAGGGAAAGTAAGTTTCTCGATAACAAAGTTCAAGTCCCAAGGGGGAGCAGGAGTACGGATGGGGCCTCAGATGGAGGACCCCTCAGAGAAAGGTCTTAGAGACCTCCAATTGAGTGAAAGCTTTGTCTGTGAAGGGAACATGATAGGCCGAGATGGCCACCATGTGTACCTTCAGAGAAGAATGACTGAGACCCAGGTCAAACAGATGACGTAGATACTCCAGCAGAAGCCCCGCTGAACAGAAGAAGGGTTCCATGTTCTTGGAAGCAGCCCAGATAGTGAATCTTTTCCACTTCATGGCATAGGTGGATCTGGTGGAGGGTTTTCTGGCCTCCACCAAAATCTCCGCCACTTTAGGAGACACTCCAAAACGTGATTGGGCTAAGTCTACAGGAACCATGCATACAGTTGAAGGGATTTGAGGCCTGGATGGACCAGGGTCCCCTTATCCTGGGTCAGCAAACCTCGAGAGAGAGGAAGAGGAGGATCCTCTGAGTATTGTTGTAGAAGAGACAACCAAACTTGCCTGGGCCAGAAAGGAGAGATCAGAATCATTCGTGCTCCTTCTGAAGCTAGTTTCTGCAAGACACATGGGATAAGTGGAACTGGGGGAAAGGCATAGACGAATCTGTCCTTCCAGTCTAGAGACAGAGCATTGCTCCAAAAAGCGCCTTGCTCTGGAACAAGCGAGCAGAAGACAGGAAGTTTTGCGTTTAGAGGAAATGAGAACAGGTCGACCTGTGGTGTTCCCCAAAGTCGGAAGATATTGTCTAGGACCCTTTGGTCCAGTTCCCACTTGTGAGTCAGAGCAGAAGAGCGACTTAGCTTGTCTGCCAGGGTGTTGTCGACTCCTGGAATGTGAATTGCCGTGAGGTGAAGGTCGTGTTGTGTTGCCCAATCCCAAACCCTCATTGCCTCACTGCAAAGAGGGTAGGACCGAGTCCCTCCCTGTTTGTTGATATACCACACCACACACATGTCCGTCTGGACGGCAAGGTGGCCAGGAAGGATGTATGGGTGAAGGGCTTGGAGAGCGTACAACATTGCCCGAAGCTCGAGCACATTGATGTGAAGAGCTTGTTCTAGCTTGGACCAGGAGCCCTGGGTCCGATGAGGGCCTAGATGGGCTCCCCAACCTTCGCCCGAGGCGCCTGTGGTTAGAGTCTGGGGGGGGGGATGAAAGAAAGGAACTCCCCGAAACAGGTTCTCTCGAACCATCCACCATTGCAAGTCTCGAAGCATTGGCGAGGAGACCAGAACTGGGTGATCTAGATCATCCACTAGTTGATTCCATTGAGAGGGGTAGAGTCCACTGAGAAATTCTCATGTGGAGTCAAGCGCGAGGAGCCATCGGGATAGCGGCCGCCATAAGCCCGAGAAGGCGAAGGACTGACCTCGCAGAGACTGTCCTGCGGTCGGACGGCAGACTTATTTGGGTCTGGAGGGGGGACGCCCTGTCCAGAGGCAGGAAGGTCTTGCCCATGGTCATATCGAGAATTGCCCCAATAAACTGTAGTCTCTGGGATGGGTCCAAATGAGACTTGGAATGGTTACATAGATACATACATAGATACATAGACAGTGTCGGCAGATAAGGGCCTATGGCCCACCCAGTCTGCCCATTTAAGTTTGTAAGTTCAGTTTATGTTTTCCAGGAAGTCTGTTGCCCCTTACCCCTGACCTCCAGAATTCCTTTATGTCTATCCCATGCATTCTTAAATCCCGTGATTGTTTCAGCCCCCACCACTTCCTCTGGCAGGGTGTTCCACTTGTTCACCACCCGTTCTGTGAAGAAATTCTTCCTCCGTTTCCTCTGAATCGTCCTCCTCCAACTTCATCCCATGCCTCTAGTCCTGGAACATCTTTTCGCTTAAAAATAGTGCATTCCTGCACCCTGTTCCTCCCTGTAAGATACTTGTATGTCTCTATCATATCCCCTCTCTCCCTCCTCTCCTCCAGGGAGTACATGTTCAATGCCTTCAACCTGTCCTCATAGGACTTGTGATGCAATCCATGCACCATCTTTGTTGCCCTCCTCTGAACCTTCTCTACCCTGTCTATGTCCTTACGTAGGTAAGGTCTCCAGAACTGCACAGTGTACTCCAGGTGCGGCCTCACTGGTGTCTTGTATAGTGGAATTATGACCTCCCTTTTCCTGCTGGTGATGCCCCTGCCTATGCATCCCAGCATCCTATTTGCTTTACCTGCTGCCTTGTCACACTGTTTCCCTGCCTTGAGGTCATCAGAGATGATAACTCCAAGATCCCTTTCCTGCTTGGTGCATGCTATATCCTCACCCCCCAACTGATATATTGTGCCAGGGTTTTGTGCTCCATATGCATTACCTTGCACTTCCTTGCATTGAATTTCAACTGCCAAACCCTGACCATTCTTCAAGTTTCTGCAGGTCCTTCTCATTCTGTCTACACCCTCTGGTGTGTCTACTCTATTACAGAGCTTTGTGTCATTAGCGAACAGTGAAATTCTGCCTTCTAGGTCCTGTGCAATGTCACTGATGAAGATATTGAATAGTACGGTCCCAGCACTGATCCCTGTGGTACCCACTGGTCCTCTTCCCTCTGTGGAGTGACAGCCATTTACCACCACCCTCTGTGTCCTGCTGCCCAGCCAGTTACCTACCCACCGCACTACTGTCCTGCCCACACCCATATTTCCCAGTTTGTGCAATAGTCTTCTATGTGGCACAGTGTCAAAGGCCTTGCTGAAGTCCAGATAGGCCATGTCCACTGCCTCCCTGATCCACCTCCTAGTCACCCAGTCAAAAATTCAATGAGGTTGGTCTGACATGACCTTCCCTGGTGAAACCATGCTGCCTTGGGTCCTGTAGTCCATTGACAACCAGATGTTCCACCAATCTCTCCTTCAGTAGTGCTTCCATGATCTTCCCCACTGCCGAGGTGAGGCTGACTGGTCTGTAGTTCCCGCTTCCTCTTTTGTTCCCACTTTTGTATAAGGGACTACATCTGCTATCCTCCAGTCTTTGGGTACCTCCCCTGTTTCTAGTGATCGGCTAAACAGGATAGCAAGAGGCTCAGCCACCATCTCTCTTAGTTCTTTAAGGACCCTGGGGTGCACCCCATCTGGCCCCATTGCTTTATCAACTCTTATTACTTCCAGTTCCTGCAGGACCCTTTCTCGTGGTTGATGGTAATACCCAGGCAAGCAAAAACCTGCTGGGTAAGGGAGCGGTTACGCAGGAGTTCCTCCCTGGACGAGGCCGCCAGGAGCCAATCGTCCAGGTATGGGAAACCCTGCACTCCCCTGGTACGCAGGTGGGCTGCCACCACTGCCAGGCATTTGGTAAACACTTGGGGGGCCGAAGATAGACCAAATGGGAACGCCATGAACTGGTAGTGGTCCCCCTGGAACATAAAACGAAGGTATTTGTGATGAGATGGGCGAATGGGGATGTGCAGATAAGCATCCTGCATATCCAGAGCACACAGCCATTGACCCGGCCAGAGGAGGGGCAGAAGGCTCTGCAAAGAGAGCATCCTGAACCTTTTGTATTCTATGAAAAGATTCGGGGAACTGAGATCCAAAATTGGTCTGAGATCTCCTGTCTTCTTTGGGACCAGGAAGAAATGGGAATAGTAACCCATCCCTCGCAGATGAAGGGGGATGGGCTCTATTTCTTGTTTCAACAGGAGAGCCGAAATTTCCCCCTGGACCAAGAGAATATGGTCCCATGAATACGATGACTTCAGAGGGGGGTGGCGGGGAGGTTTCTGAAGAAATTCTATCGAGTGTCCTTCTACTATGAGCTGGAGCACCAAAGAATCTGTGGTTATCCTCTCCCATCCCGGAAGGTGGAGTGAAAACCTCCCTCCTACCGGTTCCTCTAGGGAGTCCAGAGGCAGTGGGAGAGGAAAGGAGTCAGGTGGTGTGGGGCAGCACTGCAGCTGAAGCACCCGCTGCTTTTTTGGGTGGGGGGGGCTTAGCAGCTGTGGGGCCCGGCATTTTGTGGCCCGCCTTCCCTGGGGTTTCACTTTTGGTCGATTCCGTCTGCGAAAGGGACGGCGCTGCTGCTGATGGGGACGGTACATGGAATCAACTAATTTCAGTGCCATCCCCTTCTCTTGCAAATCGGTGATGATGTCCTTGACATCACCCAAAAAGCACCGACCCCCAGAAGGGTGCTTCCTGGATAGCAGATTGCACCTCCTGGACCAACCCTGACACACGGAGCCAAGCATAACGCCGTAGGCCTACAGCGAAAGCTGAGCTCCGTCCAGCAGTGTCCACTGCATTGTATGTCACATGAAGCATGTGTCGACTGGCCGAATAAGCAGAGCAGAGCAAAATCAGCCAACTCCTGCTTGACTTGGGAGTCAGGCAAAGAGTCCAGTTTGGCTTCCACCTGAGTCAGAATGGCCTTCTGGTAGTCCCCCATATGGACGACATAGTTCAGGGCCCTGATCCCCAGCATGGAGGAAGTGTAAATCTTTCTCCCATACTGGTCCAGAAGGCGTGATTCCTTATCAGGTGGTGATGAGCTAAGATGTTTGGGGTTTGCCGACCGGCCATGAGCGGTGCTAATCACGACCGAGTCGGCACGAGGGTGAGAATCCAGGAAATCAACACCCTCTGGAGCCTGATATAGCCTGTTCGACTTCCTGGGAAGTGGGGCTAAAGCCGATGGCTGTTTCCATATTGTGGTAATGAGGTCGGTGTGAGGCTCTATCCAGGGTGGCACCAAGGTAGAAGCTGTCACGGGTAGATCCAGATGTTCAGCGAGTTTCAGACACTGAGGATCTGGTTCCAGGGAGTGCCACTGATGAACCTGGATTTTCCTAAGCAACTCCATAAAAGAAGGATCCTCTGGAGGAGACTTCAGAGGAGTCCTTGGCCTGGGCTTCGACGGAGAGCGTGGCTCGTCGTCTCTCTCAGAGTAACTGTCGGAAGAATCCGAGGAGTCCAGGGGTGAAGAGGAGGATGAAAAGGAAAAAGACTCCCTTTCCCCACCCAGGAGAGGAACAGACCCCTTGGGAAGTCCCCGGGGAAGCGTGTCCTGCCCTTCTCTGGATCCAGATGGAAGAACCCTGGAATCCGGAGGTGGTGAGGGAGTGTGCCACCTCGGACGTACAGGAATCTGGGACGGCACCATCGTCAGAAGGCTGCTCTCGACCTCTTTGGTGAGCTGAGCCTTGGCCTCAGCCCACCAGGAGGCCAGGGTCTCCTGCAGGTCCACCGACAGCTGCGAGGGCAGTGGAGGAGGAGGAGGAGGTGGGGGATAAGGATACGGGTTATAACTGTATGAAGCGTATCCAAAACCCGGCTGCGGGTATCCCGGCATCGGGTATTGTGGCATCGGGTAGCCTGGCCTCGGGTACTGTGGCACCAGATACTGCAGTCCCAGGTACGCCGGCATCGGATAAGACAGAGGTTACCCGGGAGCTGGGGGGCTGCCGGAGCAGACGGCCTGGCCAGTGGCCTCACGGGCGGGTCCACAGTGGAAGGCCCGACGGGAGAGGGATGTCTCCCGGAGTTGGTAGGGCTGGCATCAGGGCCGACATTGGAGGCCCTGGCATCAGAGATACCAACGTAGGAGGGGCCGGCGTTGGAGCCGGCATCCGGGGAGCCGACGTCAGATCTGGCGCACCAGGTGGCGGAAGGACTGACGGAGGAAGAAGATCCCCAGCTTTGCCCGGAGATGGAGGAGAAATCCCGGGGTCAGGTTGGGAGACTCTGGGTCCCTAGGCGGCAGTGAGGCGCGCGGAAACTGGGCACGACGGACGGGCGGTCTGTCATCGGTTCCTTCGCCAGCCGGACGTCAGACGAGCGGACGTGTGGCTGAAGGGCGAGATCCTGGTGGGCGCCGGAGGAGCCGGCATCCAACTTATGAGAGCCATCACCAGAAGCAGGTTGAGTAGAGGGATCGGCCTGGTCTGGTGGAGTGGAGGCCGCGCGCCACCCTGAAGGGTCGGGTGTCTTACCGGCCCTCTCCGGGTGGACATCGAAGGAGCCGATGCCCGACTTACCGGAGTTGCCTGTGGTGGTAGGCCGCAAGCCTGCGGCTGAACCAGGGTGGAGGCCTCCAGTTGCCGGAGGCACCGCAAGGCCGAGCATGAGCAGACAGGCGGGCTGAAGCCCCCAGGAAACCTCCGGGCGGCGTCGAGGCAGTCCCGGAGGGGCGTTACCGTGTCCCAGCGACTCCCGAGGGAGATGCGGTAGAGGAGCCCTTGTCCTGGTGCCTCTCCTTCTTCTTCCGATGGCCTTCAGGGGAAGTGGACGCCTGCCTCAGTTTTTTGAGCTCCTTTTCCATTGAACTAATTTTCTTCTTCAGAATATGGGCTTCTAGGGATTAATGCCACCTTTTCCGGGTAGCCGCATTGTAGCTGAGGCAGTGCTGGCACTTCTCGACCGGGTGATCGGGGCCTAGGCAGAACAGGCACAGGGAATGGCAGTCCTTGTGCGAGAGTTGGGCGCCGCACGAATCGCACTTATTTTTGTGCTCGGAGGGTGTAGGGGACAACATACACCGATGATGGTACTGACGTTAGTCGAAAAAAGGCAATTATTTTGGTAAAAACAGACGAAGATAGGGCTGACGAAGCACAAACTTTTCCGCGAGGCGCTGCACAAGCTAATGGCGGGAAAGAACTGGAAGGCGGACATTAGGGACCGCCCCTTTATTCCGATGTCTCCTGACATCGGTGACCTGACGTAGGGGCAGTCCCTTGCCAGGGACTGCTAACTAGAAATTTTTCCGTGGGGTCCTGCCGCCTGCTGGCGTCAGTCCTATATGTAATTACCTACTGCAAGAGCCTTCTCGAAGTTAGATCTTTGGTTATAGCCACTAACTTTGGTTCTAGCCATGCCTTTGATTGGTGACAGTTATGAGTTTTGATGGGTTACAGCCATAAGCTTTCAATGGTTAGAGCCTTGAGCTTTGATTGTTTCTGGCCATGAGCTTTGATTGGTTAGAACTTTGACAGTCACACAATAGTGACCCTCTTACAGAAGCTGGAATTCTGCCTCAATTAAGGAAGTCACTGATATGTTTTTTTACTGAACCACAGGGCGATGTTGGGTTGGCAATGGGTAAGCTCTATGGAAATGACTTCAGCCAGACAACCATCTCTCGCTTCGAGGCCCTGAACTTGAGCTTTAAAAATATGTGTAAGCTGAAACCTTTATTGGAAAAATGGCTGAATGATGCAGGTGAGAGCAAACAGCACAACTGTCACATGCAGTTAATTTGGGCATGGCTCTTTCATCCAAAATGTATCCCAAAGCACTTTACAGTCCAAAGCCTCTTTCACACAAAATGTATCCAAATGCACATTATAAGCCATGAACAGTTGACAGCAGCCATTAGGCCACAGAAGTTCAATAAAGCCTGAAAAACAGAGAGAGAGGAAGGGAGTCATAAGCACAGGGAGGTTAAGTGACTTTCTTAAAGTGAATATCAGGACTAGTATAGAGGCAGAGTACAGTGAGAGCTAAGGATGCCAGGACTGGAACTGGGACAGGGTTTCAAGAGAGCTATGGGTGTCATGGTTGGAATAGGGATGGGGTTACAGAGAGAACCAAGGGTGCAGTGCCAGGACTAAAATAGGGACGGTGTACTGAGAGAGCTAAGGGTGCCAGTGTTGGAATAGGGATGGTGTACTGAGACAGCTAAGGGTGCCAGGGATGGTGTACTAAGAGAGCTAAGGGTGCCAGGGATGGTGTACTGAGACAGCTAAGGGTGCCAGTGTTGGAATAGGGATGGTGTACTGAGAGAGCTAAGGGTACCAGGGATGGAATAGACGTGTTACTGAGAGAGCTAAGGGTGCCAGGACTGAAATAGGGACAGTGTACTGAGAGAGCTAAGGGTGCCAGGACTGAAATAGGGACAGTGTACTGAGAGAGCTAAGGGTACCAGGACTGGAATAGGGACAGTGTACTGAGAGAGCTAGGGGGGCCAGGGATGGAATAGGGATGTGTTACTGAGAGACCTAAGGGTGCCAGGACAGGAATAGGAACAGTGTACTGAGAGAGCTAAGGGTGCCAATAATGGAACAGGGATAGGGTTTTGAGAGAGCTCACTGTGGGTGTCAGGACTGGAATAGGGATGTGAGTTGGATCCGAAATGAGGCACAGTATGTTGTCCTCAGAGCAATATGTACATATCAATCAAAATTTTTATTTAACCAGGCGAACATCGTTGAGTAAGCTAATTTTTAAGATAGACCTGGAAAGGCAAGGTTAACAATACATACAAAGGAATACTCAGTTACATCATAATTGGGTAAATAATATATACAAAATGAATTCACACTTACACAGTATTTATGTAGAGCAGTAATTATGCACCAGAAGTTTATAATACACATGAAATAGAGTATTAAAAAGAGCCATTAAGCTAAGACCATGATGAGTATGCAGTTAAAAAGTATAGCAACTGCAGTACAGTATATACAGGTTAAACATACTTAACAACAATTACAGTGTGTATTTGAAGCATCCTTGAACATAATTGTTAATTGAAGGAGCTTGGTGGGGCATGGGTGGGGAGGGGGACGCAAGAGGGTGAGTAAGGAGAGGTAAACGGTACATGCCCGCAAGGGCATATAGTGATTGCGGGGTGAGGGTGGCAACAGTTAAGGAGTGGAAAGCAAAACACTATGATGGTGTCGGGGGGGTAAGCAAGGAGTGTAGGTGGTACAGTGAGATGTGATAAAGAATCAATATGCCGCATCTTTACAAACTCAGTGTATTAGCACATAACTTCATAAAGCAGTGAACTCTCAACCTGTTACATGCACTAGACAGTCATATTAATATATGTGTTATTTCCTGCTAGAATCATCACCATCAGACTCTCCTGTGGTCAACCCCACCCCCTTTCCTCCACTGGGTGACATGTTTGGGAGGAAAAGGAAGAAGCGCACCAGTATCGAGACCAACATACGCCTGACCCTGGAGAAACGATTTCAGGATGTGAGAATTTCCACCCTCTGATAACTTTAATGCTTTCACTAAGCTTTTCATTACCCCTTATCTTACCCATGGAGAAGGCTTTTTCATTAGTGGAGTGTTTTAATAATGGCCAAAACAAACAGCCAAGAGTCCAGACATTCTAGGTTGAACCCCAGATTGCAGTCAGACCCAGTTTGGCAGCAGGAAAAACAAATTCCTATTTCCAGCTTTGTAACCATGAGCAAGCCACTGGATCCCCCTTCCCCACAATGCTTCAGCAAACCCAGCAGTACAACTGAGTAAAAGCAGCAACTCCCTGAACATGACCTTTTGCATCTCACTTGGGTTATGTTGGGTAAGTAGAGGTTACTCACCTGTAAACATAGTTCTGCTGCAAGTATTTCATTCACATCCACACTTAAGTAGTCTTCCACTGAGCATGCTTAGTAACTGGGACAGTCTTCAAGCCTGACTGCTTCTACTACCTAACAATTTGGTTCTCTGGCTTGGCCCCCAAAACACCTAGATCTACACACTGGGACTGATATCCAAAGCAAGCCTTGCCAGGAGAAGTCAGGTGGGTCATGTGGATAGGAACTGAATACTAGTAGAACTATAGTTACAGGTGAGTAACCTCTATTTCTGACTACCTAGATTCAGTTCACCATCAACACTTAGGCTGACTCCTTGCAATCCTCTGGAGGAAGGGGTAAGGCATTCATGCCGAATTTGGACAAACAGAGACTGGAAGACTAAGGACCCAAAAGCAGCATCTTGACAACTGAACATGTCAGTGCTATAATGGGCTAGAACTGTGTGCACGTTTAACTGGGTAGCAGCTCTACAAATGCAGCAGCAACAGGGGCAGCAGTATATCTGGTGGAAGGAGCCATCGACCCCATGGGTGGTTCCTTCGCAGCTAACTGATAGTACAGAGTGATGCAGGATGTGATTACCCTACCAATAGTCTGCTAAGTTACCAGTCTCCATAGGGCAGCACAAACAGGTGGCGAGCCTCACCATGAAATTCCACCATTCACTCATAGAATAACAGCAGTGTCCTACAGTACAAACATCTAGTGCATGCAGCATCGTGACTGTCAATGGCAGACATGATGAACCTGCAGGCCAGATACATGTTAAATCCTGACTTCTTCCATTGTTCTTGTCTGAAAGTCAGCAGAGTAAAGAACCAATGACAGAGTACACAACAAGAGTCAAAAATGATCCTGAAAATCAAAAGCAAATAGCTTGAAAACTATGCAGAATCCTCATTCACTAGTAGGAGCTGTGAAGGAGGGTCCCTGTTGCTTCCGGTGGAGAAAACATTTTGAGTGTAGTGGGAGTGGAGCTGAAGGACCACATGGTTGGGTGGTAGGAGAAGTCAAGATTGAAAACTCTTCCATTGACAAAACATGCTCAGTGGAACACTACACAGGTGTGAACAGTGAACTGGATCTATAGTAGGTATTAAAAACACTTTTTCTGGATTTTTTTGTAAAATCATAGCCTCTGCATCAGGGGCTATGGACCCCTTCCCCAAATTATAAACATTGAAATGGTGGTAGACAGGTAGGCTGGGACCTGCCTTAGTTTTGACAGAATATATGAAAATTACATACTTGCCATAATTTTTGATCTTCAAAGAATATCTTCACCATTTATTCACATTAATTAGTCTGTGCCAGAGGCACTAGGACCCCGCAGGAGCCAGAACTTTTCAGACATGCCGGCGCCGAGGCAAGCTGTGCGCATGCATGGCACTGTGAGAGTGGCTCATGGCACCAGGGTTACCTCGGCGCAGTTTTATGTGATAAGCGCGAGTCTTAAACTGTGCCAATCACGCAGAGCGAGAACAAAAGCACCCAGCGTCAAAGGAGGCGGGAACAGCGTAGCACGACCGCCATGAAACAGCGGCGGTAAAACACTACAATAATAGCGGCAGCAAACCAAGTATTTTTATGTGGGACATCTCTTTTGCAGGGGGCAAGCTCCCTGCACCCCCCCAAAATTAAGACTACCAACTCCAGGAGGAGTGGACAAAGAAAAACTATAAAAGCCCCAGGAAGAAAAAAATTTTTCCCTGCATCAGGACCCAAATCGGCACCACATGTTTCAGGGGCAGTGGCTCAAGCCACTTCACCAAATGGCCAGCACAGCAGGGCTTGGCCAAACTAATTTTAATATACTGTTTCAGTGAGTGTAGCTCAGTGCTACACTCGCTATAACTACTTGTCGGTGTTTTCTGATAGTCACGCTAAACTATAAGCAATATTATTGAGTCATTCATATTGAGCCACTCAATAATACTCACACATATCACTGTACACCCCTTGGCGCTGGCCTCCAACCACCTCAGTTCGTTTTTTACTGAGGAGGTGCAGTAGAACCCAACTAGTAGTCATACACTAACACTAAGCACATAAGGAGCCCTGGCGACCTGTGCAAGAATGGCCAACCCGAGAGTAATACAGTGTGTTCACAGTTCAAGCCATGAACAAGGGATGAAGACCAGTAAACTTACTGGAGTGAGCTCAGGGTATGGTGGGTAGGCATGTGAATAAATAGTGAAAATATTCCTAGAACGAGAATTACAGTAAGTACTTAATTTTCTTATCTTCCAGGAAGGTATCTTCACCATTTATTCACACTAATGGGTAAGAGCACAAAGCTGAGATAGAACCCCTGAGGTGGGGTGATCGGAGTGAAGAGCTCGCTCAGGATCAAAGTCCATTCAGGAAAGTCCTGCCAAAGCAGCATACTGCTTGATTGTGACATGCAGGGCATAGTGTGTAACAAAAATGTGCACTGTGATCCCAGTTACAGCTTTGCAATGTATCACCGACAGGCACAGAGCGAGCCTCTGTTAGGGACATGACAATTGCAGTGGTGGAGCTGGCACGTACCTGACCTTTTGGCATGACCTATGCCGTGTCATGGCATTGCAGAGGAGCAAACAGCTCGTCACCCAGGCAGAAATGCACTCAACTGGAACAAGCAGACCCTTTCAACTGGAAGCAAAGGAGGCCAAAAGCTGTTTGGATTACTTGAAATCCTAGTTCTGTCCAGGTGTGAAGTGAGGACCCCCTGAACATTCAGAGAATGGAGAGAGTGCTCTCTGTCATTGTGGAAGCTGGCAAGTAAGAAGGCAGCACAGTGGCAGATTCAGAGAGAACTCCGATGCCACTTAAGAAGGAACTTACAAGTGCAGAGCACTACCTTGTCCCTGTGGAAAACAGTATAAAGGGGATCTGTGATCAAGAAACTGATTTCAGACACTCTGCAAGCAGAAGAGATGGCCACTAGAAAGCTGCTTTCTCAGTAAAAACTTGACTCACAAGTCGTAAAAGGCTGAAAGGGCTTGCAGGTGAGCATGTCCAGCACAAGGTTGATATCCAGGCAACTGCTAGCTTCCGGATGAGAGGCCTTGTGTGTAAAAATACCCTAAATGAACCTGTTAAAAGAGGCAGCTGAACCAGGTAGAGGCACCAGTGGGTTAATGGTACGCAGATAAAATGCACAAGTGGACACTGACTGCGGAATACTGCAAATTATCATCAGAAAGGTCCAGCAGTGGCACCAGAACCTAGTAAGCTGGACCCCAAAAGGGGTTCATGCAAGTTCTGGAGCACTGGCTGGATAACCTTTCCATTTGGTTGTGTAAGACTTCCTAGTGGAAGGTCATAGGCAGGAAAAGGTATTGTAGGAGCCTTCTGAAATACCTTGTTCCTATTCACTTCCACGTCTTTTAAGAGTGAAGTCTGAAGGTGAAGGAAGCGCAGGTTAGGAAGGAGTAGAAGACCCTGTGACAACATGCCCAACCTGAGAGGAAGGATTCTCTGCCGGCTGACTGATAGCCTGTTTAACAGAGAAACCATATCTGCCGAGGTCAACAGGGTGCAAAGTCATGAAGATGGGCCCCTGCTTGGCAGAACTTACCTGCCAGTGTGTACTAGACTCCTGGCAGATAGTTGGCCTGGAGTAGGATCCCCTGCTCCAGGCCCTCTCTCCACACACTCATAGCTTCTCAGCAAACAAGATAAGAGAGTGCGTTTCATTATTTGTTTGTGTGATACAAGGCAGATTGTCATCCATCTGGAAAAGGGCTGTTTTGTAGCTGTTGAGATCCACTAGGGCTGACGGGCCATACCAAAACAGTTCGCATGTGCAACCCACTGAAGTCAGATGATACTCTGGCGGGTTCCAGGCACCTTGTGATTGAAACACTGACAGTGGGCTACCCAACAGGGAGGCTTCCAAAGACAGAGTTGCCTGGTGTTCCAGAAGGGAAACTATGGAGGAGACTGCTCTCCACTGGCTGGAAGCGAGTGATCCAACCAGAGACTTGATCAGCTGCTATAAGACCCAGCGTGAGTTGCATGGGGTGGGCTTAAACAGATTTGCTGTTCATAAAGTAGCATATTATCCACAGGATCATATGTATATTGCCCTCAAGGGATGGCTAGGCCTTGGTCGTACCCAGGAGAGCTCCTAGGAACGCAGCTACTACCATAGGCAACGGAGTCAGGGGGATCAGTAGACCCCTCACTTTTGTAGTTGAATGGTCAAATAATGAATTTTAACACCCCCCACACACACACATATGCATTTCAATCATTGGAACAGTATTAAAATGAGACCAGTGGGATTTCTCTAATAACAGCAGGGATTCTACTAAACCTTTTGGTACTCAACATACATTGAAAATCCAGGCAACCAAAATTATACTTTTTGGAAAAACTCCATGGAATATTTTGTTTCACTGTTGCATGAGTTGCACTGTATAGTTACTTTCGGCTTCCTTTCTCCTATCAGACCTCTTCAAAAGTTCAATTTCTGGGGTGGCGTGGCCAACTGCTGAGCAAGGAGAAGCAACCTTGAGAATCTCCGCATGATTCAAGGCATTAAATATAATTTAATTGAAAAATAATATAATATATATAATGACTCAGTTGAAAGAGGAAGGTTTGCTGTTTCTAATCATGCTAAAATCTTTGTTGTCTTAAGCACCAACGATTAGCATGGGAAGAACAAACAGGCAAGCGGGAGTGGGTGGAGATGGAGCCCGGATGAAAGAACTGTGACTGGGATCGAGTAATGAGGCTCAGTATGCTGCAGCAAAAGGAGAATCCTCTCAGCTGGCTAATGCTGCTCTGTTGCGAGCTATACAATCACTTGACAAGTGGATGGCTGATTTTCAGGAACAACTTAAATCAATGGACAGTAAAGTTAGTTCCCTTTCGGCTGAAACACAGAAGGCTACACAGATGGCCGATCAAGTACTTAACGTTACTACTGGCCTAATGAAAGAAAATATTCTCCTTGGAAACGACTGGAGAATTTGGAGAACTCTAAAAGGGAATCAAATGCCCACATCCTGGATTTACTAGAAGGTGTAGAAGGGGATAATCTCAAGGACTTCATTACTTCTTGGCTGACTGAACACTACCAACTATCTATGGCTCTGTGAGTGCTAAAATGCTATCAGGTTACCCCCAGAGGTACCCGAAATCACAGACTGACCAACAATCCTCAGCCACGCACTATCCTCATTAAATTAGGGTCAGTAATGGAGAGAGATGAAATCTTGACAAAGGCTAAGCAGAAGGGCCCATCTGAATGGAGGGAAAATCGGGTTCATCTTCTTCCGGACCTCCGTTGCAAGACCAGACAAAGGCGAAAACGTTTTGATGGGATCCATACTAGATTAAGGCAGTTGGGTGTCCAGCGTCTACTTCTTATGCCTGCAAGCCTCAAAACTGTATACAGGGACAAGACCTACCAATTCTTAGATCCAAGAGACTAAACTACTAAACTCTTAAGAAAATTGAAAAGGAGTTCCAAAGTCGGGACCAACACTCCAAGGAAGAGACAGAGATTGCTTGAGTAAGTGTTTGGCTTCAAAACACATGTACACAGATTGGAAGATTTTATTTGGCCTGGAGATGCTGCTACCTGATTTATGTACATTATATGGGATGGGATGGACTGTGCTGCTGTTATAAGGTAGTCTGTTTTTGTCGTATCCCTTGTAAGTGCACAAACTAAACAAAATGGTGGCACTTTATGGCCTAGGCCAAAATCCATAGGCATTACCTACTTCTTCCTCCCCTCAAAGGAGCCATTTTTGCGCCATATAAGACTGCCTACTGCACAGGCACATGGAGCTCCCCTCCTTTTCTTTGCTTACAGAGGGCTGGAATCTCCAGGTCTGTTTGTCTGACGTTTGGGAACCTTTCCGATTGAGTATACATTCTATCTACCAGATAACCATTGTTATCTACTTATTGCTGCTGATGGTTTAGTTTGAACTTTAATTACCTCTTCAAATGTTGGACTTGATGGTCGTTTGTAATTACATATACTGACTTTTATTATACTTAACACCACACAACTGTCTACTTGTTTACCCAAGCATTTCTAACCAGTGCTTTCATAATGCAGCAGTGTAGACATATATTAATTGTCAGAGATATGCCTTTGAATACGTATTAGTCTTTTTTCCCCCTTTCTCAAGGGTTGCCTATTATATTTATTTAGTTATGTGGAGAATGGGGGAGTAAACCTTTCAGTTCAGAGAAGAGCAAACAATGTTATATGTCACATGTTATATCTTTCCCCTGTTCATGGCAGATTAGGCAATTCAGTTCTAGTTCTAAAACAGAGTTATGTATGAGCACCCCTCAGTGACAAACATGGGTTTGGGGCAAAGCAGTTCTCTTACTGTTACACTAAAGTATGCTCTATTGTAATGTTCAACAGTCTTTCAAATGTGTATTTGCTTACCTATGTTTTTAATGCTGTATTGTATTGCAGTAAACTTGTAAAAATAAAGTTTAAAAAAACAGCTCAATTCCTGTCCCTGTTCTGTTTTAATTATCATGAATAATCCAAGAATTTCTGTTAATAAATCCATGGATTATTCATCAAAATCTGTGGAGTATCCAGAATTATAAAAAGCTAGTTAGATTAATTAAAGTAGGACAGTGCACAAAGCATACAGCACCCAAACCAAGGACAGATATTTTAGAAAAATAAAGGTGTGCTCAAGTGCTCAATTACAGTCCAGCCCAGTGGCACTGAGGGTTGAGGTGCTGGATGCCACACCTTGCACCATGCTGGCAATCTGTGTTCGGTGACGGACTCAGGTGGCCAAGGTCGTCAGGGGAAGGAGAGGACTGAGCATCCGGAGGACTGCTCTCCTCTCCCTGGGGTGGGATCCAGGGATGCCCGGTGTCCCTGACGGAGATCGGGGGCACTGCAGATTCACCGGTCGACGCAAGGGGTGGAGTGCGGCAGATGCCAGCAGAGCAGACATGCGCAGGCATCATTGCATGCCACACTCTTTGGGGAGGAAACAAAGGTGGAAAAACCCTGGTGACTTGGGAGGAGAAGGCTGGGTTCGAGTAGGTTGAGCCCACACGCCCAATGCTGGTCTGGATCCTGACTTGACTCTCCGTGGTCCTGCCTCCCATTAGTGGGGGTGCAGGAGGGGGACCCAGCAACTGATTCCTCGGTCGAGGGAAGGGCACGGCGGGTGGTAGAGGCAATATGCCGAATTGTGCCATGCTGGAGAGATGCCCAAGTCACTGGTGACCAGAGGGAAATAAAAAAAAATGAAGTGCTCAATTACAGCCTCCTGGCTAAAACACCAACACAGTGGCAGGTAACATTTAGATAAAACCCTCAGTTTTCACATGTGTTGCTGCAGTGCTTCGTCAGAGATATTCACCTAAATAAAGCAGGCACTTTAAATATGTGCACTTGCTTTATTTAGGTGAATATTTCTGATGAAGCATGGAAACAGCACATGTAAAACATAAGGGTTTTATCTAAATGTTACCTGCCACTATGTTGGTGTTTTAGATAGGAAGTTGTAATTGAGCACTTGAGCACATTTTTTGCAATAAAGTTTTCTAACGTATATGTCCTTGGTTTGAGTGCTGTGTGTTTTGTGTGCTGTACTTCTGCCTTATATAGCACCAAACCTTCTTCCCGGTGTGGTTGCACCATTTGTTTTGTCTATATTTAAGAAGGTAATGGTTTTCCCAGTGCCCTACACTAAGATGTTCTATGCAATTCAGACCCCACACTTTTTAGTACACTCCTACACTACTGGCTACTGCAAGAGTCAAGCTGAGACTTCTAGACTCAACAGAACTCTAAGAAGGGAAAAGAAGCTAAGGCCAGAGCTTTGTGGCTGGACAAAGGGGCTATCAACCAACTGTCCGGGTAAGGGTAACTTGGGAGTCCTAATATCTCGGGTGTGCTGTAAAAGCTCATGGGGCAGGACCTAGAAGCTTGCATATCCAGGGAGCTAACCAATCCTGGAGAAATAAAAGAACTGGTGACTGCATGGATAAAATCCTGTATATGGCAGTCAGCAGAATCTCCCTCCCCCCCCCCCTTTTTTTTTTTGAAACCTGTGCCAGGAGCTAGGCGAGCTGCAAAGGGATAGACACAAAGGGAAAAATACCCTTGGAGCTAGCAACCATAAGAGCATGCAATGAGGCACAGCAGGAATACCTGGGTCTGAACAGTCCAGACTAAGAAGTCATTATCGCCTCCCTCAGAAGAGATGAGGTGGGGGTAAGACATATCTTTCTTGATATCCCCACTGGGGGACAGGAGAAGGGAGGTTCCTCTAAACTGAGAACCTCTGGCATCAACCAGGTGCTAGATAGAACACCAGAGAGGTGCTGGAGACGGCACCAGGGACAGCCCAGACCCAGCCCAGGTGCAGCACCAGACCCGACACTGGACACAGTGCCAGACATGACATTGAACATGGTGCCAGACACAATGAAGGACACAACAAGGGACACAATGCCCGACATGGCACCGACCACAATGCCCGACACGGCACCATACACAATGCAAGACATACACTGGACACGGTGCCAGACACAACATTAAACATGATGCCAGACACAGTGCTGTACAGAAAACCCCACATGGTACCGAGCATGGCAATGTACCTGAGGCTGGACCCGACACCAGACACAGCACCAGATCCGGCACCGGACAAGGCACCAGACACATGGCGCCAGACACACGACACCAACAGAATGAGACATGGCATCAGGGCCAACACCATAAAGGGGTGGTACCAGGGAAGGACTGGATGCAGTGCCAGGAGATCCCCAGCTCCGACCTGGCATTGACACGACACTAGAACCAGCAGTGTCAGGAGACAGCCCTGGGAGAAATCGAATCTGCACTGGGAGGTCCCCGGCACCAGGAACCCCTGGAGGTAACCTGGCACCGATAAGAAATGACCTGGCACCTGGAGCACTGGAACCCGCCCCGAGCCAGGCCCCGAAGGGCCAAGGAAGGGCAGAAAACAGCATCAGCAACCTGATACCAGCATGAAGCAGACATGATGCCGATTAGGGGTTGACCGGGCACCGGGACCAGCGATAGAAGCAGTGCCAGGTCAGGCCTCAAAAGACCTAAACCTGATATCGACACCAGAACCAGACCCAGACCCAGCACCAGCGATCCAGCCAGCACCGAAGTGACTGGCAGTGCTACCTGGCCGATCCCACCAAGAAACACAAGATGGGGGTGTGGTCAGTGGGACAAGAGTTGGCGGTGTGGTCATCAGCAAGGGCAAAAAGCTGTTGCTGGAGCCAAATGCTCTACCTGGCTTGAGGGCCCTTCCCAGCAGTCCAGTGCCACCGACCCCAAAGGACCAGAGACTGTGTCTGCAAGGAGAGACACAAAGTCTGATGCTGCACCCACTGCTCCAAGGAACTGCCCAAAGATGGACCTGCCCACTGGGGTCCCCACTTAAGGACAGAGGGTGGACTCCGGCCTTAGACCTCAACACCCAAGAACCAAAGGTCCCCGGTGACGCAGATGGCATTGACAAGGGCACAAGGTCCCAGGAGACCGAAGCCTCATGACAGACCTCCCAGGGGGCCTTCGAGTGGTACAGCTCTTTCCTCTTCTGAATGGAAGAGGAAGAACTCGAGGCTGAGCGGCATCAAGAACCCGACCAGAATCGGGAATGGGCCCACCCATTTATGCATCAGAGGACTGTCCTTCCTTCCTACCGAGCACAGGACTGCCATGGTCAGAACCCTTCCCCAGTGGGAAAGTGGACCTAGCATAGCCTGCTGGTGCAGCAGCCTGCCTGAAGGCTGCCCTCTGTCATCCTGCATAGCCGTTAAATGTAGAGTCAGTAGGGCTGAGAGAAAACCTAACCGAAATATTTACATAAACTCGTTAAAACTGTTACAAAAATAAGAAACTCTAGGTTTAAAAACTAAAATTGCAAAGAACTGAAAGTGGCTGTCATGTAGGCACAAAGTTCTGAGTCCCGAAGGGCGAGTGATGTCATTTAAGTGCACTTGGCAGGAAAAAAGGAATTGAGGCAGTTGGGGGCTGGTGCCAAGGTAAGCCTGATGCTGTGAGCCACTCTCGCTATGCCACGCATGTGCACAACTTGCCTCGGGCACTGGCCCTCCTGAAAAGTTCTGGCTCCTGTGGGGTCCTAGTGCTTCTGACACAGACCCATTAGTGTGAAGATACATTTCTGAAAGATCTGGAGGTACCATTAAAGATTCTGGCCCTACCCCAATGTTCTAGCCTAACCTAACTGCTGGTAATGGTGGCTGTTGGTTGGGGTGAAATACATGTTTTGTGTTGCAACTAGAATTCATTTGGACAGTATAGCAGTCTCCTGCTGGTGTCAATAAGCTGTGCTGTCACTGTTATGTGTGTCTGTCTCTGTTGTCAGAACCCAAAGCCCAGCTCTGAAGAGATTTCACTGATCGCAGAGCAGCTGAGCATGGAGAAGGAAGTTGTGCGAGTCTGGTTCTGTAACCGGCGACAGAAGGAAAAAAGGATCAACTGCCCCATATCAGGACCCATAAAACAACCCATGTACAACTCCAGGCTGGTAAGGGCAAGAGTCAGTAGAGCTATATGGCATCTGATTGGCTGGGGGTGCTGTCTGCAGTTTCTAATAATGACTATAAACAGGCTTCACATTCAAAGAAAGCAGGCAAAATGTTGGTTGCCAATGGTAAACAGAAAGGCCAATAATGGTTTTCCATTACTCCTGATTTCCTACCCCTTTTGTTTGTACTCAACTCTTTACCAATGCATGGTCAAAAGCCCACGAGAATATTAACTTGAGATTACCAACCACTATGGCAACTAGTACAGAAAGCCCCAGCACATTAACCAGAGTTACCATCCCCTGTCCACGACTGGTTATTTCATGTCTGTAGGAAAATATTTGCAATTGATGGAATGCAATGTTAGGATTTAATCATCTGCATGTAACTCAACATTCTGTCATTTGCAAATGTTTCATGCCACAGGGTGCTTTTGTTAAGTTTGCAGTACTGTATGCTGGGGCGGGGGGTTCACCTTACTGAAACTGCTGTTACTGCTGGATGGTGCTCCCGAACATTTACCCTAAGACGGATTTCTGCTTCTTGTTCTAGGTTTCAGCTCCAGGATCACTTGGCCCTCTCACCGTTTCACAGGTTCACAGTACCATGAGTGGAGCAGGTTAGGTTTTAAGTTACTTGACCTTTGGGCTGATTGTAGAAACAACTGTTCTGTTTCTAGGAGACCTTTGCATGAACCTTGTTCCTCCACAGGTCCTCCAGACCCATTTGCTTTTACAACATTCAGATCATGACAGTTCATTGGGTATCAGCACCATCTGTGAGGGACGGGGCATTTTTCCAAGTACCTGTATTTATTAATTTACAGTAAATGGGTGGTCACCTTTTCAGGGTGGGTTTGCTCACTTATAAAGCCCTACATGGTTTGGGCCTGGGTTACCTGAGAGAATTTGTTTCACATACACCTGGCCACCCCCTCTGCTCTGTCGACACTGGGCTTTTGAGGGTTCCACGTTCTTAGTTGAAACAATCTGGAGATCAGGTGTTTGCATATCTCTCAACTGTCTGTTATCATGAAGAATAGTTTTACATTTTATGTGACAAAATCCCTGTGTTCCACATTAACTAGAGGAAGCCCCTTAGTGACAAAGGAAATAGATCAGGAAGGGGCGATGGATGTGGCCTACCTAGATTTCAGCAAAGCCTTCAGGACTGTCCAACGTGAGGCTTGTAAATAAGCTGGGCAACCTAGGAGTGGGTTTCAAGGTAGTAAACTGGTTCAGAAATTGGTTGAGTGGCAGGACACAGAGGGAAATGGTGTGTGGAGCTCAATCCAAAGAGAGGAGGGTGACCAGTGGGATACCACAGGGATTGGTGTAAGGGCCAGTTCTCTTTAATGTCTTCATAAGCAACATTGCAGAAGGCTGGAGGGGAACGTTTGCCTCTTTACAGACGACGCTAAGATCTGCAACAGGGTTGACATTCCGGGGGATGAAAAGGGACCTAAGCAAGCTTGAGTGGTCGAGAGTATGGCAGCTAGGATTTAGTGCTAAGAAATGCGAAATCATGTATTTGGGGCATAGAAATCCAGAGGAGGAATACACGATGAGGGGAGAGGGTCTGACAGCCACAAAACAGGACTGATCATATCTGATGAACTTAAGGTGACCAAACAATGTGAAAAGGCTGTAGCGAGAGCCAGTAGAATGCTGGGGTGCATAGGGAGAGGTATCACTAGCAGAAAAAAAAGGTGGTGATGCCACTGTACAGGTCATTGGCGAGACCTCATCTGGAGTACTATGTTCAGTTCTGGAGGCTGTATCTCAGGAAAGACATAGATAGCATGGAGACAGTACAGAGAAGGGCAGCTACGATGGTGCAAGGGTTGCATCAGAAGTCATATGACGAGAGACTAGTGGATCTCAATATGTACTCACTGGAAGTGAGAAGAAAGAGGGGGAACATGACAGAGACATTCAAATACCTCAGGGGTATAAATAAGATACAGGAGGGTAGCATCATTCAGAAAAGAAGAGGTTCAAGAACAAGGGGCCATGATATGAGACGGGGGGGGGTACACTCAGGGGTAACATGAGGAAGTACTTCTTCACAGGAAGGGTAGTGGATACATAGAACAGCCTCCCTGTGGAGGTGGTGGTGGTGGGGGGTGAAAACAGTGGGGGAATTCAAAAATGCATGGACTAGACATAAGGGAACCCTAGCAATAGAGAAGAGAAAGAAAGACGCTGACCAGTGAGGGTCTGTGGTATATGCAAGGGGTAGGAAAATGGGTAGACTAGATGGGCTAGGCAGTCATCATCAGCTGACAAATTCGATGCTTCTATGTTTCTACACTTCTATCTTGAAAATGTGATGAGACCTTCCACCTTTTTACTTTGTGACACATATTTTGAGGGATAATGTTCCACATTTGTGAGATCAAAGGGTTAAAAGCAAATTCCACAGAAGGTCACCAATTATAAAAGATGTTTTCAGACTTTGAGGTCTAAGTGACAGAAAGTGTCTCTTAAACACAGTTGTTAGAGAAGTATGCACTGTCTTATACCCAGAGCTCAGTGCTGTTGAGTAAACTATCAACTAAATGGATTAGTCAACATGACTGCAGCACATTAGTCAAAGTCTGCCAACATATACTAAATACACTGCTGGGTGACTAGCAGGAGGCCAGAGATTGTGCTTTCCATATTTTGCACATCATCACAAGATCTGGGAATCGCCAGCCCGGTGGCGCAGAGGGCTGAGGCGCTGGTGCCTTACCTCAACTCACGCCAACAACCCGGGTTTGGGAATGGACTTGGGACACCGGGGGCTGGCAGGGGAAGAAGAGGATCGAGCGTCCATAGGACTGCTCTCCTCTCCTGGGGTGGGTAGTGGGGTTGACGTCACACTGTGGCAGTCCCTGGTGGAGACCAGAAGCACAACAGATGCACATCCAGGATGCACCAGAAAAGCAGAAATACTGCCCCACTTTAAGCCGGATGATGGCTGCCCGGCTCTCCAAGTCCTCCATCACAGCAGCACCCCAGGGCCAAGTGTAGCGCTGGCTTGCCTCCCTGGGCTGGCACATTCCCCCTCGGATGAGGAGGACCCATCCGGAGAAGGGTTACTCCGGGTTACCCTGAGGCTGGCTGCTATATGGGACTGGAGGATCGGAGGGCAGATGAACCAGAGCCAGCATTGGTAAGCCTGAAGTAGAGGCTGAAGTGGTGCATGTAGGAGGAGGTAAAAAGATAATACAAAACAAAAGAAGATCTAGGAAGTGAGAAGCAGGATAGGAGGTGACTGACAGGATAGTACGTGGCAGTGGGTACAGGCAGCCCTGCACACTTTTGGGGGTGGGGATGATGTGCGGCTTCTACAGTTTACACATGAAAACCAGATCTGTATACCCCGAATACTGGATACTGCCTACTAACCTAATCCAAACATTAGGGTATTCACAGACCCCTAATTGTAATAGCTACACGAGTTATATTCACAAAACCACAAAATAAAGATCTGTAGTAAGGAACTCAGTTTAGTAAGGTAGAAGAGAAAGGTCTGGGACATAGTACAAGCTAACTATACTAACTATGAAAAACGTTTTACTGATTTCTAGTGACATCATCATCCTCTCCTGGAAACTCCAGCAGGCCTTCCTCACCGAGCACAGCAATTACATCACAGAGTAGCTCCCAAGCAGCACTCGGCTCATCAGGTCTGAACTCCACAGGGTAAGGTACAAAGCAACAATATAGTAACCAGAAAATAACACATAACCGTAATACAAAGCCCAGGTCATGTCTGAAAATAGGCATATTTATTGTTTAGTGCACTTACCTGGTTATCAAAAACCAAATCAATAAATAAATAAGCATCATGGGGCATATAAGCAAATCAGACAATATAGCTCACTGCAACTTGATCTGAATTATAGAGGAACCTGAGAATGTGCTCTGTAACTTAATTTTGTGAACATGATATGACACTAAAAGAATATTGTCAGAATCAGAATACTACACACTGAAATGTTAGGGTATCTGCAACATTGGTAATTGCTCTTGGGTGCAGATCAAGTTAAAAAGAATCAATGTACTGGGGAAACCAAGTAAATAACACAGTACTGTATTATGAAATTGGTATAAAAAATCTAGAAACCTGATTGTCTGAGGGGCTCAGAACCTAGTGCTACTGATATCCCAGCACAACAGCGCCAGAAAAAAGATCTGTGACATCCCTGACCTGTTAAGTAGGCACAGCTGTATCAATACACCTGAATCTACTTTCTTGTATTAAAAAAAAAATGCAGCATCTGTCATCTGCTGGGCAAACTACAAAATTATTATGCTCAATAGTCCTACTTTTTTCTTTTTCTTATCTGTTTCCTCATTTTTATGAATGTACTTAAAATAAATATACATTTCTTTACTAATTCTAATGAACCCATTTCAAAACTGCAATCAGACACTCTAGAGGAGTGCTTTATTCTAAAAGGGCATGTCTCAGGCGGTGAAAGCACTCAGTCTTTGGCCTTGTGCTTCAATCCATCTGAGGCATGCTGCTATCCCAGTACAAAGCACACTCTCTCATGCCTTATTTTTACTTTTAATGTATATTTGTTGTGAAATACTTTGTCAGGTAAAACTAGAAAGCTGATGTTCAGAAAAAAAGCTGGATATTACCCAAATTCAAATAGTCCACACTAGAGTATAAGAGAGCTACTTCATTCTAGCATTCCAAAGCTTTAGCAAAACAGCTAAGAAGGGACTGAAGAGATCATCAAAAATGTCCTGAAAGAAAATGGCAGACAAGTTCCGGACACAAGGATATGGAAACTGAAAAATAGATTTATTTTTAGCAGTTGCCCGTGCCGAGTATAATATTTGCTGTATCCAGAAGGGCCTTTAAGCAAAAAGGTTGAACTTGGAGGAGGAGATGCAGCCTCTCTCCCCTGTGGAGCCACATGGGTTTGGGGGACCTTAGGACCTTCAGGGTATTGCCACAGCAGAACCCACTCACCAGGCATAAACTGGGGGCCTGGACAGATATACCTACTGGAAAGAAGTGTACCAATGCCACCTTCATATTGTCTCAACTGACAGAGAACTCGGTCTTTCTGCAAAGACTTGAATATCTGGACCTCCTGCTCTACATAGATTGGGGTGCACAGTGACTTGGGGATATGTTTATTGGTAATGTTTGTTAACATTAAAGGAGGTCAGCCAGCTGTGGAATCCGCCTCCACAATACCATTTTAAATACCTACAGGTCAGAAACTTCATAAGATGGTAGGAGAGGGAAGACCCAAAGGAATCTCACTTACTCCCTCTAGAGAGAGAGGACCATATTATCGAAGAGGGAATTCCTGAAAGGTATGCTTACCCAGGTTTATACGCAGATCTAGTAAAAGAGACCAAACATGTCGGTCAAGGTGAAAAGTTGCAGAAAGGGACCTTAGGATGAACATTCCACAGGATAGCTGGGAAGTGACAGCAGGTAGCCAGGACATTAGGGATTAAACTAACCATAACCCTAATGTTCTAGGGTAAGTGGTCACATGGGACTTCTGAGTTGTAATTGGTGTAAGAAGTCTCAGCATAACTTCATCAACAGGCTGTAGTGCCCACTCACTCACCATGGTTCATAAGTGTAACAGGAGTACATCCCTGATATGTGGAAGATGTGCAAGGTGCAACATGTTTTTGCTACTTTCCATTATTTGCAAAGACAACTCCTAAATAAATGTAATCCATAACAGCTTCCATCCTATTATTTACTATGTAAAAATGATGTTGTATGTTACCACCAAAAATGACAATCTTTGGTTTTGATCAGATACAAATGTACTGGGATTTACAAAAATATTTATTTACATTTGAGCATAATCAGGGACACTGATATCAAGGCAATGTCATCAGCATAGGCTAACACAGGGTATGTAGTTATGTTTTAGTTGGAGAGTGCATGGAGGTGTCATATAGTTTTTGAAGAATTTCTTTAACATATGCATTAAAGAAAAGTGGGACAAACAGCCCTATTTTATTCATTTGTTGGATTCATTTTTTTTTTGTTCTTTTACCCTGGAGATCTACATTAATACATGTAACATTACTTGTGTAGAATTTAATAATGGCATATAGTCAGTTTAAATCAATATGAAGAGCTAGTAATTTTTGCCACAATATTTCTCTATCAAGAGAGTCAGAAGCTGCTGTGACAGTGATAAAAGGCACATGTACCTTGAGAGATATGATCTATAGTGGAAAATCGCTTTTTCAATCCAGCTTGCAATGATGACAACATTTTGTTACCCTCTAACCACACTTGTGATTTACATAATAATAGTTTTGCATAAATCTTTGAAACTGTGTCCAGTAGACTTATTGGTCTGAATTTTTTTTGGTTCATTTTGAGAGCCTTTTTGTATATTTGAATAATTAGAGTATGTTTCCATTTTAGTGGTGCAATGAGCTATGAAGCAGCTTAGTACAGCAGAACACCTGGGTTTGGATCACCGACCCTCCACTTGTACACTGTGTGACCTGCGCAAGTCATTTAACCTCCCCTGAGCTCCCAAGTTGCCACTCTAAATGGGCTTTGTGCTCAGTGGATCTTAGCAGGTTACTAAAGAATGGGAAACAAATATACAGGCATAAAAAAATATATACTGTGCAAACATATAGTAATTTATAGGGGATCTCCCAACCCACTCTACTGCCCAGGCTACCCTCTGATTTCCTTGCTGAACAGAAATGTCACCAGGCTTACTATGAAGGGCCTTTACTGTCTTCAAGCATACCATCTACACTCTAAACCTGCTCAGGTTCCCTATTTTCTGGTAGAAGTGCCTCTTAACATTACCTCTGAATTTAGTGCCTCTGAGCTTTAAGATGTATCCCTGCTTCCTGCGGGAAGACACCAAATAAAACGTCTGTCTGTTCTAGTTTTTCAATATCCTTGCGTGCACAGATTGGTGGCCCTGCATTGCACCCTCTTGATTGCCTGTAAGTCCCTTTTGTACTGAGGAGCACAGAACTGCACAATGTGCTCCAGGTGGAGCCTGCCTACAGCCTTATTAAATGGGAGGATGATCTCCCCTGTCCTGCTGGCCAACCCGCCATTTATTGCACCCCAGCATCTTGTTAGCTCTATTGACAGTTACTGTGCATGTCATGCTTCAGTCCCTTGCTTTTATGACTCCCAGGCTGTTTCCTCCTCCGCTGTAGCACCAGGAGCCCCACATAGTGTGGAGGGCCTGCATTTGGTTACATTGAATTCGAGACCCCAGGAGACTGACTGATGGCTCATCTTGTTCAGCATCAGATTAACGTATCAAGAGCAAAAGAAAGGGGCTTGATGTTTTTTATTTTCTGTTTTGGCAGCTCCTGGTATCGGTGGAGTCACCTGTCCTATCCTCATTGATGCTTCAAGACATAGCCGTCGTGTTAAGAAACCTGTTTGTAACAATAAAGGAACTACTGTCCGCAACAGCCATGTGTAAACACAAGAATCCCCTCCAGGGAAGCCTCCGAGCTCTGCTTGGGATTAATTGCTTCAATCAGGTTTCCAGAGACAATCACACACCATTTGAAATACTTTGCCCTGTTTGGACCTGATAACACTGTCCTAACCTGCATGATCTTTAGTGAACTTAAAGAAAAGGATTTGAGAAGTTACTCTTTGCAAAAAGAGACTCTGTAGCTCTGACTGGCTACCATTTGATAATACATTTATTTATGGTTATAATTTCTTGTTTGTTTTATATGATGCTATTATGATTTTTGATACAAAAATTGGGGGGAGGGATGTTGTTTAAGAATTATCTGTCAACCTGTATAGCGAGCAGAGCTTCAGCCTAGACACACGCAGGCAGGCCAGTTTCTCCACTGTAGTCCTGGATGGCTCAGTGTCAGCTGTCTTGGTACCAATCATTACATGGTTAAGTGCTTCAGCAGATCCTTACACCCCTGTCATTTGTCTGACTCAGTTACTCTTGCCATGTCAGAGTACTATGGCCAGCTTCAAGCTTTGCAGTCATAGGTTCTCAGGTAGAATTTATGGCCAGTGAGAATGGGAATGTTAAGTTTAATGTTTCTCAGGCACACTACACAGAATATATTGTTGTCTCCAGATGGTAACAACTAAACATTCCTTTTGCTACGGTAAATGTAGTGCTCATGTCAGATCTGACAAGGAGAGAGCACATGTGCAAATATCTCCAAGTGAGACGCAACACCCAAGACAGCCCATATAGTGATCTGCTTGCTCCCCCCAGTGGTCATTTTATGGAATTGTGGAATTGCACTAGGATTTTGAAATTAAGTCGAGTCTGTAAGGAAGATGAACATAAAGGAGTTATTTTTATTAGTGTGGCCTGAATTTATTAAGAAACTGAAATTTTTTCTCTTGCAGTTTTCAGTGTTGGCCGTTGCTTTACTGTAAGCAAATGTAGGCTGCACTCAACTGCCAGAGCACTAAAACAGACAGGCAGTGGCAGCCAGTCAGATAGTTTCTGGGGCAAAAGCTGAAGCCCCAGGAGCTGGATTTTCTAATCCTGGCACAAGGTCGGCAGGCAAAGCTGTGGTAGTGAAAACTGGCGCACCTGGGGTGCTGATCTCCATGGACCATCCCAAGTCATAGTTTTCAATGCTGGTCACATTTATGACAGTTTTAGCTACTTTCAAACTGCTTGCATCAAGGGATAGACACAAGCAGTGGAAAGTGACATTTAAAGGAAAACTACACCCAAAACTTGAAAAAATATATGTTGTGCAGAGTGTTTTAATTTGTATGTGAAGTTCTAGTGTTTCCTTCCCTCTGACTGGTATTAGGAGTTTTTCCTAAATTAGCCTGCTAGCTTTAGGGTAGTTTTACGACCCCTGGAGATCTCCATATCAAATAGCTTTACTGTACTTCTTTGTCCTACAATGCACCTTGGTTCATGCGATGGTGATGTAGCAGAGCCCATAAATCCAGCAGAAAGCACTGCATTACAATCAGTTCACAACAATAGAGATGGCTATATTTAAAATCTGTAGAATTCAGCTTGGTGACCACCCTCATCCTAAAGGTTTTACTGTCCTGAAAAACTTTGCTGCTGGTAATTTTTGTGCAGCTTGTAAGGCTTCCAAGATATTTAGTTTGTTTGGCATGTGTGTGCTGAATGTTGGTTCTCTCTTACATCACAGTCACATGAGACAAGATGCACTGTGGGAACCAGAAATACAATTAAGCTATCAGGTATGAAGATCCCCAGGGGTCGTAAAACTAGCATAAAGCTAGCAGGCTAATTTGGGAAAAACTCCTAATACCAGTCAGAGGGAAGGAAACACTAGAACTTCACATACAAATTAAAACACTCTGCACAACATATATTTTTTCAAGTTTTGGGTGTAGTTTTCCTTTAAATGGCCCTGAATTTGATGCATGCTAGACCATGGATATGTGGTCTACCGGGCTGGCGTCTTTTAGCCCCAAGGAGCAAAAATTCCAATTATTTGCCACAAGTCCCATGTGTTTAATGCTTGATGCTTCAGGAACTTGTGGCAAATAATCAGCTTTTTCAAGAACTGTGCACTAAGCCCCACCTCCACACATTCTCGCAAGGCAAGCAGCATAATCCCAAACTGCAAATGTTAATCTACTTCCTTTATTCTTGTGTAACTGTCTGCACATTGTTTGCTAGTAGCATCACAGCCTCCCTTTATCTAGAACTTACGGTGCGAAGTTGCTTAAGTCTAGCACTAGCATGAATGGAGCATAGAGAGAAATGGCAACATTGACCTTAGAATTTCTCAAAACTAAGTTTAGAAAAAACTAAAAGACAGTGTGCTGGGCAACCACTGCCTTGTTTCTTCACAGCTGCGCCTTTTACAAAGCAGGACAATCATTTGAAGATGAAAGGGTGACGATTATAAGATCTGTAATGCTACCAGTAATGCTTTCAAGTGTCATGCTGTATTTTCCTGTCTGCATTTGTATGTGGTGTTTCTTTTGTTATGTTATACTGTATAGTTTTCTAAGCTAATAATTTTATTAAACTTCTGGCCATGAAAACTTGAGATCATTCTTTGAAGTCTTTTACTGATTTGTGAATCTCTTTGCTGTGACATACTAACATATTAATTGGCAGCAGATTAGGCCTTACGATCTATCAAGTCTGCTCGAACCTCAGATCCCTAGTTGGGTACAGAGACCTCCCCCGTGTTCCAGAAACCCCTATCATCCATCCCACACCTCTGGGCCAGGCCATCATCTGATACATCTGCTTTCTGTGTCTGTCCCACCCTCTCTTGAAGCCCTCCACTGTGGATCTCTGAACCAGCTCGCCAGGCAGCACGTTCCAAGGATCCACCACCCTCTCAGTGAAAAACCTCCTCTTCTTTTCCCTCCTCACCCTTCCACCTTCCAACTTCAAACCATGCCCTCTGGTGATACCTCCCTGCTTTAGTCTAAAGATCCCCTCCGTGTTTACCCTATTTATTCCCTTGAGGTACTTGAAGACCTCAATCATGTCCCCACTGTCTCTCCTCTCCTCCAATGAAAACAGGCAGAGCTCCTCAAGTCTGTCCTCATACGTCAAATCTCCTAGTTCTCATATCATCTTAGTTGCCCTCCTCGATACCGTCTCCAGGAGCTGTATGTCCCTCTTCAAGTGTGGTCTCCAGTACTTTACACAGTACTCAAGGTGTGGTCTAACCAATCCATTGTACAGTGGCAGAATCACTTCCCTACTCCTACAGGTGATCCCCCTTACGATGCATCCCAACATCCTGTTTGCTTTGCTAGCCACTCTCCTGCACTGCTCGGAGTTATTCATACATACATGCATCCGCCATGACCCCTAGGTCTTTTTCCCCCTGTTGAGGCCTCCAGCGCCTTCCCTTCCAGGGTGTACCTGTGTTTAGTGTTTCTCCACCCAAGATGTAACAGCTTGCACTTGGTGATATTGAAATTTAATTTCCATGTGTGAGCCCACCTTAACAGGGTGTCCAGGTCCCCTTGTAGGGCCAACCTCCCCTCTTCCCCCTTAACTACTGCTCCCATCTGGGAGTCATCAGCGAAGAGACTCAGTTCACACCCTATACCCTCCCTGATGTCTGAAATGTATGCAGGAGTACTACTGGAAAGTACAGCTGAGTAAAACGACCAGTGGACTATAATCTCGGATAACCTGAAATTTGCAACACATTGCAACAAGGCTTTAGGCACAGCAAATAGGATGTTGGGAGAGGACTCCTCAGCAGAAGGCAGGAGGTGACCCCCCCCCCACTATGCCAATCACGGGTGCAACCACACCTGCAGTACTGCACAAGGTTCTGGAATCATGACTAAAATGTTACGGAGAATAGGGGAAGGCATATGAGAGATTCCAGGACCTTGACATGTACACATTACAGACCAGGAGTGAGATGTAGGACATGATAGAAACTTACAAGTACCTGCATGGGATAAATAAAATGGATTTCGAAGGCATTTCCACATTAAGCAGCAGGAACACAGGTACCAGGGGAATTCATTGAAGCTGACAGGAGAATATTCTAGGAAAGATCTCCACAAGTGCTTTTTCACTAAAAGAGTGGTGGATAAGTGGCATAGACTGCCCTCTAGGTAAAAGCAGGACCCCAGTGGAAACAAGATGTTGCATCTCAGCTGGGCTATCCTAGGTAAATACACTGTGAAAAATGATACTCTGCAGGACTAACAGATTATATTGTGTTTTCCATCCTTTTCTGTTCTAACCTGCATTCGTATTTGCCTATATGCTTTTTCTGATGACTGCATACATGTTTACCCGCATGAACATGAACGTAAACTTGGATCAGTATAAAATTAAAGGTAGGTTCAAGTCTTTTGATGGTTTTAAAAAAAATCACAATTGCTGGGGTTGGCAGACTCTCTCTTCAGCTGGCTCCATCCTGGTTTGAATGCTCCCCCCCCCCCGCATCAGATGGCCAGCCAAGAGCTTGTACAGTATGTTATTAAATGGACTTCAGTTTCAGAGAGTTGTATATTTAACTGTGCAAATCACTGGCTGGATATAGCATGTTGTGTTTACTCAGTGATCTAAGCACTTTCTGTTACCCCTGCATTTAGTGACAAGTTTGTGAACATGGTTATTTTATTCTGCACCCGCTAATCACTGCTGAGCATGACTGATGCAGCCCTGGTATTTTTCTGCACTTATATGCTATTGAGAAATCCAGATGAGGTTGAAAGTTCACCCTTTATTGTGCATATATTTTATGTTTCTCAAAATGTTTCAGTCCCAAGCAATAGCTTTCCAACTACAGCCTTTAGTTGCAGCACAAGGAACAATTCTGTGTCAGTCCCTGATGTAACAGAAACTGGGCACACAGTGAAGAGAAGCATAGATTCCTTCATGAAGGAGAACCAGGCCTGACTGTTAGGTTTATGTGCAAAATATTTCTGGATACTAGGGAGAGAAATTGTCTAGTGAACATCGCACAAAACCCTGCATCAGTCCCACACCCACTAAAGCCCTGCATCAGTACACACACCCTATGTAATATTTTGCACAAGATGATTTTACACAAAATTTCTTCTGACATTTGATTCTTGTGTGTACCTCTCTGTGCAACCAATCCTGGGTCAGCACTGAAAATGGAACTGTTGGACTCCAGTGGGCTTGCCCAGTTACCAAAAAAAGTAATAAAAGAATCTCACTATCTTGGCCACATGTTCCTATTACTATCCAGACACACACCAATTCCTCATCCCACTTTATCTCCTCGTGTCCCTGCACCTGCATGACTGATCAGGGTTGATGTCCCCCTGACCAGCAGATGTCCCCATGCTCTGAATGTTATAGTTTGCAGATGGCCAGGGGCTTCCCTCCTGTGTCTCTTTTATACAGGCACCAAGTGATGGATGGGGTTAGCCAGGGCCAGCAGTAAGAGAGAGAGAGAGGCAACACAGACAGAGGGGGAGATGCAGAGGTAACGTCACTGTGCAGCTGAGCTGCATCACAAACACAGACGGGGCAAAAAGGAGAGGAAAATCCCCGAGTGCAGCAGGGAGGACTCCCACGGAGTGACAGGTAACTCCACAGACACACACAAGACTGCCTGAAGCTCAGCTTTCCTCTGCTCTGTGAAGGTCGGTTCTGGAGTGGAACAAATAAATCCCTCTCCCTGATCCTGTTGCAGCAGCAGGTTGCTTCCAGCTTTGTCAGGGATTTAGCCAGAGACACTGCTGCTGTTTGTGCTTTCAAACACTAGCAGCTGCCAGTGGAACCTGGGAAATCTCTTGCTTGGGGATGTCTCCAGAAAGAATCTTAGTTAACTCTTGGAGTGCTGCAGTGCTCTCAAGATAAGTGATAACGGAATTGCCTATTTTCTATTATACTGAAAAAGGTCCCTTTCTGTAGACGAAGATGCAGAGCTGTATTTTCCTGATTCTGCCATAAGCATACAGTAAAGGCTCAGCAGACAGCATGCAAATCCCTGCATTGTGACTACAACAAATTGCCATTTACTCATGATATTTTAATGTCTCTGGAAGTTTTGCTTTTTGGAACAATTTACCTTTTTTGTAGCGGAATAGTGTATGGGGGTGCAGTAACTACAGCATTTTTAAAACTATAAACACCTCATAATCCCCCAACTATTACTGCTATATAGAGAATAATGCCTGTTCACGTGTGTGTCATGAAGATGTTTCACACGCCAAGGGTGTGTGAAAAATCCTCATAAGACAAACCTTGCACAGGTATTATTGTTTATAATAACTGGCACAAGGTTTCAACTGAGACAAAAACTGTAAGGTGTATTTGTTTGCGTGAGCATGTCTTTGAGCAGGTGCTGTAGTCACACAAATACAGTGTACTTTCCTTTGCATTTCAGTGAAGTGAGAGGGCGAGGAAGAAAACGCTGTAATAACCCACTATAGAATTATTAAGGAAGTTAGTGGGTTTACCACATTTTATCAAGTCAGGAAATCTAGTCGTAATAACTGGTGAACCCCTATGATAATATTTTCAAACATAAAAAGGTCTCATTTTTATTTGTACTCCAACAGAATTTATTGGAATGTTTACAACTCACGTGGTTTACATTTTAATATTTTTAAATTATGTGGTACTGCTAGTGACAGTGCCATTGCATGTACTGGGCCTATTGTGTGGAATGTTTCTGTTCAAATTATGTTCTGTTGTACCTAACTTTCTTATGTTGAATTCAGTCAAACAATGGTACTTAAATCCAAGAACACTCGGCACTCGAGTGCCAGTAGAACTCCAAATAAACACCAACCTCTCTTTTTCAATTGAACAATAGGTTTTATTGATGCATGGTGCCTGGATTCATAGTTCACAATTGCTGCTCCTTCCGTTTCTAAAATACAGCTAATTTTAAGTGCATCTGACAACGAGCCCCAGCGCTTCGACCACGTGTGTGGTCTTCCTCCTGAGGAATTAGAGGGGGGACCACTAGCACCAGGGATGTATTTACAGTATGGTATGGGCTGGCGATTGGGGGGGGCACTAGCACCAGGGAGTGTATTTGCACAGTAGAGGCTGGGTACTGGAGGGGCAGTGCCAGGGACCACAGAGGGTGGGTGTGCTCTCCTAGTGACCAGTCGGCTAGGTGGCTGCTTTACCTCTGGCAGCCACTAGGGTTGCCTGGATTAAGTTGGGGTTTTGTTAGGCAGTATTTGCACTGCACAAAAGGAACATGCTAAAACCTTTTGCGCAGAACAAAGCCGCTAAATATGAGGTAATGTGGCTATTCATGGCCACGCCCTTCCCCTTGCCCACCCGCATACATTATGTTTTCTGTGGGTGCTAACCCACTTTGCCTGCGCAGCAGTCCCTTTTGAATAAGGGGATCAGGCGCAAACCCTGGTTTGTGCGGGCAAAGACCTGTTAGCTCCCACGCAAACAGTTGACTATCAATCCCCTGTATTTTTCTAGACAGTACCAGTGGCACTCCGATTGATACAGGGAAAAATCCAGCTTGGTCAGTACCAGCTAGAGTGAGTAGTGATGCGAAGAGGGGGTTTTAGCTTTGCATTTCATCCCTTTCACAGCCATACTAGGGTTCAAGAACATCACATAAAGAAAATTGTTAAAACCCTCCAGGAAGCTCTGCCAATTAGAAACACTCACTTTAGCGACCTTTATTAACAGTTATTAAATTTGAAAACTGAAATAACTATCTCATTTGTATCAAGCAGCATGTACTACTCACTGCATCATATTAGCAACAATGTGATAAATAACTGTCTACCAAGACCATAAGCCTCTCTGGGCAAGAAGCATAATGTAGGTAACAACAACTGTGAGCTTCTGTCCCTATACCCCTTGCACTGGGTCTTACCTTGCACCAGAAACTTTGCTATGCCTATGTAAACATACAATGCGTTGTAAGTTGTACATCGTATTTAGCACTGTTTATGTCTATAATATGTTTGCTTATCATAAGAATTTTTAACTTAACAGGACACAATTGTAAATGAGATCTGCTCAGTGTTTTTTATCTTAAAGAAAATCAATCTGACCCAAGACGGCAATTAGCTGTAAGCTGCACTGAAAAAACGGTTCAGTAACCAGTTAGTTCACAGAATCACAATAAACTCCAATTCTACCCCAAAGTGACCAATCCTACCTTAGAGCAGTCATAAGCAACAACTCCACAGTCCTTGTAAACATTTTAATGGTACACATGGCCAATAGTCCTTATATGTCTGCATGAACACCGAATTCATACTGGCATCCCAATTCTGTCTGAATTTCTTCGTTGGAACAATAACAGTCGGCATCCTCCACACTGACTGCTTCCCACTTCCATGGGGAACTTGGCTGGCAGCCTTACTATTTAGACAGCAGTAGCAGACATTTATTGAACTATAAACTCCTTGAAAGCTGATTATTTCCACAATACTGGAAGAGAATGCTGTTTTCCATGTGTTGCGTCACCCATAACAACTGCAGCATGGGCTAAACTGTGGATTCCGAACTTGGAACTTTGGAGGATGAATTCAATATTCCAACCGGAGAATGACTTCATCTATCCCTAATGCCAGCTAAATTGTAACTGCCCCCGCACTCCTCATATTTAAAAAAAAAATACGTATTTTAAAATCCACATGACTCTAACTTTTCAGCAGTCCTTACTCCCCAGTTACTTCATACTGGGCTTGTTCCTGTTCGGCCTACACAAGGGTGGGGGGAGCAGGTTCAGACAGAGTCATATTGTCATCAGAGGGGACTATCGAGATGAGGCCAAGTAGAGCATCTTTTCCATGTTTTCCTTCCATCCTGAGATGTAAAAGTGGTTAAATAGAGCTATGTGCCAATGTGTGTTACCCCTGAGACAGACACACACACCCTCAGACTACGCATTATGTCTGAGTGCATGTACTTCCCCAGGACTCTATAGTTAGCTGGCCCTAGGTCCAAGACCTGCTATATTTTGTCCAGAACCACTAAGAATTAAATCTTGCTGGTCTGGTAGACCAGTAAAGACTTGTTTACCGTCAGAACTGGCATCTGACACTGATGAAGGAGAAATAAATGCCTGTGTATATCAAGTCTGAGATATTGATATTTACATAATTAAGCTCTTTTACACAAGAGTGTGGTGCTCACATATATGGAATCCAAACAAACAGAAGTGGCTTAGCTGGGATTAGAATCCAGGCTGAACATACATTAAGCTTTAATCTTAGTTTTTTGGGTTTTTTTTAATTAAAAACTGACCAATGAAAAGTATTTATTTTTTTAAACTTTTTACTTATACTTCTATACCAATACAGTATAGGGATCCACTCTGAACAGTGCAGTACAATAATTTACACAGCATATATTGATATTAGGGTAGTTGCGTCACTGTTACCTTTTGTATAAGACAAGAGGGAATAGCAGTACTATCAAACAAAACAAAGAGCAATCGATTTGGCTATTGCTGCCAATTCCTTAAACAGGTATTTACACAAAAGAGTAAAAACTGGAGATACTGAAAACAGCTACTAAGCCTTTGTGGTAGATCCACCTTAAAGTAATAAAATATTCTTTCTCAGTACGCTCCCAACATCTGATTATGAGTAGCAATATTTTGTCAATATTGTGACGCTTTCCCACTGTAGAATTAAACTAAAGTTGTGATTAGTTGTTTAGAAAGAGAGTAGGTAAAGGGTGCCAGTTGAGAGATCGCCCGCCACTGGTAACCAACATTATCCACGGGAAACTTAACAGTCTGAATCAGTTGGATAGACACAGCTCTCTTTAACGCTTTCAGTTGCCCAGGGTAAAATGGCCAACTGGCAGGAAAGTATGTCTCCTCAAGAAAGGTGGAACAAGGCAGCAGCCGCCATCTGCCAGCACCTAAAAGTAAAAAGAAATTAGGTTATACTCCGATAACCTTACTGTCCCAGGCACACACTGACCAATCGAAGCCCAGGAAATTTTTCTTGCCATTGTATAATTAAGCAATAATGCACTCCAGGGTGTGGGTCTTGCTAGGATAACCTCACTTCTCGAGTGTTGAACACACTCGACCTGCGGCCCAGTGCCCAACCACCAGGGCATGAGGTTATCCCAGTATGATCCACACCCTGTCGTGCATTATTGCTTAAATAAGATACCCCCAAATGCTTCCTATCATCGATTCATATTGTACTTGAACAAATCACAATTCAATAAATTATCCTACAAGTTAACATTTTTTTCAGTTGCATCACAAATTCGAAATGAACAGAGTCCCTACTGAGTGTCTACCCGATAAAGAAATAACTAGTCAAAAAACCCCACAATTTATACTTTACTCGGAGCAGGGATTAGCACCAAGCAAAGAACAGAGCCATACAGTCACGACCTAGTTCTCAATCTCCTGCCCCTTCAGAGTCTGAGGACACCTCCATTTCTCTTGCCACTTTCTCCACTTTCAGCTTATCCACCAGCTCTCCAGCCCCCTTAGTATCGGCGTATAAACATATATATATCTATAAGCTTTCCAGCCAGAAGTAACACCGAGTTGGGCCAGCATCAGCATACTGGTTGGGATCTCCAGCTCTTTGAGTCGGTGCCAGATAGCATTGAAGCTCTTGCGCTGTGTGCGGGTTGCATATGATAAGTCCGGGAACAGCATAACCTGGATGCCATCAATCTCTACTCCCCTCTTCATTTGGGCTCCCTGTAGGATCTGGTCCCTGATCGCCGTTGATGACGTAACCACCAAGGTGGTCTGTGTTCCAGCCTGTTGTCTGCTTGCTTTCCATGGGGTAATACGATACTCTCGGATAACTGAGCCTTGTACCTCAAGTCCATATGTCTCTGCCAGCCATTTTATCTCTAAGGAGAGCTGGTCCTCACCTGCATTCCCCTCAGGCATGCAAATCATCCGAATATTCACAGCCATGACTGTATTTTCTAATCCTCCAGGTGGGATTTTGAAAGGGCTTGTCATTTGACACAAGTTGCTGCTGTAGCCATTGCCTTATCGGATGATTTCTCTGCAGCCTGTGCAGTTCCTTCTAGGCCATTAGCCCACTGCTCTATTGCAATTATGCAGTCACAGTAAGCATCCATTTTTTTGTCCATCTGGTGCACCATTATAGTGAGGTTGATCAGTGCCGTTTGCAAGGAATCCAGCAATGCCGGTTGGGAGTCTTCCCCAGCTGGCTCGGCCCACTGAGGTTGTCAGTTTCTTTGCAGCCCCACCATGAGGTGCAAAGAAATTTGCTTTTTGCTCGGCGTTCTTTCATTCCATTGTGCTAGGAATCTTTCCCATTAAATACTACACCAAGAGGAACAAAGAAAAAATTACTTATCATAGTAATCTTCTTTCTTCCAAGGGGTCCTTTAGCATCAGTAACTATATCAGTTAGCTGGCTAGGTGCAACTGCCTCAGAGGTATGCCTTTAAGATAATTAGCATAATGAGCTTGGGCATTGGCCAGTCAGAAAAAAGGAGGGGAGTGTGATGTGAGGGAGCAGCCTGAAGGGCTTCAGAATTTTTTCGAAGATAATGGGGCACATGCCCCAAAAATGAGCTAACGGGATTCAAAAGACATATACATGTCCAAAACCAGAACAGATATCAATAACTTGAGCTTGAAAACTCTTCAATAAAGGACCAATTTTGGTGATAAAACTGAAAACAGAGCCCTTCTCCTAAAAGGTGAGGAAGGGTGGGAGCTTACTGATGCTAAAGGACCCCTTGGAAGAAAGAAGATTACTACGGTGAGTAATTTTTTCTTCTTACCCCAGAAGTTCTTTAGCATCAGTAACTATAGCAGACTACCGAGCAGTACCAAGTGGGAGGTGGGCAGAGAACCTACTTAGGAAAGAGGTTCTGCAGAACTGCCTTGCCAGATTTTGGCACCAGATTTGGACTGCATGTCTAAGCTGTGGTGCTTAATGAGTGTGTGTACAGATTACCAGGTAGCTGCTTTGCAGATATCCCGAAGAGGTATGCCACTTGCTGTTGCCACAGAGGTTGCAGTGCCACTGCTGGAGTGGGCCCTGAACCCTACAGGAGGATGATGACAAGCGTTTTTGTAGCAGACTCTAATACAAGAGACTAATCTGCGGGAAATAGTCCTCTTGGTAGCTGGTCTTCCTCTGCCTACATCCCCATAGGTGAGGAACAACTGAGTGGAGGAGCCACTGACCTGTCTAGTATGCTCTAGGTAGTAAAAGAGAGCTCTTTTAACATCCAGACTGAGGAGCTTCTGCTCACCTGGAGTGAATTTCTCAGTAGAGAAGACGGGCAAAGTAATAAACTGCTTAAGATGAAATTCAGAGATCACCTTAGGCAGTAACTTCCTATTTGTCCTGAGCTCAATTTTGTCTCTGTGAGGAATTATGTAACTAGGCTCACTGCACAGGGCCTGTAACTCTGAAATCCTCCTGGCAGAGGTAACGGACACCCAGAAGACAGATTTCCTGGTTACTAATTTGAGATGGGCAGTGGCTGTAGGCTCAAAGGGTGGTTCCATGAGTCTGGCAATGCAAAGATTCAGGTTCCAAGGAGGTCTGTCTCCCTGACTGGAGGTGCAAGAGGCCTTTGAAAAACTGTTTGAATATGGTGTGGGGGAAAAAAACTGACTTTTTCTTCCCCACCGAAAGATAGGCCGAAATTGCAGCCAGGTGTGGCTTGAGAAGGGAGGATTTCAAGGCTGACGCCTGCAGATATACCAAGTAATCCAACAGCTGGGAGTCTGAAGCTGTAAGAGGATTGACCTTTTTGCTTTTGTACCAAAGGGAGAACCCATTCCTATTTAGCTGCATAAGTCTTTCTTTGTGTTGTTTTTTTTTAGACATCCGGGTCATAAGGACTTGCTCTGAGTACTGAGAGGATGGAAACTCTAACCCCTCAAGAACCAGGCCTTGAGGTGAAGAGAGTGCATGTCTGGATAATGCACTCCTGTCTGGGGAAGGGTCAGCAGAGAGTGCGTTGGCAGCAGGCGAATGGGCCTGCTGCAGGGCAGTGAGAGAAGGAGAGGGCACCAGACTTGCCTGGGCCAATCCGGAGCCACCAGAATCATTGATGCAGGCTGTAGTCTGAGCTTCGGCAATACCCTAAATATCAGGGGGAAGGGAGGGATTGCATATTGGTACCTCCCTGACTAGTCCAGGATCAGGGCCTCCAAGGGAAGCGTTCCTGGGACTGGGGGCCTACAACAGTACTGATGAAGCTGGAAATTGAGAGAAGAGGCAAACAGATCCACTTTTGGAGTGCCCCACCGTCTGAACACTGTGGCTAGTACTTGCTTGTTCAGAGTCCATTCGCTCTGACCTTGACTGATGCGAGTTAGAGCATCTGCCAGGATATTGTGCTTGCCTGGGGGGTGAATATCTGAAGGACTGGCTCCCAGGGGGAAGATGAGAGACAACATTGTCACAGCCCCCGAACAGAGTATGTCCTGATCTGGTACCACCCTGCTTGGTTATGTAAAACACTGCATTAGTGTATCTGCTTGAATTTGTACAGTCTGCCCTTTTTATGACAGGAGCATATGCTTTGAGAGCTAGAAAGATTGCTCTGAGTTCCAAAAGGTTTATATGTAACTGTAACTCTTGGAGAGTAAAGGTGCCACTCACTGAGGCACTGTCCAGATGAGTGCCCCCGCCCAGGAGGGAGGCATCTGTAGTGATCACCTCTGTGGGGAATGAAACTTGGAAGGGGATCCCTACTGCCAAATTTGCAGGGTTCCTCCACCAAAGCAGGGACTGCTCTGTCATCAGTATCAGCTTTGAAAAATTGCTGCTGCTTTAAACCAGTGAGCTCTGAAATAGGTTTGCAGGATTCACATCCTGTACCTGACTCCTGGTATCACTGCAGGCCTTCAAGCCACATTTCCCAATAGCCTGAGAAAATGTCTGGCTGGTCTTTGCTGTCCCTGGACAAAAGAATCTGCCACTGAGGGAAACTTTGAATTCTCACCTGTGGAAGGAAGGCATATCCTTTCTGGGTGTCCAGCTGGGCTCCTATGAAGGTGAGTAGCAGGGTGGGTTCCAGGTGAGACTTTATTTAGATTTACCAGGGAACCCAGAGACTCCAGAGTGAGCCTTGTAAGGGAAAGGGGCTCCCTAACTTGATGAGGAGACTTTGGCACTATGAGCCAATTGTCAGCAAAAGGATAGATAGAGAGACCCAGCTTCCTGAGGTGCTGCTGCTACCACTGCCAGGCACTTTGTAAAGACTCCTGGGGCTGAGGATAGGTCAAAAGGCCACAGTGAACTGATAGTGGCCTGAAGGGAGTTTAAACCTGAGGAACTTCATGTGAGACCTTCTTATGGGTATATGGAAAAAGGGAGTCCTTTAGGTCTAGGGAGGCTAGCCGATCTCTCTGCTGTAAGGACTGTATGACTAGTAACAGACTGACCATCTTGAATTTGGGTTTTAACAGCAAGATAGGTCACCACTCTCCAGTTTTCTATTGTGTCAGAAAGTACCTGGAGTAGAGGCCCTTGCCCCTTTTCGAGGACCGGGACCCTCTTCACCATTCACAGAGCTAGAAGGTTTTTTACCTCCAACTCCAACAGTAACACCTGTGTTGAGGTTAGAGGCTTTGACACCTGGGTACACTTGAGGTTTGTATACACTCACATCAGGGCTTAGACTGCGAAGCTGTTGCTTGGGTAGAGGTGACCCTCTTTGGCCCTTTCTACCCTCCCTCCCTCTGGAAGCAGCCCACTACTGAAAGAAGTCAGACTGTGGGTAGGGACTGTAAGGCCTGGGAAAATAACCTCTGCCCATACTGCCCTTGGGTGGAATTCACGTGGGGCAGGAGGCTTAGGTTTCGCCAAGAGGCCTTGTTGCAGTCAGTTGTTCTGGAATCGAACAATATGATTTGATCACAGGGAAAGTTCATGGCCTTAGACTGGGTGTCTGGGGTTAAACTGGTAGTTCTAAGCCAGGCAAAGCGCCTCAGAGAGATGGAATGGGCCATGGCTCTTGAGCGGCATCTTTGTTGTCATCTGCCATGTGGAATTGGTACTACATATCTTCCAGGGCAGTTTTTGCCATATCCACCAGCTTCTGTACCATTGTATCCAATCCCTTGCAGGTGGTGGGGTAATGGCCAGGACAGAATTCCACAGTGCTTTGGCCGTGAAAGCCAAGTAGGAAGAAAGGTTGACAATCAGCTGTGGTTTGCTATGAAATCTATTTTTCTGGAGTCCTTGTCTGGGGGTAAGGAGGACAAGGAGACCCCAGCTTTCTCGAAAGCTACCCGCTACATTGTACTCTCATGGCTGGGATGTACAGACAGGCACTCAGCATTGTTTTAGACAATTGATATATTTATTTTATTTTATTTTTTTATTTATTTTTTCAGACCGCTTTTTAGAAGCAGTTTCATGATATTTTTATTTATATTTTTTCATTATAGATGGACATGACCAGTCTTTTAGGAGTGGGAGACCTTTCATCTCCCTATAATCTTTATCCTCATCCTCACCCTGGATGGACTCCTGGGTAGGGAGGTCCAGGGTGTCTAGCATGTTTTGAATAAACATAAGCATAGAGGGGGGATCCTCCTGGTTAGCAGAGGAAGCTCTAAAAAGAGGGTAGTAGACACATAAGGTTCTAGGCCCTCCAAATTCATGTCAGGGACATCATAAACTTATTCATAATCATCTGTATCACCCTCACAGTCTCTGCAAATGAGAACTGTGGAAGAGTGTTTACCAGCCCCTGCAAACATAGACCCCATCTTTTGTAGGGTCTGAAAGACTTGCAATGGTTTTGCCATGTCCTGCACAGATGGGAGATCCTGCGCAGACTGTGACTGTATATGTTTTGTTTTTTTCTTGTGTTTTATGCCACCTGTTGTCTCACTAATAGGTTTCCCAGGAGCAACAGGAGGGTTTTAGTCTTTACAGACTATCTTTTTAGCCACTTCGTCAGCAGCTTGAGCATGCTTCTATTTTTGGACACTTCATCAGCGCCCTTTTTTTTTTTTTTATTTGTGAGGAACTTCATCAGCTCCTTTGGAAGCTTTATTTTTTTGGCTGAGACTTGAATTTTTGTTGTTATTAAATTTAGATGGCCCCTCATTGGTAGCCTTTGATTTTTCCTCAGCCATAATTATTTTTTAGGTCTCTTTGCTCTGTTTCTGACCAAATTTGTGCAAAGAGAACCAGTAGATCTTGACCAAAAACAACTGAGGCACAGGTTACTGAAAACGCTGTTAAGCCAGCCCTGTGACAGCTGACACACACTCTTTGATTTCTTTTTAGTTCTGGGAATCTCTGACAAGCCAGTCAACAGAGAACACCGCAATATTTGAAATTCAGACAGTTACCTCATGGTAGGGACCTGCAAATTCTGAGGTAAAAAATAAGGAAAACATCAAAATTCGATGCTTCCCTAAAGAAACTAAAATAATGACAGGAACCGTTGAAAATCCGCAGCTGCAGTAAAAAATATATATAAAATAAGCAGTTATGGTAAAAATAACGTAAAAAATATGCAGATGTGGTAAAAAAAAAAAAACCTCAGAGGGTATGTGGAAAATTTAAAATAAGACACTAAAATTATACTCAGCACACCAAAAAATTAAGTTTGTGAGGAAAGCTTTACCAAGATGAGCAAAAAAGAGTCTGTCAACAAGAAAAGTTGAGAGACACCTCTGGGACAATGTTGCTCAGTCAGCGGAGAAAAAATTCTGAAGCCCTTCAGGCTGCTCCCTCTCAGCACACTCTCCTCCTTTTTTCTGATTGGCTGATGCCCAAGCTCATTATGCTAATTATCATAAAGGCATATCTCTGGGGTAGTTGCACCTAGCCAGCTAACTGCTATAGTTACTGATGCTAAAGGACTCCTGGGCTAAGAATGTGGGTATTTGTTCTCAATCTGACAGACTTAGAAGCATAAAATAATAACTTATCAGATGTAATACAGGGAGCTCCCTGAAAGCACATCTGAATGGCTGAGCAGCTAGCCATGCCCCCAAAAAGCATTTCTAGGACCTGAGATTTTGCTAGATATTGGTCTTGGACTTCCTTTTTTTTATTGTAGTAAGAACATTTTCAACCTCTGCCTCCTCATGGCTGAAGTGCTAATAGTATAGGGCCAAGTCATGACAGATGATTGCAGCAAGATCCCCCCCACCCCCATGAAAAAGAATATGCACCACTCGACACCCCTGCTCAGCTTAATACCATGGTTCTGGTTTCAACAAAATGGCAGGTTCTAGCAAATCAATCTAATTTGTTTTCAGGTTCTGCCTATCCTGTTATGTTGAAGTAGGCGTCATCACAAACCTAAAGCTGTTGTTTTGCCTTACAGGTCCGGATCACTCAGTCTGGAGAAACAACATTAATCAGTGTTACAGTGCAGAGTGGTGGCTCAGTGGAGCAGTATGCAGCTCAGAAACCCAGCACAATGGAAATGGGGTTCTATCTTGGGATCCCATATTTAATAACGCAACGTGTGTCAGGACTTTCAAGGCCTGAATAACAGATCAGATGTTTGGACAAAATTTATGACATCTAGTTGGGTATGCATCTGCTGAATGAAGACATGTTCTCTTTATAAAGATTTTTGTTTTGACATGCCCCCTCCTGCTGAGGAGCTCAGCTCCGTAATAGAGGTGCCTACACTGACGGTGCCTGGGTACACAGGTTCAGGTGACACTGACAGTGGCCAGGTACACAGGCCCAGATGACACTGACAGTGGCCAGGTACAGAGGCCCAAATGATAAGGACAGTTACCAGGTATACAGGCCCAGGCTACACTGACATTGGCCAGGTCCAGAGACTAAAATGACACCAAAGCGAGCCAGGTATACAAGCCTAGGTGATGCAAATGATGCCTGGTGAACAGTCCCAGGGCCCTCTTATGATGGGTGCATACACAAGCACAAGCAACAAAGACACTGACCAGGCACACAGGAATGGCTGACACCAACAGTGAGGGGGTTATACAGGTCTGGGTGGTGCTCTTTATGGCTCTGCAGTTCCCCAGTGGCAAGTCTCAGCCTCTGGTCTTATCCTCCATTCTTGAGAGGCCTGTCATCCCCCTTCAGCTATGATGACTACATCAGCAGCATCCCAGAACATTAACCGCCTACCCTTGACTGAGGGAACAGATGAACAGCCTTATGCTGCCACCACCATTTCTATTCCAGTAACCAGCCAAAATGAGGCACTTCACCCCATCCATCCGAGGTTCCTCTCATCCCCTAGGAGTCATCATTTTTGAAGCCTGCCAGGCCAGTATGGTCTAAAGGTTAGACCACAGAACTGTGAAACAGATCATCACAGGTTGACCACCTATGACTGCCACTGACTGATGACCTCCAGGGGCTTCAGGTTTCTCTCAGCTGTAAAGCTAGGTAGAAGTAGGCTCCCTCACCCCAACTAAAAAAGAGCTGTTGCTGCATCTCCCTTTTTCTATCCTGGGTAAATAAGCAGTGAAGGAATACACAAACGTTGCCACCCCCCGACACCCATTAGCAATAGTGCTGTATCCTGCATGTCTACTAATGTTTAACGGCCACTCTGTACTATTGCAGATGAGTTTCTGCGTCATCTCAATGTCTTTTCTCATGCCTTTTTACAGTGTGATGAGCCCGTTGGTGCTGCAGGCTGTTGGCAGCCTTTTTGGCTGGTTCTCCCTCTATGCCAGCTTATGTCAGCTGAACAGATCCTGTGGTTATGAGTGGAACTGCAGGTTGGTGACATTGATTCATGGGGTTCTTATCATCTGTCTCTCTGCATATGTCGGCTTTATCGATGGACCTTGGCCCTTCACCCATCCAGGTGTGTTATAGGTATCAGATTAATATTTGTTTTGCTCTGTTCTGGAAATAAATCCTCAAATGTTTTGGATGCTGGAAAACCAGAGGACACTAAAATATTTTTATTTAGTTGTTTAACCAGGTATAGCACACTAAGCTGAAAGCTTTTTTACAGGAGCGACCTGGGAGCACAAGGAGGTTAAGTGACTTGCTCAGGGTCACACAGTATGCAAGTGGAAGCTGTGGGATTCAAACCCAGGTCTGGTCTGCTGGATGTCACCAAATTTGCAGCTCAGAGCCTTAGACCACTGCGCTATACTGCCTTCTTGGGTTCTAGGTAAAAATCTAGGGTTCTGGAGGCCACATCTCAGAAGGGATATAGACAGGGTGGATGCAGTCCAGAGGGGGGCAACTAAAATGGTGCAGGGGTTACATCAAAAGTTCTATGAGGAGAGAATGATGGATCTCAATATGTACACCCTAGAAAAGAGGAGGGAGAGAGGGGGACATGATAGAGACCTAAAAGGACTTCAGTGGGGTGAACAGGGTATAGGAAGTGTCTATTTCAAATGAGGAAGTACATCAGGACAAGAGGGCATGCAATGAAGCTGGAAGAGGGGAAGTTTAAGAGGGATATGAGAAAGTACTACTTCACTGAAAGAGTGGTGGATGCCTGGAATTGTCTGCCAGCAGAGGTGGTGGGAGCAAAAACAGTGGGGGCTTCAAGCATGCATGGAACAGGAATAAGAAAATATTGGTAAATAGGCATAGCAGGGGAGGATTGTCAGGTAGGGTCTGTGGAGACAGAATAGGCAGGGGAAAATCTGGGCAGACTGAGTGGGCCAAGCAGTTTTTTTCTGAAGACAATTTCTAGGTTTCTAATACCAGTAACTCCGAGTCCCAGAGGCTGTCATTTTTTTAGCAGAGATAGTGCTACATGTCCAGTTCCAGGTGTGTGCCATATCTGTTTTTAAACCCCAAACTATACCATGGTGCAGCTGCAGGGGAAGTGTTAATAACAGTGCCATAAATGTACACTTTGTGGTGATATTAGTACTGTCAGAGTGGTCTGTGTGTCTGACTGCAGCTGCATTGCTGAGTTTGTGAGGGTGGGGTTGTTTGCAGTGTTTAATTTTTGTAAGCTTTTCGGAGTATTCTGCTTTGCTGTGGGCCTGCTTGGGAAGCACCACTGGCCATTTGGTCTGTGTTGGCTTGTTTAGGCAGTTTTTTCCTTTGCATTTTAGGTTTAAGGGAAGGGGTGGGAGATTAAGGCCCTGTCCACACTATGCCTCTGCAACGTTACAGAGGGCTCAAACCGTTACCGCAATGGTTTGCGTTTACACCTGTAACATTACAGAAGGCGTTTTCATAACCGTTGTTGAAACCACTTATGAGGTGGTTTGAACAACGGTTACGAAAACGGTTGAGCCCCATAACATTACTGGCCATAGTGTGGACGGGTGAGCGTGTAGCTCCAGCATTCCCCCAGTGCAGTACGAACTGCACTGTGGAATAGGGTGCAGCCGTAACAGTTACACGGCACCCACAATGTGGACGGGCTGTAATGGTTCCAAACCATTATCAAGACTGTTTGCCGGCATTGTGGACACACTGTAACAGTTCCGGTCTGTAACGGTTTGGAACCGTTACAGACTGTAAGTGGTGTAGTCTGGACAGGGCCTAAGGTAAGCAGGACCCCACTAAAAATGAGATGTACCATCTCTGTTGTGATATCCTGGATAAATACCATGTAAAATGTGTACAAGCAGGACTCCAATAAGATATTGCCTGTCAGTTGGGCTATCCTGGGTAACTACATTGTAAAAATGGGTAAAATCAACACCCCACTGAAAATGAGACACTGCCTGTAAACTCTGCTTGCCTGGTTAAATATATTGCAAAAAATATTGTTTCTCAGCAGATGACATATCCTGGTTAAATGCACCGTAAAAATGTGTAAAAGTAGGACCCCATTGAAAACAAGATATTCTACCTCAGCTAGATTATCCTGGCTCAATACGTGGCAAAAATGGGTAAAATCTGGACCCAACTGAAAATGAGATGTAGCACCTCCTTTGTACTATCTTGGATAAACACAGTGTAAAAATGGGTAAAAGCAGGACCCCAGTGAGATAGTGCCTGTCATCTGGCCTATCTTGGCCAAATTGTGAATATGAGTAAAAGCAGGACCCCGCTGAAAATTAGATGTTGCATCTCAGTTTGGCTGTTGTGTGTGTATATTGCAAAAATGTGTAAAAGTTAGACCCCACTGAAAATAAGATGTATCTCAGCTGATCTATCCGGAGAAGATACATTGAAAAAATGGGTAAACACAGGACCCAACTGAAAAAGAAATACTGCATCTCCATTTGGGCTATTGTAGATAAATACATGGCAACATCCGGTGAAAAAAGCAAGGTCCCACTGGGAATGACATCTTGCATCTCAGCTGGCCTATCCTGGGTATATATGTTGTAAAAATGGCTAAAAGCAGGAAGGAGCACACTGAAAACGAGATTGAACATTGCATCTCATATGCTCTATCTTGGAGAAAAGATAACATAAAATGTGTAACAAAAGAACCCCAATGAAAAGGAAATATGCATCTCGGCATGGTCTGAGAAAAAATACACTATAAAACTGGAAGATATTGCATCTTAGCTGTGGTATCCTGGGTAAATGCAAAAACTAACACCCCCAATGAAATTAGGTACTTCATCTCAGTTCACCTAAGGCAAGGCAAAGTTTATTTATATAGCGTCTAATCCAACATGGGCTCTGAGCACTTTTCAGAGTTAAACCACAATCCTGACACTTCACATTAAAACAGTAACCAGCAGATAAAATCAAAGGATGTAAAACAAATTACATTGAATAGATTTGATCAAACAAAACCGTTTTCAGTGAGGCTTTAAAGGCCTCCACCGTGCCAACCCAGTGAATAGGGAAAGGGAGTGAGTTCCAAAGCATAGGAGCAGCTACTCCAAAAGCTCTGTCACCCGAGGATTTAAGTCTGGTGGGGGGGTGGGGGAGACAACCAATAGACCAGCATCAGTGGAGAGGAGAGGGTGGATTGGGAGGTATGGAATCAGAACTATTTCAAGTAGTCCGGTTCCAGACCACGTAGGACCTTGTATGTTAACAAGCAGATCTTGGCGACCTGTGTTCGGGAATGAGCACGGGCCACCAGGGGTCAGCAGGGAAGGAGAAGGATTAAGTGTCCAATGGACTGCTCTCCTTCTCCGGGAAGGGGGTTCACCAGTAGCCCATGTCTGACTGACCCCTAGCAGCTGCTGGGGGGAAGTGTGCTGATGCTGTAGAAAGGGGTGGAGATGCGGCTGATGCTTAGAGGAGTGCGTGCAGAAGTGTGCACGCTCTGTCCGCGGGCATCGTTGCATGCCCCACCTCTGCAAGGGAGAAAACTGGAAAAAGTCCTGGCCGTGCAGTATGAAGCTGTCTCCACTGCACCACCCGCGAGAGGGCACCTCTCTGGCTGAATCCGTTTCGGGTGGGTTGAGATGCTCCCCACCACCCTGCCATGAAGGGTAAGTCATGGGAGCTCAAGGGAGGGGGTCTGATCCTTGGGGGACAGTGCTGGGGCGACAGCTGAAGGCAGTAGTAGCTGGCCAGAACATGGAAGAAATATCACAATAAAAAAAAAAAAAAAGATCTTAAAGGTGATGCGCAAATGCAAAGGCAGTCAATGCAAAGCATGCAGAGCCAGTATAATGTGATCACTTCGCAAGGAGCCCACTGTCATCTGAGCCACAGCATTCTGCACTAGCTGCAGTTGACACATCAAATCTCTAGATAACCCTAGGTAAAGAATGTTGCAGTAGTCCACTCTACAGGTGACGAAAGCATGAATGATTGTCGTTAGGTCTTCATGAGCTAAATACAGCTCGATCCTGGCAATGTTCCACAGCTGGAAGAAGTCAGATCGAACAACAGAAGACACTTGATGGAGAGCCATATCCTCCATAGCGGACAAGTCCCATGACCTGACCAGGTTCAATAACCATGACCTCTGTCTTGCCTGGGTTGAGACATAACCAGTTCGAGGCCATCCAGTCATTAATCTTAGCCAGACAATGGCTCAGCACCAGAGTTGCAGATGTATCATCAGGGGCACAAGACAGGTACAACTCAGTATCATCTGCATAACCGTGAAATCCCACACTGTACCATCTAATGATCTCCCCTAATGACAGCATATACAGAGAATAAAATGGGGGTGAGGAACGAGCCTTGCGGAACTCCATGGGAAAACACAGATGCCTCCAAGGTAAAATTGCCAAGAGCCACCTACTGCATTCTCCTGCCTAAGTAGGACTCAAACCAGTGCAAAACCGCACCAGTGAGGCCTACATAGTTCTTCAGACGATCCAACAGCACCCCACAATCCACTGTGTCAAATGCCAACAAGAGATCCAAGAGCACCAAGACCAAATGTAGCCCTCGGTCCCTCACAAGGAGGAGATCATGTGTCACCCTGACAAGAGCCATCTCAGTGCTATGCCAGGGCCAAAATCCCAACTGGAGGGTTACTAGATGGAAAGAGACTCCAGGCAATCAGTCAGTTGCTCAGACACCACCTTCTCAATAACCTTCCCTAGAAAGGGTAGGTTAGACAAAGGCCTATAATTCACTAGAAAGTCAGGGTCCAAGGATTTTTCAGAAGTGGCCTGACTATAGTCCTTTTCAAGACCAAAGGAAAGACACCCTTCCTGAGGGACCCATTCACGATCTCTGTGAGTAATGGACCTAGGAACTCAGTGCAGCTGAGAATCAGCCACGTTGGACCTGGGTCCAGCATACAGTTGGTGGGATGCAAATTGAAGACCACCCGTAGGACCTCAGCCTCAGAAACCAGTGGAAACTCATCCCAGACAGGCAGATCTACGTCACTGAAGGTACGACCACCACTGGCCCAAGCCAGGCCACTAGAAGAAATTATTTTTTTTCCCCGTAAGTAGTTTGTACATTTTTCGGCTTTTGTTCCCTGACCCCGTGTGTCCCGGCATCGTGCATGCTGAAGGCACACACACGCCACCCACTGTGGGATGCCCACCTTACCTGTCACACCATTACTGGCTGCACCTGTCACCGGACCTCCATCCGGTGACAACGGGACTACAGGCGGGTGACCCCCACCAGAAGAGGAGAGCCAGTGCTCAATCCTGCTCCCACTGTCCCCCCCCGTGCCGACACCTCAACGACTCAAGGTCATTCCTGAACCCAAGTCGCCAGCATAGTGCGAGATAAGGCATCCTGTGCCTCAGCCCTCGGCGCCACTAGGCTGGCTACTAGAAGAAATTCCAGATCTAGTGGTCGACACCTTGTCAGTGAAAAAGTGCCCAAACTCCTTGCACTCTTCTATAGAAATAGCTCCAACAGACTGCAGACAGCGAGGATTTAATAACCTGTCCACAGTGCGAAAGAGCTGGGCTGTGTGATTTTTCCCTGTAGCAATCAACCATGACAGGAACTCTGTCTTTTTCAGGTCAATTACCCATTGATATTCAGCATAGTGAATTCTCAACACTAATCTGTCCTCCACAGACCTGGAACTTCTCCAGAAATGATCCAACCTTCTCCCCTTTGTCTCAACCGCCACAGCTCAGCATAGTACTGTGGTGAACTAAGATGGGAGGTCAAGGGGTAAAAGTGAACTGGTGCAACAGAGTCCAGGGAAGCCATAAGCATCGTATTATAGCACTCCACGGCTACCTGAGGGCCTTGTACACAGGCTAGCAACATACCCAAGCCATCTAGTGTCTCCTGGAGTTTGTGAGGCTCCAATTTATGTTTTGGATGGCACTGGATAATCTCCACAGAGGGGGTAGTTAAGGGGACCCCACATTGGAACACAGTTGCATGATGATCCGACCAAGAGACCGGATCAACTCTGACCGTGCTGATGTCAAGTCCAAATGAAAAGATCGGATCAAATGTGTGCCCATGCTGATGGGTTTCAGAGGCAACTGCCTGTGTCAGCCCCAGTGAAGACAGCAGTTGGAGGAGCTCCTGTCCAAAATGCAAGGATTCTTCGTCGACCCAGGCATTGAAGTCCCCCAGCACCAATAACCTGGGGGCATCCAACACCTACTCAGTGATGAAGTCGGCCAGCTTCTGCTGGGTAAAAACATGGAAAAGATGGGTAAAAGCAGGATTCCATAGAAAACAAGACACAGCATCTCGGCTGGGCTGTTGTACATATATTTTTTATATACATTGTACAAACTGGTAAACAAGCAAGAAATCACCAAAAACAAGGTGCAGCATCTCAGCTGAGCTATCCTGGAATTGACTGCTCTATCCTGGTTACGTCCCAGTGACTTGCCTCTAGTACTACCCTCTCCTTTTCTGATCCTCCAATAACATTATCTCTGGTATCTACTGGCACTCTACCCCCATCTGTCCTGCTGCCAATATCCCTAGTATCCAGTGGTGCCCCCAACACCTACTGCACCCTAAAACCCCACCCCATTCCAAGAATACCACTGGCATATACTCTCTACTGACCTCCACAGCCAGATGCTGTCTGCACATGGAAGTCCCATATTGCCATATGAGCAACTACAAAAATACATTACTTGCTAGAACTCTAATTTAACCAATGCCTTTTGTCTGTGCACAACTGTTGTAATGGCTAGCTGTGTGTGTTTCTATGTCTTTGTGCACATGCACACACACACACACACACACACACACACACGCACATGTCTGTGTGCACACGTGTGGCTGCATTGGGGGGGGTACTATATGTCCAGAGTCAACAGCAGCCACTTTTACATTATCTTTACTTTTAAGGTTTTCCTTTTTTCTATTATTGTGATGTAAATCTGGAATTTTAATATCACAGTAACCTAACAAACCAATTAAAACCCCACTAACAAATTAAAACCCAGACCACACTTTCGTTCTATACCTCTTATCAGGTTAATGCATTAGCAGCCGTTTTCACTCTGTGAGGGATTAAGGTTGGGGTGAGGGTTGCTTTTATGGTGATTTGACATGTGGTTGTGTTTGAGTTACAAAATGACACTTCGACTCTACAGTGTTAATATTATTAATCTTCCCCTGAGGCTAAGTAAAAAGCTAGGTTACCTTAACCCCATGTAACCAGGCTGAACTACCCCTGAAACTGGTTAGAAGCAAAGTTATCCGAAACCCATGTACCCAAGCTAACCTAGTCCTGAGGCTGGATAAAAGCTAGGTTACCCTAGCTGGCCCAGTGGCGCTGAGGGTTGAGGCGCTGGACACACCTCGCCACAGCGACCGGGTTTAAGGAACAAGCCGGGCCCGTCAGGGTTGAGGGAGAGAGGATCATGCATCCGGAGGACAGCTCTCCTCACTCCTGGGGAGGGATCAGGGGTTGCTTGGCGTCCTGGTGACCCCGGTGGAGACCGGGGGTAATGCAGGTACACCGGGTAGAAAGAGGGACGGGGAGTGCGGCAAGATGTCAGCAGGAAAGCTGTGCGCAGATGTCATTGCACGCCACACTCCCGAGGGGAACGGAACAAATGCAGCGAAAAAAACCTTCTCACTAGTGGAGATGAACGGGATGCCAGGGACGCAGCCCACATCCCGATTGTCGGCCAAGTCATCTGGAGGACTCCAGGCCCGACCCGACACACCAGGTATGATCTCCCTAATTACAGACAGGCCATCACGGGAGGATGGGCCCGCCCATGGAGGGTGATCCAGGGGGTTAGATCTGCCTGGGTGATCGGGGGAGTTTCTCCAATGAGGGTTCAGGCATGGGAGTAGAGGCTGGGGTCGAGTGCATACCCTAGAAGGATGCCCTAGCTTGAAGGTGAGTAAATAAAGAGTACAAAACCAAAAAGCTAGTTTACCCTAACCCCATGTGACCAGGTTTAGACAACTCCAGAGACAGGATTAGCCGATTTTAAAATAGCTTATAAACTGGCACTGTTCTGTTATACAAATGCAGACAGGGTGTCAGTTGCTGTGCTGTGATGACTTTTAAATGCCAGACTGTTCAACTGTTCAAATGCAGGGGGTGTCGGCATTTGTGCGGTAATAGCCAATATTAATTTGAACAAAGATAGGGCTACATGGTGAGTTCCTGGTGTGTACCATATCTGCTTATAAACCCCAGACTGTTCCATGGTGCAGCTGTAGAGAGGGTGTCAACTGCCATGTTGTAACTATACGTTTGTTGGTGGTATTAGTACTGATGGAGGTGGATCTGTCTGTGGGTCTGATTTCAGTTGTAATTCTAATTGTGTGAAGGTGGGGTGCTATTATAACAGCAAATTGTTGTTTTGCAGTAATAACAGCAAACCATAGCCTGTTGCATGGTGCAAGAACAGGGAGAGTGTCTGCAGATTCAGGTATGCAGATTAGCATGCAAGAGCTTCCATCCTGTATCTGAGTTCCTCCATTGATATTTATTAATTTATTTCAGTTTGGGATTAATACCTTTGAGTCAAGGACTCATTTTCAAAGGTTCCATGTCAGTGTTGAACAAACATTACAAAAATATAAAGGGTGGGATATTCAGACTGCGCCAGACAGGGGCGCAAGCCTGGACGCAGCGCAACTGGGCTGCGCCAGGGCATGGACCACGCGATATTCAATAGTGCAGCACCAAGGGTCAGCACCATTGAATATGGCACTGAGGGCGCATGTACTGCGCACGGCGCAGGGTTACTGCTCCAGTGCAAGTGGCAGGAGGGGAGCCGGGGGATGTGCCAGCGCAAGTGCGGGTGCGCTAGGTGCATCAACTGCGATATTCAGCATTGGGCATGCAAATGAGGCCATTATGCATGCAAGGTGCAAATGAGGCCATTTGCATGTCATTATGGCCCCATTTGCATGTGCTGCAACGATGGCTTGCACTTGGCGCCGTGCCAGGCTGTAGCCGACGGGGGACCAACGCCCTGCAGGCCCTTGGTGGACCCGGCACCCATACGCCCAACTGCGGGCATATGTAAAAAACATCCCTGGTGGTCCAGTGGACCACGCTCCATCGCCCGATCATGGGCATATGTAAAATATATCCCTGGTGGTCCAGTAGACCACGTTCCATCGCCCAATCGCAGGCATATGTAATATATATCCACAGTGGTCCAGTGGAAGCCCCTCCAGCACCCGATCGCAGGCGGATATAGCAAAACCTATCCTGGTGGTCCAGTGGTACCCCTCCCCACCCGCCCACTGGGGTCCCCTTACCCAGCACCCCCCCAGTCAGTGACAGGAGGTGGCACCCTGCCGCATGCTGCCCGCCGACTGACAGCATACAGTGCTGTCTGTACGCCTATTGGTCCACTGCATGGGCCAATGGGCATGCAGACCATACTGTATTATACAGACCCGATATGTGAATGAAGAAGCTATTTTACATATGCCTGTGATCGGGCGATGGAGCGTGGTCCACTGGACCACCAGGGAGCTATTTTACATATGCCTGCGATTGCGCGAGGGATGGGACACATTGCTCCTGGGGCAGGGGGCTTGGGGTCAGTTTTTTGGGTGGTCTGGTGGCCACCCACAGCAGACTGCTGCTGTGTTGCGCCTACAATATGGCAGCCCGCCTGTGGGTGTCCCCGACTTGTTCCCTGATTTTACAGGCACATCTTTGCACCCCCCCCGAGTGGCGCAAGGCGGAGTTCTGTCTGCATATGCACCGCACATCCCGGGCTGAATATCGGAATGTGCCGCATATGCGTGGACACGCCCCTGCACTTGCACTGCATACATTACTGTTGCACCCCAGCACATTGGGAGTTGCGCAGCGCAGCTTGCTCCACTGACTATTGCGCCGGAGTGCATTGGTGGGTTGTGCCATGCGCAACCCTTTTGAATATCCCACCCACGGTTTACAGACAAAAAAAAAGAGAGAAAAACACTGAAGCATATACACAGGCAGTAATAGTAAAATTTGAACTTATACACATCAAATTAGTAAATATTAACAGATAGACTGATTAGATAAGAGAGGGTTGAGGAGATCAGCCGAAGGTGGCATCGTCTGAGGTGGGAGAGAGGTGGAGCTTTCAACCAAGTGAGGCCATCATCAGGTAATTGGGGGTAGGGGAGTGGGTTAAGAAAAAAGTGGTATATAGCTGAAAGATGTAGAGGTGGGTAGGTAAATGGAAAACTGGGGGGGAGGTACTATCACATTAGCGCAGGCAGGTACAATTCATTTTAGAACCAAGGACAGATTTGAGCCCAGCTTTGAAGGTACTAATCTTGATAGTATCAGTGAGGACAGCAGGTAGTTCATTGTACCATTTCGGACCTTGGTACAGGATGGAGTTCTGGGCAAGTTTTGTTCTTCTGAAGGGAATCACCATCTTGTCAGCGACTGCACTACAAATAGATTTCGTTGGGATGCCCAGCTTAAACTGTCCGCCCACCAAGTAGTACTTTTTTTTAGAAGTAGGCAGGTTTGGTATTGCCCTCTAAGATGGAGTGGGAGCCACCCAGTTTCAGTGTACAGCGAGCAGGTGTGGGTGTCAAGAGTAGCCCCCAAAGTAAGATGACGGGCCTTATTGAGGAGTGTGTTGATCCTGCTAAGAGCAGTTTTTGCGCCTGCCCCATATATAGGCAACCCATAGTCAATGGTAGACAGTATTGAGCTACTGGTGGCTAGTTTGAGTGCATCCGGTGTAACTGAATGTCTGTGACAATAAAGTACACCAAGTTTTGTATTTGCAGTCTTGATAACAGAGTCAATGTGATTTGAAAAGGTGAGCATGTCATCAAAGGTTAATGCCAAGATAGTTGAAGTTAGATACTTGGTGTAGGATTTCACCTTTTTGGTGGTTATGTATACGCAGGGGCAGGTATTTCTTTTTGTTTTGGGAGGTGGTGAAGAGCATACTCTTTGTTTTTTGATGGGTTTTTTCCCCCAGATATTTTATTCTCCCCCTTTCCCTCCGGAGTCACCTCTTCAGGAGAGCTAATTGAGCCTGTCCCTACCCCCATCCTACCTCACCAGTCAGGATCCTCCATCAGGCTGCGGTTTACCCCCCCACACGGGATCGGGGTGGGGCACCCCCGAACCTTCAAGTCTTGTCAGGACCCTAATTCGGCTGGGCAGGTGGTGGCAAATTGGGACCCGGCTTAGCTCTCCGTCTACCCGACTCCGAAGGGCCTTTTTCCGTTTTTCGTAGGTGGACTTGCGTGCCCAGCATCAAGGCGAAGGCGCTGAAGCTCCCAAAGTCTCACCCCCCAGTTCCCGTCCCCGAAGCTGGTTGGTCCATGGCCTATGCCCCCCGACCAATCACACCCCAGTGACTCCAGCAGCTGTCGCGCCCCCCCCCAGACTCCGCCAGGGGGTCACCGCTTGCCGGTGTAAGTACACACCCTCCTCCCGGAGAAGGCGAAGCTGTCGCCGGATGCTCGAGCCTTCCCCCGCCAACCCCCAGCTGTGTTTTTTGACGTTTAGCAGTAGCTTGTTTTCCATAAACCGCTATTCACGTTTATGGAAGCTGCTTTGGAGTTCAGTTGTGATGGACTGTTGGTCTTTGCCAGCGACTGAGATCACTGCATCATCAGCACAGAGAACTGTGCTTGCTGAGCAAGCCATTGGGGCGGAGTTGATGAAGAGGCTAAGGAGTAGATGTGCGAGTCCAGTATGTTGATATGTGAGTTCAATATGCTGGACTCCCTTATCTATGGAAAGAAACTCCTAAGTCTGTCTAAAACAGAAGATATTCACTTCTTTTGAAATAAGATCATTCACCATTACATGGTATCGGATGGAAAATCTGGGAAAGTGAAATATTCAAATTTCACACTTCTGTATCTGTGTGATAACAGCTATCTTAATGTTTGCAAAAACTTACAAACAATATTTCTTATAGCATGTCATGTATCACCCATTCTGCCTCAGACTTCAAGAGGTAACACTTTTAGAGCTGCCCCGAGGATACTGCAGCAGGTTGCACTGCTGTTGGTGGGGGGAGAGGGAGGCTGCGATCCCTGGTGCCACTGCTTATCACTTCCACCAGGGTAAGTGGTATTAGACTTGTGTTACAGATGTAATGTGCTTGAGCTCTGGAAAGGGTGTGTCAAAGCTGGTTGTCAAGAACCCTCCTTCCAGCCAATCCAGATCTGTCTATACACCTGTCTTCATGAGCAGCGCCAGTTTTGAGAACCACTGACTGAATTAGAGGAAGGATGCAAGATGGGTGCAGTCTACAGGATGCAAAACCTTAACCTCCCAACCAAAGTCCTTATATACCGAGTTTGCCAGTGTCTTAGGCAGCCCCCTCCCCCGAGACATACACTTCAATAGTAGGAACTATGGCTTGCAAGGTGAGAGATTTATAAAAAAGTTAACTCTTCTAGCTACAGTATATTTCTTCAGTATTTTCCACTACACATGTAGAACCAAGGTATGCCACTCAGGCTGGAGCAACTAGAAGCACCACTGCAGCCACTCTTCACCCTGTGGTATGCTGTGCTTCCTGTCTGAACTGTGTCAAGTCAGTTTATTCAATTCCCTTGCCCAACTAACCATCCTCCCCAATACCAGGACAACTGCCACCACCTGAAGAGCTCAGCCAAGGGACAGCAAGCTCAAGTGACCCCCATATTCACACCTGAGTTGTAAACTCCATATAAGTAACAGCCTTAAACTGCAGGTTAGCTGTCGGATGGCCCAGCGTGCTGCTGCTGTGATGATGACCTGGGTATGACCCAGCGTGTTGGTGTGATGATGACCTGGGTATGGCCCAGCGTGTTGGTGTGATGATGACCTGGCTATGGCCCAGCATGTTGGTGTGATGATGACCTGCGTATGGCCCAGCATGTTGGTGTGATGATGACCTGGCTATGGCCCAGCATGTTGGTGTGATGATGACCTGGGTATGGCCCAGCGTGCTGCTGTGATGAGGATGACCTGGGTATGGCCCAGCATGCAGCTGTGATGATGATGAGCTGGGTATGGCCCAGCGTGCAGCTGTGATGATGATGAGCTGGGTATGGCCCAGCATGCTGCTGTGATGATGATGATGACCTGGGTATGGCCCAGCATGCTGCTGTGATGATGATGACCTGGGTATGGCCCAGCGTGCTGCTGTGATGATGATGACCTGGGTATGGCCCAGCATGCTGCTGTGATGATGATGATGATGACCTGGGTATGGCCCAGCGTATTGGTGTGATGATGACCTGGGTATGGCCCAGCATGCAGCTGTGATGATGACCTGGGTATGGACCAGCATGCAGCTGTGATGATGATGATGACCTGGGTATGGCCCAGTGTGCAGCTGTGATGATGATGACCTGGGTATGGCCTAGCGTGCTGCTGTGATGATGATGACCTGGGTATGGCCTAGCGTGCTGCTGTGATGATGATGACCTGGGTATGGCCCAGCGTGTTGCTGTGATGATGACCTGGGTATGGCCCAGCGTGTGCTGTGATGATGACCTGGGTATGGCCCAGCATGCAGCTGTGATGATGACCTGGGTATGGCCCAGCATGCAGCTGTGATGATGACCTGGGTATGGCCCAGCGTACAGCTGTGATGATGATGACCTGGGTATGGCCCAGTGTGCAGCTGTGGTGATGATGATGATGATGACGACGACCACCTGGGTATGTCCCAGCGTGCTGCTGTGATGATGACCTGGGTATGGCCCAGCGTGCTGGTGTGATGATGACCTGGGTATGGCCCAGCGTGCAGCTGTGATAATGATGATGACCTGAGTATGGCCCAGCGTGCTGCTGTGATGATGACCTGGGTATGGCCCAGCATGCAGCTGTGATGATGACCTGGGTATGGCCCAGCGTGTTGGTGTGATGATGACCTGGGTGCAGCCCAGCGTGCTGCTGTGATGATGACCTGGGTATGGCCCAGCGTGTTGGTGTGATGATGACCTGGGTATGGCCCAGCGTGCTGGTGTGATGATGACCTGGGTATGGCCCAGTGTGTAGCTGTGATAATGATGATGACCTGGGTATGGCCCAGCGTGTTGGTGTGATGATGACCTGGGTATGGCCCAGCGTGTTGGTGTGATGATGACCTGGGTATGGCCCAGCGTGCTGCTGTGATGATGACCTGGGTATGGCCCAGTGTGCTGCTGTGATGATGACCTGGGTATGGCCCAGCATGCAGCTGTGATGACCTGGTATGGCCAGCGTGGCCCAGCGATGCTGTGATGATGACTGGACCCAGCCCAGCGTGCTGCTGATGATGACCTGGGTATGCCCAGCGTGCTGGTGTGATGATGACCTGGGTATGGCCCAGCGGCTGATAATGATGATGACCTGGGTGCATGGCCCAGCGTGTAGCTGTGATAATGATGACCTGGGTATGGCCCAGCGTGTTGGTGTGATGATGACCTGGGTATGGCCCAGCGTGTTGCTGTGATGATGACCTGGGTATGGCCCAGCGTGCTGCTGTGATGATGACCTGGGTATGGCCCAGCATGCAGCTGTGATGATGATCTGGATGACCTGGGCATGGCCCAGCATGCTGCTGTGATGATGATGATGACCTGGGTATGGCCCAGCATGCTGCTGTGATGACCTGGGTATGGCCCAGCATGCTGCTGTGATGATGAACCTGGTATGGCCCAGCATGCTGCTGTGATGATGATGACCTGGCCCACAGCGTATTGGTGTGATGATGACCTGGGTATGGCCCAGCATGCAGCTGTTGATGTGATGATGACCTGGGTATGGCCCAGCATGCAGCTGTGATGATGATGACCTGGGTATGGCCCAGCATGCAGCTGTGATGATGACGATGTGGTATGGCCCAGCGTGCTGCTGTGATGATGATGACCTGGGTATGGCCCAACGTGTGCTGTGATGATGATGACCTGGGTATGGCCCAGCGTGCTGCTGATGATGACCTGGTATGGCCCAGCATGCAGCTGTGATGATGACCTGGGTTGGCCCAGCGCTGCAGCTGTGATGATGTGACCTGGGTATGGCCCGGTGCATGCTGTGATGATGATGACCTGGGTATGGCCCAGTGTGCAGCTGATGATGATGATGACCGGGTATGGCCCGCATGTACAGTGATGATGATGACCTGGGTATGGCCCAGCATGCTGCTGTGATGATGATGATCTGGGTATGGCCCAGCATGCTGCTGTGATGATGATGATGACCTGGGTATGTCCCAGCGTGCTGCTGTGATGATGATGACCTGGGTATGGCCCAGCATGCTGCTGTGATGATGACCTGGGTATGGCCCAGCGTGTTGGAGTGATGATGACCTGGGTATGGCCCAGCGTGCAGCTGTGATGATGATGATGGTGATGATGGTGATCATGATGATGATGATGATGATGATGATGATGATGATGATGACGATGACGACCTGGGTATGACCCAGCGTGCAGCTGTGATGAGGATGACCTGGGTATGGCCCAGCGTGCAGCTGTGATGATGATGACGGGGTATGGCCCAGCGTGCTGCTGTGATGATGACCTGGGTATGGCCCAGCATGCAGCTGTGATGATGACCTGGGTATGGCCCAGCGTGTTGGTGTGATGATGACCTGGGTGCAGCCCAGCGTGCTGCTGTGATGATGACCTGGGTATGGCCCAGCGTGTTGGTGTGATGATGACCTGGGTATGGCCCAGCGTGCTGGTGTGATGATGACCTGGGTATGGCCCAGTGTGCAGCTGTGATGATGATGATGATGATGACGACGATGACCTGGGTATGGCCCAGCATGCTGCTGTGATGATGATGATGATCTGGGTATGGCCCAGCATGCTGCTGTGATGATGATGATGACCTGGGTATGTCCCAGCGTGCTGCTGTGATGATGATGACCTGGGTATGGCCCAGCATGCTGCTGTGATGATGACCTGGGTATGGCCCAGCGTGTTGGTGTGATGATGACCTGGGTATGGCCCAGCGTGCAGCTGTGATGATGATGATGGTGATGATGGTGATCATGATGATGATGATGATGATGATGACGACCTGGGTATGACCCAGCGTGCAGCTGTGATGAGGATGACCTGGTGATGGCCCAGGCGTGCAGCTGTGATGATGATGACGGCGTGTGGCGTGCTGCTGTGATGATGACCTGGGTATGGCCCAGCATGCAGCTGTGATGATGACCTGGGTATGGCCCAGCGTGTTGGTGTGATGATGACCTGGGTGCAGCCCAGCGTGCTGCTGTGATGATGACCTGGGTATGGCCCAGCGTGTTGGTGTGATGATGACCTGGGTATGGCCCAGCGTGCTGGTGTGATGATGACCTGGGTATGGCCCAGCGTGTAGCTGTGATAATGATGATGACCTGGGTATGGCCCAGCGTGTTGGTGAGATGATGACCTGGGTATGGCCCAGCGTGTTGGTGTGATGATGACCTGGGTATGGCCCAGCGTGCTGCTGTGATGATGACCTGGGTATGGCCCAGCGTGTTGCTGTGATGATGACCTGGGTATGGCCCAGCGTGTTGGTGTGATGATGACCTGGGTGCGGCCCAGTGTGTTGCTGTGATGATGACCTGGGTATGGCCCAGCATGCAGCTGTGATGATGATCTGGGTATGGCCAGCGTGCAGCTGTGATGATGATGATGATGATGACGACGATGACCTGGGTATGGCCCAGCATGCTGCTGTGATGATGATGATGACCTGGGTATGGCCCAGCATGCTGCTGTGATGATGATGACGACCTGGGTATGTCCCAGCGTGCTGCTGTGATGATGATGACCTGGGTATGGCCCAGCATGCTGCTGTGATGATGATGATGACCTGGGTATGGCCCAGCGTATTGGTGTGATGATGACCTGGGTATGGCCCAGCATGCAGCTGTGATGATGATGATGACCTGGGTATGGCCCAGTGTGCAGCTGTGATGATGATGACCTGGGTATGGCCCAGTGTGCTGCTGTGATGATGATGACCTGGGTATGGCCCAGCGTGTTTGCTGATGACCTGGCGGCCCAGCGTGTGCTGTGATGATGACCTGGGTATGGCCCAGCATGCAGCTGTGATGATGACCTGGGTATGGCCCAGCATGCAGCTGTGATGATGACCTGGGTATGGCCCAGCGTGCAGCTGTGATGATGATGACCTGGGTATGGCCCAGTGTGCAGCTGTGATGATGATGACCTGGGTATGGCCCAGTGTGCAGCTGTGATGATGATGATGATGACGACGAGCGACGACGACGACGACGACCTGGGTATGGCCCAGCGTGCAGCTGTGATGATGACCTGAGTATGGCCCAGCGTGCTGCTGTGATGATGACCTGGGTATGGCTCAGCGTGCTGCTGTGATGATGACCTGGGTGCAGCCCAGCGTGCAGCTGTGATGATGACCTGGGTATGGCCCAGCGTGTTGGTGTGATGATGGCCTGGGTGCAGCCAGCGCTGCTGCATGATGATGACCTGGCATGCCAGCGTGTTGGTGTGATGACCTGGGTATGGCCCAGGTGCAGCTATGATGATGATGATGGCGATGATGACTGGGACGACGATGACCTGGGTATGACCCAGCGTGCAGCTGTGATGAGGATGACCTGGGTATGGCCCAGCGTGCAGCTGTGATGACCTGAGCTGGTGGCCCAGTGTGCTGCTGTGATGATGATGACCTGGGTATGGCCCAGCATGCTGTGATGATGATGAGCTGGGTATGGCCCAGCGTGCTGCTGTGATGATGATGACCTGGGTATGGCCCAGGCGTGTTGGTGTGATGATGACCTGGGTATGGCCCAGCGTGCTGCTGTGATGATGACCTGGGTATGGCCCAGCATGCAGCTGTGATGATGACCTGGGTATGGCCCAGCATGCAGCTGTGATGATGATGACGACGACAACGACGACCTGGGTATGTCCCAGCATGCTGCTGTGATGATGACCTGGGTATGGCCCAGCGTGCTGCTGTGATGATGACCTGGGTATGGCCCAGCATGCAGCTGTGATGATGACCTGGGTATGGCCCAGCAGCAGCTGTGATGATGATGACCTGGGTATGGCCCAGCGTGCAGCTGTGGTGATGATGACTGGATGATGATCAGGATGCATGATGATGATGATGATGATGATGACCTGAGTGATGATGATGATGATGATGATGGTGACCTGGGTATGGCCCAGCGTGCTGCTGTGATGATGACCGTTGGTATGGCCCAGCATGCAGCTGTGATGATGACCTGGGTATGGCCCAGCATGCAGCTGTGATGATGACCTGGGTATGGCCCAGCGCAGCTGTGATGATGACCTGGGTATGGCCCAGCATGCAGCTGTGATGATGACCTGGGTATGGCCCAGCGTGCAGCTGTGATGATGACCTGGCTATGGCCCAGCGTGCTGCTGTGATGATGATGACCTGGGTATGGCCCAGCATGCAGCTGTGATGATGATGACGATGATGATGACGACGACGACGACCTGGGTATGTCCCAGCGTGCAGCTGTGATGAGGATGACCTGGGTATGGCCCAGCGTGCAGCTGTGATGATGATGACCTGGGTATGGCCCAGTGTGCTGCTGTGATGATGATGACCTGGGTATGGCCCAGCGTGCTGCTGTGATGATGATGATGATGATGATGAGCTGGGTATGGCCCAGCGTGCTGCAGTGATGATGATGATGACCTGAGTATGGCCCAGCGTGTTGGTGTGATGATGACCTGGGTATGGCCCAGCGTGCTGCTGTGATGATGACCTGGGTATGGCCCACCGTGCAGCTGTGATGATGACCTGGGTATGGCCCAGCGTGCTGCTGTGATGAGGATGACCTGGGTATGGCCCAGCGTGCAGCTGTGATGATGATGAGCTGGGTATGGCCCAGCGTGCAGCTGTGATGATGATGAGCTGGGTATGGCCCAGCATGCTGCTGTGATGATGATGATGACCTGCGTATGGCCCAGCGTGCTGCTGTGATGATGACCTGGGTATGACCCAGCGTGCAGCTGTGATGATGACCTGGGTATGGCCCAGCGTGCAGCTGTGATGATGATGAGCTGGGTATGGCCCAGCATGCTGCTGTGATGATGATGAGCTGGGTATGGCCCAGCGTGCTGCTGTGATGATGATGATGACCTGGGTATGGCCCAGCGTGTTGGTGTGATGATGACCTGGGTATGGCCCAGCGTGCTGCTGTGATGATGACCTGGGTATGGCCCAGCGTGCTGCTGTGATGATGACCTGGGTGCGGCCCAGCGTGTTGGTGTGATGATGACCTGGGTATGGCCCAGCGTGTTGGTGTGATGATGACCTAGGTATGGCCCAGCGTGCTGCTGTGATGATGACCTCGGTATGGCCCAGCATGCAGCTGTGATGATGATGACCTGGGTATGGCCCAGCGTGCAGCCGTGATGATGACCTGGGTATGGCCCAGCGTGCAGCTGTGATGATGACCTGGGTATGGCCCAGTGTGCAGCTGCGATGATGACCTGGGTATGGCCCAGCGTGCAGCTGTGATGATGACCTGGGTATGGCCCAGCGTGCAGCTATGATGATGATGACCTGGGTATGGCCCAGCAGGCAGCTGTGATGAGGATGACCTGGGTATGGCCCAGTGTGCTGCTGCGATGATGACCTGGGTATGGCCCAGCGTGCAGCTGTGATGATGACCTGGGTATGGCCCAGCGTGCAGCTGTGATGATGACCTGGGTATGGCCCAGCGTGCTGCTGTGATGATGATGACCTGGGTATGGCCCAGCGTGCAGCTGTGATGATGATGACCTGGGTATGGCCCAGCGTGCTGCTGTGATGATGACCTGCGTATGGCCCAGCGTGCTGCTGCGATGATGACCTGGGTATGGCCCAGCGTGCTGCTGTGATGATGACCTGGGTATGGCCCAGTGTGCAGCTGTGATGATGATGACCTGGGTATGGCCCAGCATGTTGGTGTGATGATGACCTGGGTATGGCCCAGCGTGCTGCTGTGATGATGACCTGCGTATGGCCCAGCCTGCAGCTGTGATGATGATGACCTGGGTATGGCCCAGCGTGCAGCTGTGATGATGATGACCTGGGTATGGCCCAGCGTGCAGCTGTGATGATGATGATGATGACCTGGGTATGACCCAGCGTGCTGCTGTGATGATAACCCAAGTCCAGGAGCACATTCAGGCAATGGACTATCAAGCAGCTAAAGTTGGGGAGTCCCAGTATCAGGCAGCTAAGATTGGGAGTCCCAGTATCAGGCAGCTAAGTCTGGGGAGTCCCAGTATCAGTGCAGCTGAGGTTGGGGAGTCCCAGTATCAGGCAGCTAAGGTTATGGAGTCCCAGTATCAGGCAGCTGAGGTTGGGGAGTCCCAGTATCAGTGCAGCTGAGGTTGGGGAGTCCCAGTATCAGGCAGCTAAATTGGGAGTCCCAGTATCAGGCAGCTAAGGTTGGGGAGTCCCAGTATCAGTGCAGCTGAGGTTGGGGAGTCCCAGTATCAGGCAGCTAAGGTTGGGGAGTCCCAGTATCAGGCAGCTAAGGTTGGGGAGTCCCAGTATCAGTGCAGCTGAGGTTGGGGAGTCCCAGTATCAGTGCAGCTGAGGTTGGGGAGTCCCAGTATCAGTGCAGCTAAGGTTGGGGAGTCCCAGCATCAGTGCAGCTGAGGTTGAGGAGTCCCAGTATCAGTGCAGCTGAGGTTGGAGAGTCCCAGTATCAGGCAGCTAAGTTTTGGGAGTCCCAGTATCAGTGCAGCTGAGGTTGGGGAGTCCCAGTATCAGGCAGCTAAGTTTTGGAAGTCCCAGTATCAGTGCAGCTGAGGTTGGGGAGTCCCAGCATCAGTGCAGCTGAGGTTGGGGAGTCCCAGTATCAGGCAGCTACGTTTGGGGAGTCCCAGTATCAGGCAGCTAAGGTTGGGGAGTCCCAGTATCAGTGCAGCTGAGGTTGGGGAGTCCCAGTATCAGGCAGCTAAGTATGGGGAGTCCCAGTATCAATGCAGCTGAGGTTGGGGAGTCCCAGTATCAGTGCAGCTGAGTTAGGGGAGTCCCAGTATCAGTGCAGCTGAGGTTGGGGAGTCCCAGTATCAGTGCAGATGCCACGTTCCACAAATAATACTCAAAAAAAGTAGTTGCTCCCCTACCTCAAGACACAGCAGTGCAACCTGAACAAAATTATGAAAACACTCTGGTTCGGTGCACCCACCTCCCAACATGGCTAATATGTAACTCTGTGCACTGTTAACAATACCAGCAATTCACATAGTAAATTTTATTTTTTATTTATTTGAAAAAGTTTCAGCAGGAAAGGCACACTGAGCTGTACTAGCTCGTTTCCAGGTGCATCCTGGGGGAAAAGGGAAGTGCGGATACACAATTAAATATAGAATAGTAGAACATAGTGGAAAACTGAACAGAAAGACATATGAGCTGAACAGTAAATCAGTAACAGCTTATATAAGACAACTGATGAACACAAAGACAACTAAATTACATACAGTAAATTGCATAGTGTAGAGAAACAGGGACTATAACCAATATACATTAACATATAAATAAACATATAATTTTAGATTTATGTACAGTCATAATTACAAGCCAAAAATGAGCAAGCGTGCAGTGAGATACATGGAATCTTGATGCACTGGTATCAGACATACATATAATGGAGCGCAAAAATTCATTATAGCATCTAGAACATCTTTTTAGTGCCAGCCATATTGGAACATCACCTGGCGTACCGTGATGAGAAAAAGGTATGAACATTTCACCCTGACATCACAGGGATTCCTCACAGTTCCACAAACACAGTGATCATCTGCAATGAACTGGGGAGAGCCAGTCCAGGGGCAGGGGTCATGTTCCACCACCACAGGCCCCCCCCCGCGATGAGCTAAAGAGACTCAGTTCAAGGTCAGATGCCACATTCTACCACCACGGCACTGCCTGTGATTAGTCAGAGAGAGTCAATCAGGGGTCAGATGTCACATTCCACCACCACAGCGACCCCCTGGGATAGGTTGAGGAGACCCAGTCCAGGGGCAGATGCCATGTTGCACCACCACAGGGACCCCTGCAATGAGCTGCGGAGACTTGGTCCAAGGTCAAATGTCAAGTTCCACCACTAGAACACCCCCTGTGATGGGCTGGGGAGATTAATTTAGAGGTCAAATGTCACATTCCACCACCACAGCGACCCCCTGCAGTGCCACGTTCCACCACCACAGTGACTCCCTGACACTGGCTGGCGACACCCTGTCCAGGGGTAGATGCCATAGTCTACCACCACAGGGACCCCTGCGATAGGCTGGGGGTACCCAGTCTGGGGGGGCAGATGCCACATTCCACCACCACCATAGTGGCCCCATGCTATGGGCTGGAGAGACCTAGTGTGGGGTTACATGCCACGGTCCACCACAGTGACCCCCTCAAATGGGCTGGGGAGATCCAGACTGGGAGCAGGTGTAACATTCCACCACAACAGCGACCCCCCTGTGATGGGCTGGGAAGCTTGCTCCTCTCCAGAGTATCTGCTGTATGCATGTGAAGCCATCAGGCATATCATGACATCATCGGGAGGGACTGTGTGAACTTGTGGAAGAAAGACACTGTACAGGTGGAAAATGGCAACTGTCATGGTGATGGCTGTGGCACTCTTGGGCCCCGTACCCCCACAAAATCCCTATGACTTGATGATATAAGCTAGGTGTTGGGGCTGAGAAGTGGCCAGGCCTAAAGGAGGAAAGCTGGCTGGGAGGAATAAGAATAAATGAAAAGCAACCCTCCAGGTTATGTCCTTGTAATAATAAATATCTCCTTCCTTTTCCCTACAGGCACACCTAACACGACTCTGCAAGTGCAGGTTTTGTCCCTGAGCCTCGGATACTTCATCTTTGACATGTGCTGGTGTGTTTACTTCCGGACAGAGGGGGCTGTGATGCTGGCTCACCACATGCTGAGTATCATGGGAATCCTCATGGCCCTAGCACTGGGCGAATCAGCCACAGAAGTTAATGCCGTCATTTTTGGCAGCGAGATAACCAACCCGATGCTGCAGGCCCGCTGGTTCCTCCGAGAAATGGGCCAGTACCAGACTCTCATTGGAGACATAGTGGACTTCCTGTTTGTAGTTTTGTATACAGGAGTGCGTATTGGAGTTGGGGCATGGCTTCTGTACTGTGAGCTCCTGTCCCCCAGACCCCGCTGGATTGTTAAGGTTGGAGGGGTGGCCATGTATGCTGTCTCCTGGCTCTTCATGGTCAAAATTAGCAGGTTTGCTTGGAGAAGGAGCAGAGAGAAGTATCGAATGTGGAGAGATGGGCCAAAGTTTGCCATAGACTCCGCTACTAATGGGCACCTAAAAGTGCAATAGAGGGTACGTTGTGCTGCTAGGTTTGAGAGGTTCCCCCACATGTGACTTCACTCCATATACAGCTAAAATTCTGCATTGTAATTGAAATTATAACACTGTTTTAGCCCACTGCAACAAGAGCATTTTCAAGCATAATGAATTCAAACAAAAAAAATATTTTTATAGACAACACCTCAAAATTCAGGACATGCATGTTGAGTGCATATATCAGTACTTACATAACCAGGTAAAGGGACAAGAAAGTGAATTTCAGGACTGTTAAAGGAAATTCTGGTCAGCAGTTTCAAATGCCAGACGTAGAGAATGGTGCAGGAATCTTTCGGACCTTGTAAATTGTTTAAAGTTTGTGGTGGGGGGCAAACTCTGAGAAAAAGAACAGTTATGTAAGAACTTACCATAACAGCAGATCTTTGAGGGGATCTCAGTCATCAGGTCACACTATAGGAACTTCACCATCGGTGAAGCAGGATCAAACACAGAAGATTTTCCGGACGTACAGCTGGGGCTGCCTATGCCGACATCACCTGCTGACGTCAGCAACACTATAAAGGAGTGAGCGGCTCCATTCCCCCATCAGTTCTTTCCCCAAGAGACCAAGGCAGCAAGCTCATGTTGCAGGGGACTGAGGAGAGAGAGGTTCCCAGGCCAAAGTAAAAGGCTGGATACACCAGACAGCCAGTCTGAGAAGAGGACCCCAAAAAGGTGGATGATGGGACAGAAGGCTGACCTGATGACTGAGATCCCCTCGAAGATCTGCTGTTACAGTAAGTTCTTATGTAACTGTTCTATCTTCTTCAGGGGTATTTCAGTCAACAGGTCACACTGTCGGAATGAGTCCCAGGTAGTTACATGTACAGCAGAACAGTCTGGGAGGTAGGCAAACCGAGGCCTAAGACAGAAGGCCGTGAAGAACAGCCCAGCCGAAGCCTGCTTGGACTCTGGAGGCAATGTCCAGACCGTAGTGCTTGGTGAAAGTATGGACAGTACTCCAGGTGGCAGCAGCACAGATGTCAGCTGCTGAGATCCCTTTGAAACAAGCCACAGAGGTAGCCATGCCCCTCGTGGAGTGGGCTTTCACTGCCCCTGGCAACTCCGTGCCATGTTTGTTGTAGCAGAACACAATACAATTGGCCAACCATTTGGACAATCATTGTTTGGAAACCTGAACCCCCTCTCTTCCTTGGACGAAAGAAACAAAAAGCTGCTTTGACTTCCTGCAGTCCTTAGTTCAGAGCAGATAATACTTCAGAATTCTGCACACATCTGAAGTATGGAGCAGTGCTTCCCCTGGAGGATAGATTGTTTTAAGGTAAACTCAGACACCACCTTGGGAAGAAACTTAGGATTTGTGCACGAAGACACCCTATCTTTGTGAAAAATCAAATAGGGCTCCTCACACCAGAGAGCCTGAAGCTCAGAAATCCTTCAAGCAGAAGTATTAGCAACCAAAAACAATGCTTTCCATGAAAGGAAACGTAGCTCACAAGACGTGGCTGGCTCAAATAGAGACAAGGTAAATTTTCCCACAACAAAATTCAAATCCCAAGCTGGGACAGGGTTATAGAGTGGAGGCTTCAGATGCAGGATGCCCCTGAGAAAAGTACAGGTCGCATCTAGCTGTGCAACAGTACAACCATCCACAGGCTCATAGAAGGTAGAAGCAGCTGAAAGGTGCACCTTGAGGGATGAATACTGGAGGCCAGAGTCGGACAATTATATCAGGTAGTACAGAATCTGGCTCACTGGACAGGTGAAAGGGTCCAGATGGTGCTTGGCAGCCCATATGGTGAACCTTTTCCACTTCATGGCATAGGAGGCTCTAGTGGAGGAATTCCTAGCTGCCACCAGGATGTCAGCCACCTTCTGGGAAACCCCAAACCGGGCTATGGCTATGTCCTCAGGAGCCAGGCATGCAGACGAAGGGACCAACAGGAAAACTCAGCACTCTGGAACAAAGGCACAAACTCCAGTTTTAAGTGCAAGCTGCAATACTTTATTGTGGCAAGGAGTGCCCAGGACAGCACCCTACATTCCCAGGGTCCCATCTCCTGATGAAGACCCTGTATTGGGTTGAAGCACTGGGGATGTACGGTTCTCTCCTGGGCACTCCTTGCTACAATAAATGGTTGCAGCTTGCACTTAAAACTGGAGTTTGTGCCTTTGTTCCAGAGTGCTGAGTTTTCCTGTTGATTTTGAGTATGGGCTGGCAGCCCTTCTCAGTACTGCTGTGCCATCCTTGAGCATTCTTGAGCACACCACTCTACTCATCAACATACAGACGAAGGGGACTTAAGGTGTACCAGGGTCCCTCGAGCTTGCGTCAGCAGATCCCTACAGAGGGGCAGAGGCACCAGAAATTCCACTGCTAACTGTTGCAGTAATGGAAACCATATCTGCCGTGGCCAGTAGGGTGCCACCAGGATCATGCTGGCCCCCTCCATCTGCAGCTTAATTAGCACCCTCTGAATCAGAGGAAGCAGAGGGAAGGCATAAAGGAACCTTCTGCTCCAAGAGAGGTCAACGTGTCTCACCAGAAAACTAAAGGCCCTGGATCTAGTGAGCAGAAATTGGGTAGTTTTGTATTAAGTGGGAACACAAAAACGTCCAACTCTGGACAACCCCATCTGTCGAGCAGATCTTCTGTGATGGGCAACAGGAGCTCCCATTTGTGCATGCTGGATTGAGTCTGGCTGAGGCTGTCCGCCAGAGTGTTCAGCGCCTAGTACCAGACTCTCATTGCTGAGTTGCAAAGAGGGTATGAATGTGCCCCCCCCCCCGGTTTGTTGATATAGTAGACCACACTGAGATTGTCTGACTGAGTCAACAGCTGGCCCAGAGAGAAGTGGTTCTGGAAGGCCTGTATGGCATACAGAACTGCCCTCATCTCAAGGACATTTATATGGAGGGATGTCTCAATCTGGGACCAGGTACCCTGAGTCTGGAAAGGACCCAGGTGTACCACTCAGCAGAGGCATCCATAGTGAGGATTTGCTGCAGAGACAAGATCAGGAAAAGGACCCCATTTAAGACATTTCTGGGTTCCATCCACCACTGGAGGACCTTGGGGACCAGTAAGGAGACCAGCACCAGCTGTTTCAGGTCATCTGTACGTTGGTCCCACTGCACTTCGAGGGTCCACTGGAGTACCCGTATGTGCAGTCTGGCCATGGAAACAGTGGCAGTGGCTGCAGCCACGAGGCCTAGGAGCCTCAAGTAAACCCTCGCGAAAACATAATGGCTCTGAGCCACCTCCTGAGCCTGTGATATAGGGCACTCCACTCTGTCTGGCAGCAGGAAGGTCTTGCCCTGTGCTGAGTCCAGGACCGCCACTATGTACTGCAGCCTCTGGGATGGGATCAGAATAGACTTGGGCAGGCTGGCAGTGATGCCCAAGGAGTGGAACAACTGGAGGGTCCTCTCCAGAGTTCTGAAGAAGCTGAACCCTGGATGGGGCCTTGAGAAGCCAGTCATCCCGGTAAGGGAAGACATACAGGCCTTCTCTCTGAAGGGCAGCTGCTACTGCTGCTACGGAGGATAAGCCAAAGGGTAAGTAATATTCTGAACTGGTAATGTTTGTCTTGAGAAAGAAACCAGAAGAACCGCCTGTGTGGTGGGCACACCGAAATATGCAAGTAAGTATCCTGCATATCTAGGGAACACAGCCAGTCACCTTGTTTGAGCAGGGGCAACAGGCCCGGCAGAGTGACCATGTGAAAATTTTGTACTGAATGTATAGGTTGAGGTCTTTGAGATCTAGAATAGGCCACAAGTTTCCGGTTCTTTTGGGGACCTGGAATAGAACCCTCTGTTCTTCTGCCACCTGGGCACAGTCTCAGTCATCCTTTTCCGCAAAAGAGAGTGCACCTCCTCCCGAAGGACCGCTGTATGGTCTGGAGGGTTGGTGGAGGGTACCAGAGGAGTCTCCGGGGGCTGTTCCAAAAGCTCCAGAGTGTGACCCCTGTCTATGATCTGAAGAATCCAAACATCTGAAGTTATGGTTCTCCACTGACTAAGATGGAGGGAGAACCAACTTCCAACCACCACCTCTTGGTCAGGGACCAGAAGAGGGGGGTCTGGCAAGGAGTCAGGCAAAAGCAGATCCGGCTGCTGGGGCTGATCCATTGCCTCTGGGCTGTTTTGCAGCAGGACCAAAGGAGGAGGAGGAGGAGTGGGTAGGTAAGGCAGAACTGGCCTTTCTTTTACCCTGGAGTCTGGAGCTCGCACTGGACTTGTGAGACACCCTACGAAAGGACAGTTGCTGTCTGCTCCTAGGCTGGGCATGGTAGAGCAAGTGGACAGATTTAATGGCCCTACCAGAGGTCTGTAAATCATTGATTATATGCTAGCTATCTGGCTCAAAAAGCTTTGAGCCACTGAATTGGGCATTTGCCTCGAAACTAGATACCCTCAGCCAGGCATGCCCACGAAGACAAATATCTGTGGTAGCAACCCTGCCACCAGTGTCAGACATATCATACTAGGCCCTGAGGAGGTGTTTGCTAATATCCTTGGCAGCCTGGAGGGACTTAAGGATCTTCTGTTTCTGTGAACCCTGTGGGAGGGCCTGAGCAGCCGCCCTGCCCTTCTTCCACGTGACATTTTGATACCTAACGATATGGAAGGAGTAGTTTGCAATCCGGAGTCCCAGAGTACAGGAGGCATAAACCCTCTTACCCCAAAGGCCTATCCTTCTGGATTCCCTGTCAGGGGAAGGGAGCTAAGGTGTTTAAGCACCTCGGACCTGTCATGTGCCACTTTGGTGACCACAGAATCACTCTCAGGTTGGGCAACATAACAGGGCAGGCCCCGGGGGGCATGATAGAGTTTATCTGCCCTCCTAGGCATGGCAGGGACCATGTCAAAGTGGTGGTATTTCTCAGAGCTGGCAAAATGGGAGGAATGATCTTTGGAGGAGATTCTGGTTCTCCAAAAAGTCCACCAGGTCCCTTCTGGTGGCATCCTCTTCCTTGTGTGAAAGCCCATAGCAGTGGACAGCTGCTTCATAATGTTAAAGAAGGTAGGGTCTTCAGCAAGGGGATCTGGGAGTATGCTTGACAGAGTCTACACACACTAAAGAGGCCATAGATCTGTCTGAGAAAAGAGGTTCCTCATCCTCCTCTTCTTCAGAGAGAATAAGGTCAGGGTGGTACTCCTTCACGAAATTGACCCTCTGTAACTCAGGGTCCAACGAATGTGGGGCCAATGGTGCCCAAAAGGGTGCAGGCTGATAAGGCCAAACTGATGTCTATGACAATGGAGTACCAGACGGCACTGGGGACACTGGTCTATGTGTACCTAGCTGGTGCACAAAAGCCATTGTCAAATCATTTAAAATGGTATTGAGGTTGATGGCAGGTGAAGGCTGCGTCAAAGGCAGAGGGGTTGTTGGGACAGGGCACAACGAACCACCCACTGGATCTTGAGAGCTGTACGGCTCTGGCGTTGAGGACCTGGAGAAGCGTCAGGCCTTGATGGAGGGCCAATGACTTGAGGGCTGATGACTGACCTCTCTGAGAGGTGGGAGGAGATGCCGTTGGTATGGGCCTGGTAGGAGCAGAGGCCTGGACAGCAGAGGACACTGGTGCAGCCGCAGCCAATGGGGTACCTCCGGAAGAAGAAGAAGCCATTGGGGAATGGAAGCGCTGCTGGGGGGAGCAGTCCCAGTTGCAGCCTTTCTTGTGACTTTTCCCTGAGGCCTTGTCTCAAGCCTTCAAGGCCTTGGAGCTCAATGAACCCACCGATGATTGGAAAGCAGGGACCCTGAAGGACCCCTGCCCAGAACTGGCTACCTGCTGTTTCATAAGGAATTTCTTTAAAGCCTTTTTTTGATGCCCTAGGGTTGTAAGGTTGAATTTTTGGCAGAGCTCTTTATTAAAAAGAGATTCCCAAAAGTACAAACTAAAGAAAAGCGTAGGCAAAAATGATGCGAACTGCAACAGAGCTTCCCTGGAGATCTATGTGAGAGGTGTTGAAGGTGGGAAAGAACTGAGGAGGGAGTGAGGCCGCTCATGCCTTTATAGGGTTGATGTAGTTGGCAGGTGACAATGGCGTGGGTGGCCCCAGTTGTGCTGCTGGAAAATCTTCCGTGTGGATCCTGCTTCACTGACGGTGAAGTTCCTGTGGTCTGACCTGATGACTGAGATACCCCCAAAGAAGATCAGTGACTTCTGTTAATGAGCTGCATTGTACTGGCTCTGAAGCACATTAAGGTCTGTTCTGCAACAGTTGCCACAGAGTAAGTTACAGAACATAAACTGCACATAATCCCGTGAATAGCAGAATAAGAGGAGGTTTACACTCCTGGAACCAGACCTGCTGAATTAGGAGAAGAGGATGTACTTTCCATTGGGAATCCGGGGGCACTTGTTGAGCCAGCACAAAGGTATCAGCTGTACTTGAAAGTATTCACTTCAGATAGGGGAGAGTGACAAGTTCTGTCCATGCCTCCCCCACATGGACACACACCCTCACTTTATAAAGTGATACAAAATTGGGTCTCTTTGCAATTCAGCACTGTATAGTGGATGTTTAAAAAAACAAAGTTCAGACCTTTTGTTCACACCAGCTAATTAAGCAAAGCTCAGTTCTTTTATCCTTGGACTTATTTTTTCACACCTTGATATGCAGGCTGTGCAAGGAGCCATATAAACGTTTCTTGATTTAGTACAGTAGTACAGTGTGAGCAGTGTCAAGGGTCTGGATCAGCCAGCACCAAACCAATATTGCAGAGTTTCCCAGATGGTTGTAGCAAACTCTTCAAACCAAAAAGCTACAGCTGGGTTTCTTGACCAGGGTGCTATGCCAAATGATACAATGGCAAGAAAATTTCCTGTATTCTGATTGGTCAGCGAGTGCCTGAGACAGTGATGATATTACACAATAACATCACTGTATTGATATTCCACTAGAGATATTCTCTTTTTACATTATAAAAATCTACTAAAAACTTTTAAAACATTTTTTTTTTATTTTGTATAATATCGAGCCATTGTATAATTGCAATAAGGCACTCCAAGGTGTGTTATCATGTAATAATGTCACTCCTGGGTGGTGGAAGCACTCTGCTTCGCCTCATGCTTCAATCCACCCCAGGAGTGATGTTATTACACGATAACACACACCTTTTCATGCCTTATTGCTTAATTAATGAACATCTCTTGTATTCTCTTGAGAGATGTCGCACTGTGGTGCCATTAACAAAATCTGCAGAGGCTGGAAGTTTGGTAACAATCTGCATCTGTTTTTATTTACAAAAGCATAGAGTTTGGGTATTAATCACTCTTTTATGTTGCAAAATACAGGGGGCTAATAACCTCTCTGTTCCATGTACCAAAGAAGAAACCTAAATTCCAGCTACACATCTACCCCCCCATCATTCAGCATAAAGTTACATTCTTCAAACCCCGTCACTGTCATAAAATGGTATCACTAAGTCACACACATCTTTTGCAAAAAAAAGTGACATGTGCCATCTCTCCGTACGTTTTATAATAGGTTTCAAACAAACAACCCAGAAGCTTTCTATGGTTTATGACAGATCACAGCATTCTCCTTTATACACTGGGTGGGATATTCAGAAGCCTTGCGCATGGCGCTAACACAGTTAATGCCATCGCAATAATCTTGACGCGATATTCAAAAGGGGAAAGTGCGTGGCACAAATCCCAATGTGCCGGGGCGCATCAGTAATGTATGTGGCGCAAGTAGAGGGGCGTGCCCATGCATACCCCCACACATCCCGATATTCAGCCCGGAATGTGCGGAGCCCATGCAGGCACAACCCCTACATGTGCAGCATACAGTTGTTCCAAAAAATAAAGGAACAACAGCTGGCCACCCACAGGTGAGCTGCCATATTGCAGGGCGCAACACGACAGCTGCCAGTTGTGGGTGGCCACCCGAGCTCTGGCGGCACCCTCCTTCGGGTAGCGCCCCCATGCCCGATCGTGGACATATGTATAATAATTGAATTGTCCCATATCCCTGGTGGTCCAGTGGACCACTCGCAGCCCTATCGTGGGCATATGTACAAAATTTAAAACATCCTATATTCCTGGTGGTCCAGTGGACCGATTGCAGCCCGATCGCGAGCAGAGGTCTAAAGGAAGATTAAATCCCATCCCTGGTGGGCCAGCAGTACCCCCTTCCCACTGAGCCCCGCCACCCCACGGGCAGCAGCGGACGGCAGCACCTCACCAGCAAACCGCCTGGCTGCCCGCCGACTGACTGCGTACCGGTACAGCTGTATGCCCATTGAGTCCACAGCATGGGCCAATGGGCGTGCCAGTCGTACTATACAACACAATCCAAATATGAATGAATCCCATTCCACATATCTGAACTGTAATACAATACAATCTACCACGCCCATTAGGCCGCTGTGGAGCCAATGGGCGTACAGCTAACACTGTACGCGGGCGGCTGGGCGGCTTGCAGGTGGGGAGCTGCCGCCCGCTGCTGACCCGGGGAGGGAGCGGGGTGGCGGAACTCAGTGGGAGGGCACGGAGGGGGGTACCACTGGACCACCAGGGATGGGATTTAATCTTCCTTTAGACCTCTGCCAGCGATCGGTCCACTGGACCACCAGGGATATAGGACTTTTTAAATTTTGTACATATGCCTGCAATCGGGCTGTGAGCAGTCCACTGGACCACCAGTGATATGGGACGTTCTAATTATTATACATATGCCCGCGATCGGGCTGCAAGCGGTCCACTGGACCACTAGGGATATGGGATGTTTTAAACTTTATACTTAAGCCCGCAATCGGGCAGTGGGGCACTTGGCCGCTTGTGCAGGGGGCTTTGGTCCCCGACGGCTGCAGCCTGGCAGTTCACCAGGCGCCAGTCGCCGGGGATGGGCGCACCTGCATGCAAATAGTGCCATAATGACATGCAAATGGTCCCATTTGCACCTTGCAAGCATTATGGCCCCATTTGCATGTGCACCTTTGAATATTGCGGTTGATGTACCTAGCACAACGGCACTTGCACTAGCGCATCCCCCTGCCCCTCTCTGGCCACTTGCGTTGGTGCAGTGCCACTGTGCCATGCACAATGCGGGTGGCCACAGAGCGATATTCAACGGTGCTTAGCCATGGCGCAGCACTGTTGAATATCACCCTGTCAGCACCCTGGCACATCCCCGTTGCGCTGCGCCCAGGCTTGTGCCACAGCCTGACGTAGTCTGAATATCCCACCCACTGAGTATACTTCTAAGCTAATAATTAGATCCCTTTAATCTTGCTGAGCCTCATATGCAATAGAAAGGACCACATCCACGGACAAGATGCACACTTTGTTTTTCAGTACCATTTTAAATACAGCATATGATAAAAATCTATCCAGATATAGGCACCAGAGGTGTATAAAGTCAATGGAAGGTATAGTACAGCACAGCACACTGGGGTATACTACTGTAGGGTAGAGTACAGTATGTTATATCTATAGTATAATACAGTGGGGTACACTGTGAAGGGTAGAATAGTATAGTATAGTACAGTACAGTAGGGTAAACTATTGTAGGGTACAGTATAGTATGGTGAGTATACTATTGTATAGTACAGTATGACGGGCTCAGTACAAGGTATACGAGTGTACTGTACAATATGGTGGGGTACATTAAAGTACATTATACAATGGCAAGAAAGAATCCTGGAATCTGATTGGTCACTGTGTGCCTGAAACAGTGATGTTATTACACAATAACATCACTGTATTGATATTCCACTAGAGATACTCTCTTTTTACGTTATAAAAATGTACTAAAAACATTTTAAATTTTTTATTTTGTATAACATCGAGCCATTGTATAATTGCAATAAGGCACTCCAAGGTGTGTGTTACCATGTAATAACGTCACTCTTGGGTGGTGGAAGCACTCTGCTTCGCCTCATGCTTCAACCAACCCCAGGAGTGATGTTATTACACGATAACACACATCTTGGAGTACCTTATTGCTTAAATATGGAAGGGTACACTATTGTACATTATAGTACGCTGGTGAGGTACACTGTTATACAGTATTGTGGGTTATACTATTGTACAGTATGGTGGGGTACATGATTGTACAGTATAGTGCGGTACATGATTGTACAGTATATTGGGGTACATGATTTTATGGTATGGTGGGGTACATGATTGTACAGCATGGTGGGGTACAGTAGTACAGTATGATGGGTTACAGTATAGTACAGTATGGCAGGGCACACTGTTGTACAGTATGGTAGGGTACAGCATAGTATTGTGGGGTACACTATTGTACAGTGCGATGGGTACACCATTGTACAGTATAATGCAATATGGTGGGTTACAGTGTTGTACAGTATGGTGGAGTACGCTGTTATGCAGTATAGTACAGTATGATAGGGTGCATTGTTAAACAGCATGGTGGGTTACACTGTTGTACAGTATGGTGGGTTACACTGTACAGTATGGGGTACAGTGTTGTACAGTGTAGTGGGGTACACCGTTGACCAGTACAGTATGGAAGGGTACAGAATAGCACAGTATGGTGGGGTACAGTATGGCTGGGTACACTGTTGTACAGTGTAGCACAGTATGGTGGGGTACACTATTATACAGTATAGTACATGGTGGTGGGATATACTATTGTACAGTATGTTGGGTTACATTATTGTAAAGTATAGGGTACACTATTGTACAGTATGGTGGGGTACGCTGTTGTACAGTATTGCAGGTTGCTTTATTGTACAGCATAGTACAGTATGTGGGATACTGTACTGTACAGTATGGTAGTGTACACTACAGTATAGTGGGGTACACTATGGTATAGTATGATGGGGTACACTCCTGTACGGTATAGTACATTATGGCTGGGTACACTACTGTACAGTATAGTCTGGTGCACTACTGTACGATGTACAGTATGGCAAGGTACACACTTGTACAGTATGGTGGGGTGCACTATTGAACAGTATAGTAGGGTACACTATTTCACAGTATGGTGGGGTACAGTATGGTATGGTAGACTACTGTACAGTGTGGTGGGGTACAGTACAGTATTGCAAGGTATACTACTCCACAGTATGGTGGGGTACCTATTGTACAGGATGATGGGGTACACTGCTGTACAGTATAGTGCAGTATGATAGGGTACACTATGGTAGTGTGTATCAGAGTACACTGCTGTACGGTATGGTGGGGTGCATTATTGTACAGTATTGTGGGGCAGAGTATAGTACACTATTGTACAGTATGGTGGGTGCAGTATTGTACATTATAGTGCAGTATAGTCGGGTGAAGTATTGTACAGTACAGTACAGTATGGTATAATATAGCATGCAGACCCCTGATAGAACAATTGGGGCAGCGGTAGGCATATATAATCCAGCTAGCCCAATTGCTCCCATCCCACAGCATATCCGCTCCATTGTTAGAGTTGTAAGACACAGAGGCAAGAGAGGGGAAACCACCAAATCCCATCTTTACCAAAACACCTGTCACACTCCTAACCTCTCTACTGACTGTAACCCCCATTCCCCAATTCTTCCACCACTAACCTAAAAGTACAGTCACGTAAGAACTTACCGTAACAGTAGATCTTCGAGAGAGGTGCTTGCAGTAGGTAATTACATATAGGACCGAAGCTGGCAGGCATCAGAACCCCACGGAAAAATGTCTAGCTAGCATTCTCTGGTGAGGGACCGCCCCCACGTCAGGTGACCGGGCGGTCCCTCACGCCCGCCTTCCAGTTCTTTCCCACCAAAGGCCAAAAAAGGTGAGAAGAGAGAGAAGCGGATATTTCCCTCATGGAAAAGGAGCTGAAAAAGCTTAGGGCGATGGAGGGTGGGAAGATATTACCTACTGCAACAGCCTCTCTCGAAGATCTACTGTTATGGTAAGTTCTTACGTAACTGTACTATCTTACTTCAAGAGGGCTCTTGCAGTAGGTAATTACATATAGGACTGAGTCCCAAGCAGTCTGTAACAAAGAGAAACACACGGGAGGAGGAAACAACTCATAAGGGATCCTCTGGCTGAGAAGGACTTAAGAAAGAATCCCAAAGCCGGCTCTCCGCCGAGAGGCGATGTCCAAACTGTAGTGTTTCGTAAAGGTATGGACAGAAGTCCAAGTTGTGGCAGCGCAAATATCAGCCACTGACACATTCTTTAAACAGGCAGCAGAGGCCGCGACACCCCTGGTGGAGTGACCCCTGACCTGGCAAGGTCTTGTGATACTTGTCGTAGCAGAAAGTGATACAGTGAGCCAACCATTTGGACAAACATTGTTTGGAAACAGCGCTGCCTTCTCTTTTGCTGGCAAAAGAAACAAACAAATAGTTGGTCAGTCTTTCTGAGATCCTTTGTTCTGTTGGTGCAGTATCTCAGAATCCGGTGAACGTCCAGGGTATGTAAAAGATACTCCCCGTGATTGGAGTGCTGCATGAAAAAGGCAGGCAGTTCAATGGACTGGTTCAACGTAGATTCCGCTACCACCTTAGGAAGAAACTTGAGATTGGTATGCAGAGCCACATGTTCCTTATGGAAAATCAGATATGGAATTTTGCACATCAAGGCCTGAAGCTTGGAGATTCTTCGAGTGGAAGTAATGGCCACTAGGAAGAGAGCCTTCCACGAAAGGAACTTAAGTTCTGCTGAGGCTGCCGGCTCAAAGGGAGGCAGCGTAAGCTTCTCAAGAATGAAATTCAAATCCCAAGGAGGGGCAGGAACCCGAATGGGGGGTTTCAAATGAAGAACCCCTCATGGAAAGATCTTCGTGACCTCCAGCTGAGCAAAAGTTCTGTCCCCAAAGGGAACATGATAAGCGGCCAGAGCCGCCATGTGAACCTTCAAAAAGGAATGACTGAGACCCAGGTCGAAAAGATAACGCATGTAGTCCAGTAGCTGCCCGACAGGGCAGAAGAAAGGCTCCAAGTCTTTGGACGAAACCCATATAGAAAACCTTTTCCATTTCATGATATAGGTGGAGCGAGTGGACGGCTTTCTGGCCTCCACCAAGATCTCTGCCACTTGAGGGAAAACCCGAAAACAGGCTTGCGCTATGTCTGTAGGAGCCAAGCATGCAGCTGAAGGGACCTGAGGCCCGGATGGACTAGGGATCCCTGATCCTGGGTCAACAGAAGCCGCGAAAAAGGAAGAGGAATCGGAGGTTCCTCTGAGTACTGTTGCAGAAGAGAGAACCAAACTTGCCTGGGTCAGAAGGGAGCGATGAGAATCATATGGGCCCCTTCTGAGCTGAGCTTGTGCAGGATCCTCAGAATCAGCAGAATTGGGGAAAAAGCATAGATGAATCTGCCCTTCCATTCGAGAGACAGAGCGTCTCTCCTAAGCCACCCATGCCCTGGAGCAAGCGAGCAAAAGGTGGGCAATTTCGCGTTTAGTGGGGACGCAAACAGGTCGACCTGCAGGGTTCCCCAACGTAGGAATATGCCGTCTGCTATTTCCTGGTCCAATTCCCACTCGTGAGGTTGTGCAGAGGATCGGCTCAAGTGATCTGCCAACAAATTCTCTACCCCCGGGCGTGGACGGCCGTGAGATGAAGGTTGTGAAGGGTCGCCCATTCCCAGACCCACATTGCTTCCTGACAAAGAGGGTAGGAACGAGTCCCCCCCCCATTTGTTGAGGTACTACACTACACTCATATTGTCGGACTGGACAGTCAGGTGACCGGGAAGCAGAAAGGGGTGTGACACTTGAAGAGCGTACAACACCGTTCTGAGCTCGAGGACATTGATGTGAAACATCTGCTCGAGTATGGACCACGAGCCCTGGGTGCGCTGGGATCCCAGATGAGCTCCCCAACCTTCGACCCGAGGCGTCCGTTGTCAGGGTTTGGGAGGGGGGAGGAAGGCAGAAGGGAACTCCCCGGCAAAGGTTCTCCTGAACCAACCACCAGTGCAAATCCCTAATCAATGGGGTCGTGACTAGCACCTCTTGGTCCAAGTCATCGACCAATTGATCCCACTGAGACCGAACAGTCCACTAAGAGAGTCTCATGGGGAGCCAAGCGCGCGGAACTGTCGGAATTGCAGTCCCCAAGAGCCCCAGGAGGTGAAGGACCAACCTGGCGGGAATCCACCTGTGAGAGGACAAGAAGCTTGCCTGAGCCTGGAGTGTGGCCACTCTGTCTGGGGTTAGAAAGGCCATACCGGTGGTCGTGTCCAGAATCCCCCCAATGAACTGGAGGTGTTGAGATGGGATCAAATGGGATTTGGCCTGGTTGATGGTAATACCCAGGCTGGTAAAGACCTGCCTGGTAAGGCAAAGGGAACGCAGGACCTCCTCCCTGGATGGGGCCTCCAGAAGCCAATCGTCCAGGTACGGGAAAACCTGCACTCCCTGGGTACGCAGGTGGGCCGGCACCACCGACAGACATTTGGTGAATACTCGGGGGGGGGGGGGCAGAGGAAAGACCAAATGGGAGGGCCCTGAACTGGTAGTGGTGCCCCTGGAAAGCAAACCGAGGTATTTGCAGTGGGAAGGGCGGATAAGGATATGCAGGTACGCATCCTGCATGTCCGGAGTGTACAGCCACAGTCCCAGCCGAAGGAGGGGCAGGAGACTCTGTAGGGACAGCATCCTGAACCTTTTGTACTCTATGAACCGATTTAGAGAGCTGAGGTCCAGAATGGGCCTCACGTTTCCTGTCTTCTTGGGGACCAGGAAGAAATGGGAGTAGAAACCCGTCCCCCGAAGAGGGGGAGGGACAGGTTCTATTGCCTCCTTCAACAGAAGGGAGGAGATTTCTTCCTGAACCTTAAGAAGATGTTCGGGGGAGTAAGATGACCTGGTTGGGGGGGGTGTTTCTGGGAGGTTTCTGAAGAAACTCTATGGTGTGGCCCTCTGCTATGAGCTGGAGGACCCAAGTGTCGGTAGTGATCCTCTCCCAACCCGGCAGATGAAGGGAGAATCTCCCACTTACCGGTTCCTCTGGATCGACCAGAGGCTGTGGGAGAGGGAGGGAGTCAGGAGGTGTGGGGCAGTGCGGCGGCTGGAGCTCCCGCAGCCCGTTTGGGTGGGGGTCTCTCGCAGCCAGAGGAGTCCGGCATTTGTTGGCCCCGCTTTCCTTGTGGTTTTGCCTTAGGCCATGCGCGACGGTGTAAGGAATGACGCTGTGCTTGAGGGGCTCTGTACATGGAGTCGACCTCCTTGAGAGCAGTGCCCTTCTCTCTCAGTCCGGTAATGATGTCCTTGACATCACCACCGAACCTCGGAAGGGGGTGTCCTGAATGGCGGATTGTACTTCCGAGGCCAAACCTGACACCCAAAGCCAGGCATGTTGCCGCAGACTCACAGCGAACGCTGAACTTCATCTAGAAGTGCCCACCGCATTGTAACTAGCGTGCAGCATGTGCCTACTGGCGGGACGTACAGAGCGGACTAGGTCTGCCACTACCTGTTTAGTCTGGGACTGAGGAAGGGTGTCCAATTTGGCTTCCACCTTGCTAAGGATAGCCTTCTGGTAATCCCCCATGTGAGCCACATAGTTCAAGGCTCTGATATCCAGAGTGGAAGAAGAAAAGACCTTCTTGCCGTACTGGTCCAGAAGGCGGGATTCCTTATCGGGCGGGGACAAGCTCAGGTGTTTCGGGTTAGCCGAACGGCCATGGGCGGCGCTGATCACGACTGAATCAGCCTTGGGGTGTGATGAAAGAAAGTCAATCCCCTCGGGAGCCTGATACAGCCTATCCACGTTCCGTGGAAGGGGGGCTAAAGCCGACGGTTGTTTCCAGATAGTGGAGACGAGGTCAGTGTGAGGATCGATCCAGAGTGGAACTAACGTGGGCGTGACCTCGGGCAAATCAAATGGGCAGCTAGCTTCTGCCTCTGTGGATCTGGCTCCAGAGATTTCCCCTGATGAAGAGCCTGGATTTTTCTCAGCAACTCCGTCAATGAGGGATCCTCCGGTGGGGAATTCGGAGGAGTCCTGGTCCTGGGCTTGTCAGGAATGCGAGGCTCATCTGCATCAGAGCTATCAGAGTCATCCGATGAGTCCGACGAAGGAGACGAAGACCCCTCCCCACTCTGGGGAGGAACATGACCCCTAGGGGGCAAGGTGCCACCCCCAGCCTTAGACCCTGTAGCAATGTCTCTGGGGTTGGGGGGAGGGGTCTCTCGCCCCCAGCGACGGGGATCCGGGACTGGGTCCATCGTCGGAAGGTGACTCTCTACCTCCCTGGTGAGCTGAGCCTTGGCCTCAGCCCACCAAGAAGTCGGAGTCTCCCTCAGATCCACCGGTGGCTGAGGGGTTGGGGGAGGAGGGGGATACGGATAGTGGGGGTATCCATAGGGTGAGTATCTGTAGCCCAACGGCGGGAATCCCTGTGTCTAGTACTGAGGCACCAGGTACTGCAGCGTCGGGTACTGCAGTGCAGGATACTGCTGAGCTGGATAAGACGGTGTCGGATAACATGGCATAAGATCTGGCACCAGGGGCTCTACCGGAGTAGAATGTCCTGGAAGGGGACCCACAGGTGGGCCCGGCGGGCATCTGGTCCAGCGTCCGGGTGACATCCGGCAAGGGGACATCGGCCGGCAACGAGGACGGTGTCCGAGGGTCCAACGTCTGGCCATCCGGACCTACATGAGAAAGGCCTGACGGAGGCACCGAAGAGTCCCCAGCGGCATCTGGGGGAGGGTTGGAGGGATCCTCCAGGTCCAGCTGGGGAGATGCAGGGGCCTCGGACAGCAGCGGTGAAGGCTGCAGGGAGCCAGCAGCGGCTGGATGAGATCAGAGGATCCGGCGTAGGCTCCTTCGCTGAGTGACCATGGACGGGCCGGTGGGCGTCTGACCGGCGGGATCTAGGTGGGCTTCTGAGGAGCCAACGTCCGACTGATCAGACCCAGCACCCAAAGAAGGCCACGCAGGGGAGGCAACCTTGACGGGCGGCTTGATGACCATGCGCTGCCCCAAAGGGTCGAGCGACTTAGTGGTCGGCTCCGGGCAGACGTCGGGGGAGCCGATGCCTGACTTACCGGAGAGGCTCGAACCAGAAGGCCGTGCATGGGCCGCCTTACTGGGAGCGGATGCCTCCTTTGCCCCGGAGGCTCCCGACTGGCCCGAGCGCGAACCAGCCGGGGGGGAGTGACGCCGTCTCAGACACCACCAAGACAGCCGTCAAGGAACGGTCCCCTGGAGGGGACATTACTTGAAGGGCAGCGACCCCAGCCGAAGTCGCCACAGCCGTGGATGAGGAGTCCTGGTCCCGGTGCTTCTTCTTAAGGCCCTCGGGAGAGGTGGAAACCTGTGAGAGCTTTTTCAGCTCCTTTTCCATGGAGGACATATTCTTCTTTAGTATGTGAGCCTCCAGGGACTGCTGCCTTCTTTTTGTGGGTGGCTGCGTTGAACTTCAGGCAGTGCTGACAGGAATCCACGGGGTGGTCAGGGCCTTGGCAGATGAGGCACCGAGAATGGCCATCCTTGTGCGGGAGTTGGGTGCCGCACGAGCCACACTTGTTCTTGTGCTTGGACGTGGTAGGGGATGACATACACAGCAGGTAAGAAAATCCCGACAAAAATAATCGAAATCGAAGAAAAAACGACGGTATAACTACCGGCGACGATGACTGACAAGCAGAGGAACTTAACCATGAGGCGCTGTCGAAAGCAAATGGCGGGAAAGAACTGGAAGGCGGGCATGAGGGACCGTCCCTTTATACAGACTTCTCCTGATGCCGGTCACCTGATGTGGGGGCAGTCCTTCGCCTGAGACTGCTAACTAGAAATTTTTCCATGGGGTCCTGACGCCTGACGGCTTTAGTCCTATATGTAATTACCTACTGCAAGAGCCCTCTAGAAGTAAGATCTCCCCATTCTCACTCAAAACCCTCACCACCCTACCTCCAGCAGCAAAACTAGCATGACCAAGCTTCACTGGAGGTACAGACTGTAAACTGAAAGGTTGTAGCCTTTTCATACAATATAGGGTCGCTAGGTGAATGCAGTACAACCAGTACAGTTTCTGCTTCTCAGTATCTCCAAACCTCTGTAGCAAAGCACTAGGAGTTATTTACGTGTGGAGCCATTTCCAGCTTTTAGATTGTGTCATGCCTAGTTTAAACTAACTCAAGATTATCTTTAAAAAAAAAAAAATAAGAGAAACATGATAAAAAAGCCAATTTTTAGACTAAAAAAAATAAATGTTTTCTTAAACCACTGATAAACATTCCAATTCTTTGTAGGGGCAATAGACATGGTTCTAGTAGGGTTAATAGAGAAGCATTGCTGTTTTGTTTTTGTTGCTAACCATGTTTGAGGTAAATATGACTGGATGATCACACTGCAAGGAACAGCACTCGGGGACAGATGCAGAAATTCCAACCACGGGTTCCTGGAGGTCCCTGGCAGCCAGGTGGAGTAGCAGAGGACTATATATTTATACATTTTCTGGGCAATGTCATGAATTGGTAAGCATAGTTTAATGTTTTCACCTCCTCATACTAAATGTTGGCAGTTATAAACAACAACAGCTTACACACATCCTTAGGAGTGTAGGACCCCCAATTGGCCTCATGCTGCTAGATGGTCCAGAAGATGTTCAACTTCATGTACAGAATGCTAAAATATTTTAAATAAGAGCAGCATATCCCCAGTATTTTTTGTCCTGACCTACTCGGAGCATTTAGGTCAAAGGTCTGGTGTATGCGTGTGTGCATGTATAAGTGGTGTGTTGTGTGCAGGCGTGGGACAGAGTGAATGAGTGAACAGTCTACTTATGTGTAACAGAACAAATGCACAGAGGCTGTATGATAGTTAAATCTTTTTATGGCTTCTGATAGTTTCATGTGGTGCTGAGTCATGTTACAGAACTTGCTTTCTCTTAAGGGCAGGATTTACAGCATTGGCTGTGTATTTTAAATAAAGATTTCTAACAATACATATTGAAGTCTGTCAATTTAGTCATCATATACAGTGCAGTCAGCCAGGAGGCAACGCAGCAGATGAATCAGCATTTATATAGCACATTTCATACACATTGGGCTAGATATTCAGAAATATGCAAAAGTCCAGCGCAAGTCCGGCGCAGTGCAAATCCGATGCGCCATGGCACAACTGGAGCCATATTCAGAGGTTGCGCAGGCCAAACAGCGCCAGTGCAATGTGGCTGAATAGGGCAGAGTTGCGCCATGGCACAAACAGAGGTGAGCCATAGCACAAACAAAGATGCCCCATCGCAACTGTGGCAGCAGAGCAGCACAGCAACAGAGGGGGGCAGGGCACAGAGAACAGACCCAGGGACAGAGCCATGGAAGCACAGTGACAAGCCACAGGGGCCTCCGCCAGCAGGGCACACACAGGCACCCAGACACTGGACCCCAGAACACAACAATGGCTTGGATATAATATAGACGTGCATCTGGTTAAATTAATTGGTCTCATTCCAGGTCGGGCCTTAATATTGGATGTTAGGTTATTTAATGTCCTGTTTCGTTTTATCAATGTTTATGCCGGTCAAACAAAGGTGGTACGTACTGAGCTGTTTCAGGCTATTCAGCCCAATTTGTATTCTGCTCACCATATTGTTCTAGGGGGTGACTTTAATTGTGGACTAAATTTACGGGACAGGGGTAGGCATACTGTGACTAAAAAAAATATTTTGTGACATGACCTGCTTAGCTACTATGATTCGGAATGCACATTTTAGGGATGCCTACCTTGAAACAGTGGGTAAAGCGGATCCTACATTTTTTAGGAATACCTCTGCCACAAGAATTATTTTTTTCATTTCCCCTTTATTACAAATTGCAATGGCACAAACCCTTCCGTCGGAATTTTCTGATCATAAAATTTTATTTTTATTGTTAGATAATTCCTCTGCACCTCCTATAGGGCCGGGATATTGGAAACTAAATGCTTTGTTACTGGCTAAACATACTGTCCAGCAAGATTTGACATATTTTATCCAAGCTTGGAAATCTGTTTTTGATATGTATACAGACCCTAGTATTTGGTGGGAAGACTCTGTGAGGGATTTGACTACTTTTCTAAAATCATATGGAAGGATAATTCGGGATGAGGATTATAGGACTTATCTTAATAATAGGTTGCAACTTCAAAAACTTTTATCTTTAGCTTCTACTGTGCAACATGATTTTCCGGTGCAAATTCAAAATATTAAGCAACAAATGGTACAATATCATTTATTGCAGGAACAACACTGCACTTCCAACAATTATATTGCATCCAGGGTAAAAGGGCTATATTTGCCCATATGAGGGGCATACAGCTCAGAATCTAAACCGGACTATGGACGGTTTGTTTGATACGCGGGGTAATTTATGTACAGACACTAGACAGATTCTTAATATTGTTTCACATCATACATCTCAAACCTTTATTCCTCCACGAATTTGTTCTGATACCTTGGAATTTTATCTTGATTCAGTTCCTACAGTTTTGCTCACTGATCAATTATTACAACCTTAAAAAATTCCCCTACTCTGCTTGCAGGGGTGCTGTCACTTCCTGCGGACAGGATGGAGGGACCCAGTTCACAGCTGGACAGAGGAGGAGGAAGGAGGAAGGGATGATGTGGCAGGGGAGCAGGTTGTGCTGCAAGGAGGAGGCCCAATTTCTCTTGAAATAGAAACAAATACAACAGAAGATATGGCTATTTCACAGGAAGAGAATGTTGGTAAAACTCAGCAGACCTCTGATTTTCCTGAGATAAGAACATTTCAGACACAAACACCTGCAATATTTTAAATCCTGCAAAAGTTCCACAAATTGATGTCCTGTGGGCTACTAGCAGAATGCAGGAACCTAACTCAAAGGAGGAAGTTACAGAGATTAAACTTTGCCGGAATAAGCTGTTAAAATTACTAGAAGCAGAAGAAGCAGCTTTATAAGACCTGGGAAACACACAGAGCGATGTTCTGAATGAAGCCCCACGTACCTCAACATCGTGTTCATCTCCAGGACTTGCGACTGAAGTAAAACCACAGACATGGTCTCCAGAACATGCCCTGCAAGCCACTGGATGGAAAAAAAGCGAAAGACGGAACAAACTGGATCTCAACCACGGTCCCTATGGCAAAAGAAATTCAAAATCTGGTGAAAAACTTCCAGTCAGACCCTGCTAATCCTCTGTTACTCTCCCCTGTCAATTATACCAATGTTGCACCTCAGAAATCTGACAGCCTGGTTGCCCCGGTTACCTTGCAAGACAGTCATCCTGAGACCACACCCAATGTCAAATCTTCACGAACGTCAGAATCACACACAGCACAGCAACCAGCAGGAAATCCAACTGAAACACCCATAGACTCATGGAATGAATCTCCTATGATACCTGTAAGTACTCCTGACAAAATTTCTGAAGATTCTGGGGAAATTTTGGGGGATGTTGAAAAAACGGCAGGGATGATAAAACAAATACCTCTCAGGGTATACAGAATCCACAACCCTCTGTATCATAGGGTGATATTATGGATGCACAGGGAGCATCCTCAGATCCTTCATCTAAGCTTGTAAAAAACAGTTAAACGCTATAAAACCACCACCACGAACCTTTAAACAGTACAATTTGTTTTCTAACCTTGGGGAACCTGCAAAAAGAAAGAACGCAGTGCGTTTAAAGTACAGGGGTGGCCTAGAGGAGTCACCTGACAGGGCTTATGTGGCCAGACGATTATTAAAAGAAACTATGCAGTTCACTGCTACCGAAGTGTTTGCTCTCATCCACACTTCGGGGGATCATCAGTTTGACATTAGTTTCCGTTCATCCTTTTTGCTGGACAGATTTTGGCTCAAATACCAATCTTTAAAGAATTCCCCTATTTGGTCTCCCTTTATTGTGATTCCACTTACCAAACTCACTTGGAAAACCATCAATATACTTTTTAAAAATGAAGGTGTCAACATTCAGACATTTTTACATTGGGTAAAACAACGGGTTGAGGCTATTGAAAGGCCCCAACCAATTATGGACTCAGAAAACATTTGGACTGGGGGTTGGCACATAAAGGTTAAACTAAAAATTACTGCGGCAGGTCTGCAGCATTCGCCCAGCAGTTTTATATTGGCAGAGACCATGGATTCTGTTTCTACTCCGGCCGACCAAAAATGTGTCAAGTGCCGATCACTCTCCCACTTAAGTAATGCCTGTGATGTACAAATGCGTGATTTTTGTCTTGAAATTGCTAATTCCCAAACCCTCTCCACTGCAACCTATGTGACAAGACAGGCCACTCTTATAAAAACTGCCACTGGGCCACACACAACAAAGGCTTATTATACGACCAAGAAGATATGGTTCTTGAAGCCCAAAAACAAGGGAAAAAAAGCAAACCCTTATCCCTCAGCCACCTTCTGAGTAAAAACTAAATGAACAGACCGCTGCAGAACCTGCACAAGAACCAGCCATGGAAATTACTCCCTCTGCTAATCAAATTAAAGACATTTCTTTGATGACAGATTCACAGAACATGCCTCCCATGTAGCAGCTCAAGAAGATTTCAAAGTGGTTGGTGGCAGACGGAAACAACATAAACAACAATCTAAATCCAAAATGTCTCGTCGAAATTCTATCAAAACCAGAAATAGCTACTCAGTACTCCAGCATAACGTAGAAGAGGATGATAATGACTCAGATCTATCTTCCATTACCTCCTCCATGAGGGAGGCTTCAGATGGTGAAGAAACTTCAGAAAAACCTGACAAATGGGAAAAAATCTTACAAAAGAACTCAGAAGAAAAAACATTTGGTTTAATTGTCTGCTCAGCTATCTGACCTGGCTGTCCCTACACTAAACTTAATGGCATTGAATGCCAACAGTATTAGAAATATTAAAAGGAGACACATGCTATTCTCATCTTTACAACAAACTAATGCACAGATAATTTTTTTACAGGACACCAGACTTAGGACTCAAAATGAGGTTGTGAATACTTTTAAATCTTGGCCATGGGGAGGATCTTTATGGTCCCCGGGGAAGAAATGTGCTCTGGGGTGGGCATTCTCTTTAAATCCCTAAAAGTAGATATTATCAAAGTTCTAGATATTATACCTGGTAGACTCTTACTATTAGATAAAATGTATAATAATATTCTTATGAGAACTGGTACTGTATACGCACCAAACCAAAACAGAACATATTCATTTTTTCAAGATTTTAATAACCTTACCTATATACTGCAAAATATATTATACTCAGTGGGGACTTTGATTGCCCTTTAGACCTACAAGACAAAACTGTCTGTACTAGTAAACTTTATTGTGACACGAACACACTTAATAGTATTTTGCAAACTGCCAATCTGATTCTTTTAGACAAATTCACACTACAGGTGGTCACACCTATTTTAGAAACACCATTTCTACCAGGATACATTATTTTTTTATTTCCAGGTGTGGCAAAATACAATACGCTAAGACCCAAGTTAATGCAATTTCAGATCACCTGGAATTACATGTTTCTTTAAATCTAGCACATACCCACAAAATAAGAAAAAAACAATTGGAAGTTAAACTGTTCTCTGTTAACTATCGACTTGATTAATCATGAGTGTACAGAATTACTGTTAGCCAGACTCTCCACGTCAGTATATTTTGATACAATATTAGAATGGTGACATAAAAACAAAAAAAGAAGTAAGAACCTTTTTTTCAAATAAAAGGAAATTAAGGAATAGAACTACTTACTGCCACTATTTACAGCTTAGGAAACATTTAATGAAGCTTATTTCCTTACAATCCACCCTAAAAACCTCCTATAAAGACCATATAAAAAATGAAATTAAACACTATCTATATGATAGGTTAACAATCCTGGCTACAGAACAAAAATCTGGCAGTAGGTTAAAGAAAGGGTCCATTGATATGTTTAAATATAACCAAGAATCAACAAAACTAAAGTTATAGATACTATCAAAACTGAACAAAATACTGTCTTACATCATAGTAATCAAATATTACAATATGTTAAAGCATATTATGAATCCATTTTTTCCCCTAAATTTAACTACTTTTTCGGGAAGTTTTTTTTTAATGATGTGACACCTTTTTCCTAGTCAGATACCGAAATGTCCTCACTCACAAGCCCTATATCTTTAGTTGAAGTGGAGGAAGCCATTATTGCCCTCCCTTTACATAAGGTACTAGGATCTGATGGCATTAGTTCAGAATTTTATAAAGTACATAAAAAGATAATTGGAACCGTACTCTCTGAACTCTATAATGAAATATTAAAAACTAATTGTGTCTCTCAGGACTGGCTCCAGGCAATTATGATTCTTTTATACAAAAAAGGATACGCTTCAGATTTACGAAATTGGAGACCGATTTCCCTACTTAATTTGGATCAGAAAATCTTAGCCAAAATTCTTACCAAAAGACTCAATATTACTACACCTAAAATCATCTCGAATTTCCAAGTTTGTTCTGTTCCAGGTAGGAACATCACTGATAATCTTATTCAAATAAGAGAGATTATTAATAAATACAATAATGGTACACATTCAGGTTTTTTTGCTCTCAATCGACCAAGAGAAGGCATGTGACCGCCTGTCACATGAATACCTTTACTGTGCATTACATTATCATGGTATTCCAGAAAAATTCATCCTTTGGGTTAAACTTTTATATGACAGTGCTACCTTCTGTTTAATGCTTAATGGTTACCAAGGTAAAATAATTAAACAAAATCAAGGGGTCAGACAGGGCTGTCCTTTGAGCCCTATCCTGTATATATTTGGTTTGGATATTGTTTTAAAAAATATTTGTTTCTCCACATATTACAGGCCTTACTCTTCAAGAAAATTGCCCTCCTGTTAAGGTTCTTGCCTATGCAGACGACATCTGCCTCTTCCTGGCAAATTTACAGTCTGGACAAAATATTCAGAATCTTCTGCAAGAATATTCTTTAGTTTCTAATGCAAAACTTAACTTACAAAATAGTAGAGCTTTACAGCTAGGGTTGATAACATCACTATAAGGTTCTATAGCCAGTATCCCAATAAATACAGGACCGATTACACTATTAGGAATTGTTTTTGGAACATCCAATGGAGGGAATATATATTGGGAAATTAAACTTCAAGTAGGAAAAGCTTTAATAGCCAAATGGAAATATATGCAAATTTCCAAACAAAAAAGGGTTTTATTAATTAAAATCATGTTACTGCCTATTTTCTTGTATATTAGTGCAATCTTCTCTTTACCTAGAAATCTAGAAACCCAGCTTTATAGCCTTTTTTTCCAGGCCCTATGGGGTAACAGGCTTAACCCCATAAAAAGAATCATCACATATTTAACCCAGAAAAATGGGGGGGTTGGATATGATCAACCCCATAGCCTTTTTTACAACCAACTTCCTTTTTTATAACATAAAGCCTCTTTTAATGACCCACGTAATAGATTGGCATACTTGGCTCCATACAGAACAAAACAATTACTTGAAAATATGGGAAATGGGGAAAAAACATTTTCACACTATCTGGAAAAAAGAAACCATTTCCCCACATATGCTTGTTATTTTTAAAAGAATCAAACAATGGAACATTACCAGAGAAGAAGTTCTTCTTTTCAGTAAAACTGAATTTTATCAACATCTATTATTGCGCAATTTTTGCGAACCTTTGGTTTTCCCCTTAGGCACATCTGACACTACAGAACACACTCTTAAAATGTTAACAGAACCTAGGCTGCCAACTTACATATGGGACACTATTTGGCTGTCTTGTCATGGTAGATTAGGAGTCCGAAATAACCATGAACATAAGCAGGTTAGTGAATGGTTTTGCCCAAGAGACACATGCAATGGATTATTAGAAACACAAGAGCACCTTTTTTCATTATGTCCCTACATTATTTCTTTCTGGGAAATGCTTGCCTCCTATTATAATACACCTGTTTTTTTCTAACATCGACTATAATTTCTTAGTTTTAGGTGTTTTTTCTGGTTCATGGACAAAATTTCATCATAGTACTTTGAGAGTTGTTACAGGATTTTTGAGATATTACATTTGGATAGCCAGATGTAAATTTGTCTTTCAGCAAACCTTCTGGATTCAAAAAGAACTTTTACACTGTGTAACAAAGCAAACTGAAAAATTTACGTACTACAGAAATATCTTGTTTTAACCAAAAAGAAGTTTCTTTTTTTCGGAAAAATTGTGAAAACTGGTGGTATCACCCACCTTGATGTATTTTCTTTTTATTTCCAGATATTATGTTTTTGAATATTTTTCCTTAGAATATGCTTATAAGTTTTACATCTTCATGAATTTGTAGATGTTATGATTTCGATGTTTTTGATTGTTTTCTGAATGATATGCACAAGCTTTCTTATGTCCTCAATAAACTCCCTTACTCTCCAGTAGGGGAGATTGTGGCCATCCAAGATGGCAGATGAGAGTCCTGGAGTGAGGAAGGATCCTGTGGAGGTGGGAGAGTCAGTCTCCTCTCACACCTCATCTATGCCAGAGACTATAGTGCAAAATGAACAAAATCAGGAAAAAAAGGATTTGGATATGCTAAGAAAGGTAAATAAACAGGATGGAGTTGTTGCCTATGAAACAGATGCACAACTGCGGGAGCAGGAGCAGGAGGAAAGTATGGACACTGATTCTGAGCCTGAGGTGCTTAAAGACATTGCTGACATGGAGGCGTCCAAACTAGAGTCTGAAGAAACGCCCAAGCTACAGAGCTTACTGGAGACTGAAGAGCAGAGATTCCACTTCTAAAAGACATCCTTGCTGCAGAAAATTTGGCAGTCGAAAGCTGACAGTGCAGCTAACACTGTCATTGCAAATCAGCTGAGAAATTAAACGAACGCCTTAAAGAAGCCGTCATCTGTCGGGGAACACAACGAGACTGTGGATGCTTGCTCTGCTACTGAGAAATCACTGCAAAATGTGAGTACTCCTCCTGTACTGAAACGGATAAATCCTGATATAAATGCTTCTTCTTCTGGGACTATGGCCCCTGGCTCAGGCCCTTGGTCTGTAGAAAAGGCCCTCCAAGGCGTGGGTTGGGAAAAACAACCCAAGTCAGGCCAGTGGGTTTCTGGCAAGTCCCCAATTAGAATGCCTACACCGGCTGATTTTTTTTGATCCTTCAGTGCAGCATATAAATATTGAACAAATGCAAGAGCTAGGGGAGTCAATCTTGCAAGAAGACCCGCTGGCTACACCTGACAGTTTAACTCTGACTCAAAACCCAGTATTGGTATAACCTGACAGGGAAAAAAATACAGCACCACCCCAAGTGGAAGCTCCCTTAAATAAGCAGCCTGACAGACAAAAGAAGACTTTTTCCTCCTTATTTCGTTTACCTGTCCTTCCAACCAAGCACCACAATGCAGTAAGCCTATGTGGGTGGCATGCCAGAACCACCAGACCGAGTATTTGTGGCTAAATCTCTTCTAAAAGATTCAATGAAGTTATTTTCACATGAAATATCCGCACTTATACATATTTCCGGAGAAACAACTTTTGACATAAGCAAGGCCACTGATTTACGGTGATTAAAACAATTAAATTCCGTTTTCAAGACTTAAGATTCCGGACTTTCACCGGTGATTGTTACTCTAATTTCTGGATTTTACTGTCATTCTTTTATCATTTTTTAGTATGTGCATAAATAATCAGAATTAAAGAAGGCTTAATATACAGAACATCAAATGAAGCAAACTGAAAATAGTACAGGAAGGAATTAAAAGTAAAACACACTTTTTTATAGATTTACTGATCTGATAGAAAATGCCAGATTCCATGAAATCTTCATTTTTACCGGTTTTCGGGCAGCCCTAATTCCTGAATTTTACCGGATTTTCCAGTAAAAACCGAAAAACAGTGGCCTTGGACATAAGTTTTAAACCTCTCTCGAACTGGAGAGATTCTGGTTGAATATCTTACTCTAAAATGTTCAGCATTGTGGAGCCTTTTTCTAGCTATCCCTCTAACTAAACCTGCTTACAAGACTATTTCTGTTTTATTCAGGAATGAGGGTGTGGATTTATCTGATGTCCTCTATTGGCTCAAGCTTCACTGCACAGTTATTGGTAATACACAGGCCATTGAAAAGAAAAGTACTTTTAAAATCTAATGAGTCAGGGGTTATGTATCTACCAAACTCCTTAGGGGATAGGGTAGTGTTATTCTATCCAGGATAGCCAAATGCCTGCTATAGGTGTGGGGACCCCTCACATCTAAGTTGTGTATGTGACACTGTAAAGTGCAATTTATGCGGGGAGTTGGGACACTTGAGTACTGCATGTTTAAATTAACATAGATGCAATCTGTGTGATGAATTGGGGCACACATTTCAAAATTGTTCCTGGGCTGCTCACAACCAGCAGCATCATGATGGAGGTGCAGATAAACAATTTATAATCTCACAGGCCCAAAAAGCCAAAATTCTGAGAAAGCCTGGTACAGCCCAGACTGGCCCCGACCAGGAGAGGCCTTCAACCTCGACTGTATTAACCCCTAAACCTCTACAGACTCCTTCCTTGGGCTCGGATATAGAGGGCTGTCCATCCACCTAGGATGCAGGAGGTGGTTATAGTAAACACTGCAGAATCAAACCAAATACCTAAAGAGAAAGAGGTTATGCCCTCCCAGAACCTGCACAAATAGTTTGCAGATGCTCCTCAAGGACCAAGCTAAAAGCTACTCTCCCCCCTCCAAAAAAAAAACTGTTAGAACTTCCCCCAGACATTTGTCCAACCCTTACGATATTTTGCAAGAGACATCTGCAGACTCTTTTGAGGACTCAGACTCCTCGTCTATTCGCTCCTCACACTCTGAGGGTACAACAGATACAGAAATTTGTTCTAAAGGTAGAGGTGCACAGAAGCGTAAAGCAAAGTCTAATACTAAAAGTGTTGGTGGATCGGGAAGGAAAAAATAACTGGAGAAGTTATTAAACCCCCTTTTTTTTCTTACATTACAAATGTCTCGATGCCTTAGCATGCCATACTTATAAACATAAATAGTATTAACAGGATAGACAAAAGGAACACAGCACTGGCCTTCCTTACGTCATTACAGATAGGTTTAATTTTTTTTACAAGATGTCCAGTTCCATACATCCCACGAAATAAAGCAGGCCCAAAGACATTGGTTACTGGGGCCATCATTCTGGTCTATTGGCCAGGAATCATGCTCTGGTGTATGTATACTAATACACTCAATTGATTTTAAGCTGTTAAAACTTTATGATGTGGTTCCAGGCAGAGTATTAATACTTGATGCCCTAATTCAGAAATGTCCTTATTGTTTAATCAATCTCTGTGCCCCACAGTTGAAATCAGCAAGAACTGAGATAATGTCCTATATACAGCCTTTTTTACACACATCCAAACATGTGGTATTTACTGGAGACTTTAATTGTGGGCTAAGCCTCCAGGATAAAAATGCTCATTCCAAAACAAAAAAATATATTGTGACTCTCGCTCCTTAAATACAATTATTCGCACTGCAAACATGCGAAATGTCAATCTGGAGCATGCAAAAAAACACTCCCCTACTTTCCAGAAGGGCATCCTGGCAACAAGAATTGACTATATTTTCTCGTCTCAAAACCTTAGTACTTCAGCTACCTGGGTGAATCCATTAGAATTTTTGGACCATAAGAAAGTTTCTATTTTAATTGATGATAAACCCCCATTTACTAAAGGGTCTGGTACTTGAAAACTAAATACTAATTTGTTAAAAGAGGAGGCCTTTCTTCATACACTGAGACAATCCTAGCAGCTAGAAAATCAGTGCTGGTTTGCTATGAGAACCCCATCCTCTGGTGGGAAGATACAAAATTAGACCTAGTGCGCCTCCTTAAAACATACAGTAAGGAAAGATGCAGTTCTGCTTATCTTACATATTTGCAAAAGCACCACCAGTTACAAAACCTGCTTGCTATGAGTTATACCACAAGGCAGGATCTGAGTGGACAAGTCCAGTTAGTTCAATTGGAAATGATAACCTTTGCAAAACAAAAAGCTACACAACTTTTTCAGTAGCATAAGTTTGGCATGCAAGGCAGAGAACAAGAGACATGTCCTTTTAGCTATAATGTGCACCAGGTGGGGAAGAAATCCATGACTGGTTTATTGGACCAGGCTGGAGTTCTTCAGAACTTCCTTGATAAAATGGTACATATAGTGTCTGACTTTTTTACGAAATTGTTTATGAATATTTCATCCTTTTTAATTTCACTGAGCTGCAATATGCAACTATGTGTCATACACATTGTCCCACAACACATGGACCAATCACCTCAAGTGTGCACCAGTACCTCTCCAATCCACTCAAGTACCGATACAGTACAAACACAGGCACAATACTAGTACCACGCATCTGTTCAGTCCCAAAGAGCTAGCAATAATTCAACTATCCAGCAAATGGGGTTGTAGCCCCAGCTCGGCCCTGTGCAACTTGACAGCTTGGGAATGATTCCACTGGAAAACAAGCAGCCTCCTTAGGTCAAAATGTGTGTGTGGGGGGTGTCACCTCTCCTCTGGTTAGGTCTGACAGAGGTTTTTCAGCTATCCCTGCATTTGTTGGTGTCCTGTCATGTTCTCTGTCCTCTCCAGCCTCTGGTATGGGGTAGAGGGGCAGGGACTTTTTTGCTGGGGGTTGGAGGTTAGGGGCTAGATTGCATCTCCTTGGTGCATTTTTAGACTAATGCATATTGCAGCACTTCTGGTAGCTAATTTTTTTGAAAACAGTTTATGGCCCCAATCACCAACACACACACACACACACACACACACACACACATATATTCAGATTTATAGGAGTCCTATAAAATGTTTTGAAGTTCCCTTGCTGGACAAATACCTGACAATGGCTGGGAAAGTAAACTTAAAAAGTTGTGGATGAAAAGAGTGGTGCATTTCTGGACTCACTGTTCCTCTGGTTGAGTTTTAGGATGAACGCTAATGCTCAGGACTCTTACTATGGGGTTAGCGGAATTGGTGATAATGGTACAAAAACGGTGCACTTCAGCAGTGTGACCAGTACAAGGACAATTATTCACAGGTATACGGAGGATAGCTATGAAGCGTGGCAGCAGGAGCAATACCAAGGCAGTCTGCTCTGCTTTCACACAAACAACCTGGGGTGGGGAAGCACAGCTGTTTTTCTGTTTTATTTTCCATGCTGTCATCCAATTTCCGCACTTTGACGGGGATACCGCAACACCTAGACATGTCCGTTATTGCCTTCCTATGTGCAGAGCAAGGATCCATTTTGTCACATCCGGGCATCTGAGTGGATGCCTGATGTCTGGCAAAACTACCCCCACTGACAACTACCATACAGCCTCAGGACACTCTGCAGGCAGGTAGGTAGGAGCCAGTCTAGCAGAATTATGCACCCTTGTGAAGATGCTAGGGGATGGGGACCTTGTGAAGATATTCGTATGCAGCAGATTCTCTCCTTTCAGATTCAAAGCATCTAACCCTAATTGTAATGTACTTACCCTAGTGAGTCACAAACCAAGAGTGGTATAGACAGGTGTAGCTTTTTCCTACTGGCTGTGTCTGTTAGGGGTATGCCCTATTACAGGAATTATCCTGTTTGGCCTGTTGACCCCAATCCCCCCTCTCTAGGCCCTGGCCCCTCGACATACCCTACAGGTTTCCCCTCCATGGCAGGGGCCCCAGCCTCGGTAGGCACCAGGATCCAGAGGAAGTGCAGGGAACCCAGGCCATCATATAGACGGGGATGTTATTTACCTGTTTTTCTCCCTTGGTTCCTCTCTCCTACCCATCGAGCAGCTTGACTGTACATAGCGACATCCTACAAAGGGAGAAAGCTCCGTTAGACTTCCATAGGGGTCACTACTGTACCAGTGCTCGACACCGGCCCTTAATGACAGCAACATACTGCTGAGCGGCAGCTGTTGCGGTCTGGCCTGCATCACGTCAGGGCATAACAAATTCACTCCAAAATTGAGATCACCTGTTCGGCAACGTGATACACTGCCGTGTGCCTTCCTAACAGAATACAAAGTGCTGAGGGTTGCTGGTAGGGCACCCCAAATACTGGACTAACAATGAAGATTCATGAGGCTTGTCTGTCCACCTATTGCAATTGTTGCCGGCAGGGGGCGCAACACACAGTGAAGTCTGATCTGGTCCATCCACCCATTTTAACTGGTAGTCCAGCAGGAGGCTAAGCACACAGTGGACTCTGAGCTGGTCCGTTCACCAGTTGTAACTGCAGTCCGGCACAGGGGCTCAGTGCTAATGGACTCTAGACTCTCTGTCCACCAGTTGTAACTGCTAATACAGCTGAGCAGCTCAGCACATGATGGTCTCAGAAATAGTTGGTCCAGCAATTGTAACTGCTAGTCCAGCATGGGGCTGTGCATTAATGGACTCATCTGTCCATCCATTGTAACTGTTAGTCCAACTGAGGAGCTCAGCACACTGTTAACTCACAGCCTTCAACAGCCACAGAAAGGACACAGGATTGCTAACACTTAATAAAAGTGTCATCAGCATACACTGCAGTTATTTATTTATCTAAAATGTTGGTAACCAGGAGGCACACTGAGCGAAACTCATTTCAAGATGTGACCGGAGAAAGGAAAAATGGGGGGACAAGTGAAACAGTCAGGTTACAATATAAATATGGTACACAATAATTAAAATAAAAGGTAATGAAATAACAATGATACATTTTGGCAAAAATTGCTAGACATTTACAGCACAAAGTTAGCATAGGAAGCCAGCTATAAAAGGGGAAACTAAGGGAGGCAGAGAAGGAGGGGAAGGTCATAGGGGGATGAGATGATGATTACAGTTGGCATTAGGAGACAGATGGGTTAGGGGAACTGGGGCACAGAAGGAGGCAAGGTAAGAAGGTGTGGAGAAAGAGATAGCCTCACTCCGGTTGCTGGGATGAGGAAGGACAGGAGCAAGAAAAAGGGAGGGATTGAGAACGGATACATTTTAGAGAGTGCAGGGAAGGAGATAAACGGAGTTTGGTAGAGAGTTTCAGAGGGAGAGGAGTCGGTAAGAGAAAGCTGCCTGACCTGAATTAGAATGGGGACATGGAAGAGAGAAGGTATGGGGGTCTCTGGAGCATAGCCAATAAGAGGAAGGGGATAGCGGTTAGGGGAGAGACCCAAACCAGAATTTGGGGATGAGAATGGTGGCATGGTGCTGGTGGTGTAAGTGAAGGGAAGGAAGGGGAAGGGAAAGGAAAGAGTAGAGGGAGCAGTGGCGTGGGTGGGGAGCATTGGTGGAAAAGCGACAAAATGCATTAAAAAGGGTGCCTAGTCTGGAGAGGGATGAGGCAGGGGCAGACCCAAAGACCACATTGGTGTAATCAAAAACAGAAAGGATCACTTTGGTAAGGAGCTCACGGCGAACCACAGGAGAGAGGGAGTCTTTATTTCTATACATGGCTCCAAGCTTAGGATGGAGTTTGGCATGGATATAGTCGATGTGTGAAGAGAAGTTGAGATGACTGTCCAGCTAGATGCCAAGATACTTGAACATGGAGACTACATCAAGGGAGATGCCAACAAGGGTAGAAAGGGGGGGGAGAGAGTTTGGCTAATTTTTGAGTGGTACCGAATGTCATGGATACGGTTTTCTTGGTGTTAACTTTCAGCTAACTTGTCTGGAACCAGCGTAACACTCCTGCATATGTTATTTGCATATTATCACATGATGCCCTATTTACAAAGTTGTCCTGTAGTAAGACACTCCAAAAGGTCAAATGGGTGACATCATCTTAGTAAAGGACTAGACTAACAATAAAGTTTCATGAGTGTTTGGTCTGTCCACCCATCGTTTTTGTTGCCATACAGGTATGGTGATAAAACCCCATTCCCTGTGACTCTCACCTTATGCACATTATAGAGGTTCCTCAGCCCAACTTTAAAGCAGCAGTGCAGTGAAATTGGGCAAACATTTGACCCTACCTTTTTTTCACCATAAAAGATTCCAGGCATCTTCCAATTTATTTTGGTGGTGCAATTTTCTAATTCCACCAGAATTTGAGTATTTTATAAATGTTTTAATTGATTTTTTTCTCAAGATAAAAAAAAAAAAGATGGCCACATTTTCAATAAAAATGACATTGTAGACCTGGTAAGGGTCAGGACAGAAAAATAAAACAAGATTCATGGTGAACAGCATAGGAGTTACCTAGATAAGTACATTTGACAGGTATGCTAATATTTTTCTTAATTGTCGCTGAAACTAGCTTTTTCAGAAAATCATTTTTCGTTGCACTACTGCTTTAAAACTCCAGGCCAAAATTAAAGGAGGTAAGCGTGTGCCTCATATAGTGCCAATGAATGTGGTGGTCAAATGCCTTCTCATGATGGCACTGTCCTTAGCCACAGGTAATGGGCTTTAAATTGCAAAAAAAGCAATTATTTAAATTGCCTGAGGTGACAATGTCGGGTTGTTCGGCCCTGACATCTGAACACCCAAACCTGGTGTGGTGCCAGCTACTGACAGAAAAGTAAACCATTTTAATAAGGAGGAGGCTTTGGTCCCCTAGAGAGGGGAACTACTGACACCACCCAGAGAAACAGACTTAGAAAGACAGGCACTGTATTTCACTAAGAAATAACCACTGGCACACAGAATTCTTAAGAATAAATAAGACTTTACCAAATAAATAAATAAATGAATACACAGTTCAGTAGAGATTGTTAACAATAAATAATATGCAGCAATTCACAAATGAAACTGTACAATTAACTAGGTAATGGAAATGCTCATCACTCTAAAACTTAGTATAACACCACACTAAAACTTTAGTATCATGCTTACCACTCTAAAACTTAATATATCCCTTACCACTCTAAAACTTAGTATAATGCTTACCTCTCTAAAACTTAGTATAACCCTTACCACTCTAAAACATAGTATAACCCTTACCACTCTAAAACTTAGTATAACCCTTACCACTCTAAAACTTAGTATAATGCTTACCACTCTAAAACGTGGTGTAATGCTTTCCACTCTAAAACTTAGTATAACGCTTACCACACAAAAGCTTAGTATAACGCCTCCCTATCTAAAACTTAGTATAACACTTACCACTCTAAAGCTTAGTATAACACTTACCACAATAAAACTTAGTATAATGCTTATGTATCTAAAACTTAGTATAGCACTTACCCCATTAAAACTTTGTATAAAGCTTGTCAGTCTAAAACTTAGTATAATGCTTATCACTCCAAAACATAGTATAATGATTTCCACTATAACACTTAGTATAATGCTCACTATTCTAAAACTTGCAATAATGTTTGTCACTCTATAATTGAGGACCATCCCCCACAGTCCACACAAGGATAGAAAGAAGGTTGGGTCTTATCTCTATCGGCCTAGTAAATTAAAGGCTATCTATAGTTGCTATGGCAATTGCCAGCCCTAATGAGACTTTTATGAGGGATCAGACCCACCTGGAAACTCTGGCCCCCACAGCCAATTGGCTAGGCACAGGGTGCATGTCTTAGCCCAACCCCACAGTAGAATAAGGACACCTTAACTACTGTTAACCACTGTGTCACACCATCTCCCCAGGAATCCTTCCCTGGGTGCCACCTCTCCCCACCAGCGTCTGACTGCTGCTAGTTTTGTAAGGGTACAAGTGTTTGTAGGTGTGGTGCATTGCTAGCTGACATGCTAGCCAAGTCTCTGCTGCTACTCACCTCTAGCGGACCTGTTACCTGGAGAACCACTGTTCCACAGGTGCCTGCTGGTAGGTCACCCTTCACTGATGGTCAGACTATCAGCTGATCCAGCCTGGGACATGTCTCTATTAGGCTGCTGCCCCTGTTGCTGACCAACCTATCAGCTGAGTCTGCTGGGCTCCAACTGGGGTGACTGCTGGCAGACCACACCATGTTGGCACTGGTAAAATTACCAACCAAACCTCCAAAAATGAATGGGGTGCCCAGTGACAGACTGCACCCATTCCACCACTAAGCAACCTGCTAGCTGAATCTGTTAGGGAGCACTTGGTGGCAGACAATGCTCCTTCTCTTCTAAGTGACTTGCTAGCTGATCCTTTGGATATCTGCAAGGTTCTGGGGAAAGCTGACCAATGATGCCAGACCCCTATGCTTGCCATCCAGGGCCCCCCTCTGTTTGCCACCCACGTCAACTGCTTTGCTTGGCTGTATGGCTCTTTGAGCCCTTAAAAGAGCTGCCAGGCAGGCTGGATTCTCCAGTGGCAGTGCTCCACCAACTGCCTCTGCTAGTCCCTTGGCTTTTTTGCTGCTACGAGGGGGCATGGCTGGTGGGCGGGGGGGGCCTCCCTGATTGGCTGGCAAAACAGAGATGTTGATTAGTTATTGAAATTAAGGGCTTGACTGCAAAACTAAGCAGCCTTGAAGACTGCCACTTAGCCTTCATGCACTTTCCTCTGCTCATGTGCAGCCACTGGCTGAACTACGATTCCTTATTAGCACTTGGTTGCATGCCAGAACTCTCCTGCCACAGGAACCAGGTTGTCAAAACTCACACAGTTGACTACATTAAAAAAAGGGAGAATTTCTCCCAGGATGGGGGGGGTGTCATGGAAGATAGAAAAAGTCCTTTAAGATCTATACACAAACACACACACACACACACCTATGAGTGAGCATTCCTGGGTGTGAGAGACCCAGAGTAGGAGTGCAGCAACAGTGTCAGCAGCATGCGTCCACAGCAGGAGAAGACTGAATTCAAGGAATCCTGGCAGCAAGACAAAAAGGTAACAGCAAGCATGGTGCAAGCAAGGTAAGACCACTTCACTGCTTGCTAGGGAAACAGTGTAACATGGAAATATATATACAGTGGGTTACCCAAGTCTGTGATGTAAGAGTCTGAATATCAGGAAGCTACCTCCCTACCTGGGGTAGGGCTTCCTTAATTGCTACCTCCCTATCTGGGACAGGGCTATGTTAATGACTACCTCCCTGTCTGGGGAAGGGCTATGTTAATGACTACCTCCCTATCTGGGGCAGTGCTTTGTTAATTACTACCCCCTATCTTGGTTAGGGCGATGTTAACTACTACTACCTCCCTATCTGATTTAGGGCTACTTTAACTGCTACCTTATAATCTGTGGTAGAGCTACATAGATTGCTATGGGGGACTGAGAAGCAGATTTTACGTAGCAGGCAGCAACCACACTAACTGGTGTAGAGTCTGAGGTTAAAATGGGCAGGAGGCCACAGAAACTCAGTTCCACCACCTCTTAAAAATTGTATGACAATACCACCACCTCTGTCATCTTTCTCCATTGCCTACTACAGGAGAGTTCTATCACTGAGAAATGACTGTCACTGACAGTATAGCCTAGAGGTTAGTGTGACGAGCTGCGAATGAGCTTGATACATCCAGCAGACCTGGGTTTGATTCCCACAATGTCCATCTGCATACTGTGTAACTCTGAACAAGTCACTTAACCTTCTCAGTGCTCCTGGGTCACTCCTGAAAACAGGCACTTGTGCTTAGCGGGCCTTATCCGGTTATCAAAGAATAAAATAAAAATGACAGTTCCACTACCTAGAAATCTAGATGTAAGAATTCTCCCATTTAAACCTTTCCAAGTTAACAATTGGGTAGGGTTATATAATCTGTTGTTGGGAGCACTGTGAAGCAGATAATAGAGCCTTGTACAACTTGGGCGGGATATTCAGACTGCGCCAGGTTGTGGCGCAAGCCTGGGCGCTGCGCAACTTGGATGCGCAGGGGTGTTGACAGGGTGATATTCAATGGAGCTGCGCCATGGCACAGCATCATTGAACATCGCACCTTGGCCACCCGCAGTCTGCATGGCGCAATGGCACTGCGCCAGAGCAAGTAGCCAGAGTGGAGCAGGGGGTTGCGCTAGTGCAAGTTCCGTTACGCTAGGCGCAACAACTGCGATATTCAAAAGTGCACATGTAAATGGGGCCATTTGCATGTCATTATAGCCCCATTTGCATGCAGGTCGCCCGATCCCGGTGACTTGTGCCTGGTGCCCTGCCAGGCTGCAGCCATCGGGGACCGGCACATTACACACCCGGCAAAGTGCCCCACTGCCCGATCACGGGCATTTGTGTAAAATAATCGTCCTATATCCCTGGTGGTCCAGTGGACCGCTTGCAGCCCGATCGCGGGCATATGTAATAAAGAAGACAGGTCCTATATCCCTGGTGGTCCAGTGGTACCCCGCTCCCCACACGGCCACTGAGCCCCAGCACCCCACTCCCCCCCGGTCAGCAGCTCACCACCCACCAGCCGCCCTGCCTTCCGCTGACTGACTGTGTACGGTAGGGCTGTACGCCCATTGGTCCTCAGAGTACAGACCATACCGTACTATACAGTGCAGATATGTGAATGATCCATTCACAAATCTGGACTGTGTATCAATGACAGTCTGTACGCCCATTGGCTCACGCTGTGGACCAATGGGCATACAGCCCTAACATACGCAGTCAGTCAGCGGGCAGCGGGGCGGCTGGTGGGTGGGGAACTGCCGCCCGCCACTGACCGGGGGGAGCGGGGTGCTGGGGCTCTATGGGCAGGTAGGGAGGGGGATACCACTGGACCACCAGGGATATAGGACCTCTCTTCTTTATTACATATGCCTGTGATCGGGCTGCGAGCAGTCCACTTGACCACCAGGGATATAGGACCTCTCTTTTTTATTACATATGCCTGCAATTGGGCTGCGAGCGGTCCACTGGACCACCAGGGATATGGGACTATTAAATATAACAAATGTCCACGATCGGGCATGGGGGGCGCCACCACAAAGGTGCCGCCGGAGCTCGGGTGGCCACCCACAGGTAGCAGCTGCTGTGTTGTGCCCTGCAATACAGCAGCTCACCTGTGGGTGGCCAGTAGTTGCTTTTTTTTTGGGCTCACCTGTGTGCAGCGCAGGTAGGGGTTGCGCATGCATGGGCTCAGCACATCCCAGGCTGAATATCGGGATGTGCAGAATATGCATGGGCACACACCCCCCCCCACCTGCTCATACATTACTGATGCGCTCCAGCGCACTGGGATTTGTGCCAGGCTCAATCCCACTTTGAATATCGCGCCGGGCACATCAGTGGGTTGCAACCCTTCTGAATATCCCGCCCCTAATGTAAAAGGTCAGTAATACTTGTGCATTGACTTCTGGTGATATCAGCACCAGGGATAGCTGCCTGGAGATTACCCAGCGCATCTTAAAGTCTTCTTTTCTGATGGGCCCATCCTTTATGCCACAACAGATGATTCACTTGTAGACCTGAAAGAATGGGGTATTGAACTGGTGAAACAACAGTAAATCAGGAAATGCACAAAGAAGGTGGTTAGACCCCTGCAACTAGAGTCAGTCCTGCTGCAGGAATGTAAGTAATAACTGCCAGCCATGCTATAAGGCATACAGGATTTGCTGCAATATTTTACAAAAGCCCCACCATGATTTCCTTCACTTTGACTGTCCTGTTCTTTCCTAAGGAGCTTCTCCTGGTCAGGACTGAGGTCCCCTGATTTTTGTGAGTTGAGGGACCTTGACTCCTGGATACTACCTAAGCATGCTTTGAGGTAACTCTGTTGTATTTACCACTCAGGATGTTATACTGTGACATTTACCATAATTGTTCACCTTGTTTTGCAGTCTGACTGTATCACTCTTTACCAGTTTTTGCCTGTGTGTTAGGAGATGGGCCTGAGGCCTTTCTTTGGTTCCGGGGGTCTCCCTTCAGGTCCTCCATGTTTAATGTAAGGCTGGCATTTTTGGGGCATTGTTTCTTGCTGGGGGTGGCCCGACACAAGTGTTGTAATGGTCTGAGGGCCGTGGGGATGCTGTCCTCTCCTAAACCATTGTTATGGAATGGCTACTTCTGTTATCAAGTAACAATTCACATTAGCCCCATCCTTGGCCTACTACCAGCATCTGCCTAACACTATGTGTTTGGTCCATATTGATTTACTCTGTTAAATCCAGAGCTGGTATATATCTATGTTTGGGGGACCTGGGTGGAACTCGCTTATCTTCTATGATTTTGTTCCTTAGAATTACTTAGCCTCAGTCATTGTGCCATTTCCATCACCTCATAAGTCAGATTAACACTTCATTTGGAAACTGAGGGGACTGGGGGGGAGGTGCAAAATGGAGCTGGAAGTACACCATCCACAGAGGCCATAACAGGACTATGTCCTAAGGTGAGTTCCATTGGAGGCATCCCTCTGCAGCAGACCCAGGCCCGCAGTGGGTGCGTGTCATCTTAACACCTACAGTTGCACAGTAGGTGCTTGTCTCTGAGAAGACACCTAGTTATAATGTTAAGTTTTTCACTGTTTTTGCTGTCTATCTGTGTATTACAGTATTATTTCTTCAGGGATATTGTCATCAACCACCTTATGCTAACCTCAGGGGCTGGGAAGGGGATCAGGGGAAATTTTATGGTCCATAATCATCTTGGCACACAAATGCAGTCGCTTAGGCAATGATGTATGATGGAATGTGGGTTGTGCTGGGATAACCTCACATTTGGGGTGGTTGGGCACAAGACCAGAAGCCAAGTGCATCCAACACCTCAGAAGTGAGGTTATTCCAGAATAACCCACACTCTGGAGAGCATTATTGCTATTATACCATGGCTCTTATTTATTAATACTGTGGGGACCAAAATGAGTACATGTAGATGGCTATTAGGCAGAGAACACGTGTTGGAACATCCCTATTATGTGTATGGACATCTGTTTTATATTATACAATGGTAACAACATTTTCTGGACTCTGATTGGTCAGTCTGGGGCTGGACCCGTGATGTTATCCCAGCACAACATCACGGGTCTAGTCTCAGCACTGTGAACCAGTGTCTACTGTCATCATTATGGAGCCGGCTCTCTTTTTTTTGCATCTCCTCTTAAGAAACAAAAATATTTTTCCACACTAATAAAAACATTCTTTAAAAAATGTTTTTTATATATAACAACAAGCCATTGTATAATAGAAATGATGCACTCAAGGGTGTGTGAAGTGCTGGGATAACGTCACTTCTGGGGTGATTAGTCGCACTCGGCCTGTGGCCTCGTGCCTAATTATTTATATTGTGGTGGGGGACAACATTTTTGTCAAGGCTAAAACATTTCATAATTAGGCAGAGAACAAGTGTGACGTTATCCCAGCACAACACACACCCTGTCATGCATTATTCCTTTAGTATCAGTTGTACAGTTTTATTTTTTAATTTTTTTGTTTTGAGGAAACACTCCCCATGTGAAAGCACTGCATCGTGGGTATGCAAATAATCAATTGTCTGGTATCACTGCAGTGTGTTATGCAATACAAGGTAATTAGTTATTTGCATACTCATGATGCAATGTATTCATATGTGGAGTGTTTCCTCATAAAAAATAAAACTGTAAAACTGATATTATAAAAGAGATGTTCCCGCACTATAAAGGAGATGTTCTGACACTTGTTCTCTGCCTAATTATGAAATGTTTTAGCCATGACAAAAATTTTGTCCCCCACCACAATATAAATAAATAACGTTTTTATATGAAACTAAGCTTGTGCTTCTATACTTCAATTCAAGGCATCGAACTATCTTGGTAAAAGAGATTATGGCTGGTTATTCAGTATGCTATGCAATCATCTATGTGTTTGGATTTGATGCTGTGAGACTGAGCTCAGATAACCTCACTACAACAAGCACACACTGCCCAATCAGAGTCCAGGAAATTTTCTTGCCACTGTATAATTAATATTTGCGCCCTTAATGTAAAGGGTATCAACAATGCAGTAAAATAAGCAACAGTATTACAACTGAAACCTGGTGTAATGATAACCACGACTGGGAGTTGGCCATACCTGGCTACAACATATTCAGAAGAGACAGGACAGGCAGGAAGGAAGGGGGAGTGGCACTGTATGTGAAAAATGACATAAGGGCCACAGAGATCCAGGAGGAACAAAATGGGGGAGAGATACTGTGGGTTAAGCTGGAAAGGAAAATGGGGCCAGCCATCCGCACAGGTGTGGTCTATAGACCACCAGCCCAGGAGGAAGAAACAGATAAAGGAGCTGATGCTAGCCATCCAAAGGATGGCAGACAAAAGTGAGGTAGTACTGGTTGGAGACTTCAATATTCCAGGCGTGGACTGGAGCATCCCAGCAGCAGCATCAACTAGGAGCAGATTTATCCTGGACTCCCTTCATGGTGCCTTCCTCAAGCGACTGGTCATGGAACCAACTCGGCAGAAGGCAATACTGGACCTTGTGCTCACAAAAAGGGACAGTGTGATGGGGGTAACAGTGGGGGAGCACCTGGGGAACAGTGACCACCAGTCACTGTGGTTTGAAATCACAGTAAGAGCAGAACCAAACCACACAAAAACACGTATCCTGGATTTTAGGGGGGCAGACTTTGGGAAAATGGGGAGATACTTGAAAGAGGCATTAAGGGGAATGGGGCAGGAATCAGGGATTGAGGAACAGTGGGCAGTATTTAAAATGGGGATTAAAAGAGCAACATAATTATGTATTAAGCAGGTTAGCAAGAGGAAAAGGAAGAGGAGACCATTATGGTTTTCCAAAGAGGTAGCAAAGAAAGTGAAAGCCAAAAAGATTGCATTCAGGCAATACAAAAAGACACAGGCAGAAGGGGATAGGGAGAAGTACCAGGAGAAGCAAAGGGAGGCAGGGAGGTCAGTAAGGGAAGCCAAAGCTCAGACAGAAGAACACATTGCAAAATCAGTGGGTGAGGGGACAAAACCTTTACAGGTACATAAGTGAAAAAGAGGCAAAGGAGGGGATAGTGAGACTGAAGGGGAGGATGGGGGCTGTGTGGAGGATGACAACAGTAAAGCTGACATATTGAACAGGTATTTCTGCTCAGTCTTTACTGAGGAAGAGGAGGGTAATGGGTCTGAATGGAGTAAAAGGGGTGAGAATGGTGCAGAAATGCACAGAAGTCCCTTTACACGAGAAAGGGTCCTGAAGGAACTGGAAGTAATAAGAGTTGATAAAGCAATGGGGCCAGATGGGGTGCACCCCAGGGTCCTTAAGGAACTAAGAGAGGTGGTGGCTGAACCTCTGTCTATCCTGTTTAGCCGATCACTGGAAACAGGGGAGGTACCCAAAGACTGGAGGATAGCAGATGTAGTCCCCTTATACAAAAGTGGGAACAAAGAGGAAGCGGGGAACTACAGACCAGTCAGCCTCACCTCGGTAGTGGGGAAGATTATGGAAGCACTACTGAAGGAGAGTTTGGTGGAACATCTGGTTGTCAATGGACTACAGGGCCCAAGGCAGCATGGTTTCACCAGGGGGAGGTCATGTCAGACCAACCTCATTGAATTTTTTGACTGGGTGACTAGGGAGGTGGATCAGGGGAGGGCAGTAAACATGGCCTATCTGGACTTCAGCAAGGCCTTTGACACTGTGCTACATAGAAGACTATTGCACAAACTGGGGAATATGGGTGTGGGCAGGACAGTAGTGTAGTGGGTAGGTAACTGGCTGGGTGGCAGGACACAGAGGGTGGTGGTAAATGGCTGTCAATCCACAGAGGGAAGAGTGACCAGTGGGGTACCACAGGGATCAGTGCTGGGACCGGTCCTATTCAATATCTTCATCAGTGACATTGCACAGGACCTAGAAGGCACAATTTCACTGTTCGCTGATGACACAAAGCTCTGTAATAGAGTAGACACACCAGAGGGTGTAGACAGAATGAGAAGGGACCTGCAGAAACTTGAAGAATGGTCAGGGGTTTGGCAGTTGAATTTCAATGCAAGGAAGTGCAAGATAATGCATATGGGGCACAAAAACCCTGGCACAATATATCAGTTGGGGGGTGAGGATATAGCATGTACCAAGCAGGAAATGGATCTTGGGGTTATCATCTCTGATGACCTCAAGGCAGGGAAACAGTGTGACAAGGCAGCAGGTAAAGCAAATAGGATGCTGGGATGCATAGCCAGGGGCATCACCAGCAGGAAAAGGGAGGTCATAATTCCACTATACAAGACACTAGTGAGGCCCCACCTGGAGTACACTGTACAGTTCTGGAGACCTTACCTATGTAAAGACATAGACAGGATAGAGAAGGTTCAGAAGAGGGCAACAAAGATGGTGCATGGATTGCATCACAAGTCCTATGAGGACAGGTTGAAGGAACTCAACATGTACTCCCTGGAGGAAAGGAGGGAGAGAGGGGATATGATAGAGACATACAAGTATCTTACAGGGAGGAACAGGGTGCAGGAATACACTATTTTTAAGCGAAAAAGATGTTCCAGGACTAGACGGCATAGGATGAAGTTGGAGCGAGGACGATTCAGAGGAAACGTGAGGAAGAATTTCTTCACAGAACGGGGTGGACAAATGGAACACCCTGCCAGAGGAAGTGGTGGGGGCTGAAACAATCATGGGATTTAAGAATGCATGGGATAGACATAAAGGAATTCTGGAGGTCAGGGGTAAGGGGCAACAGACTTCTTGGAAAACATAAACTGAACTTACAAGCTCAAATGGGCAGACTGGGTGGGCCATAGGCCCTTATCTGCCGACACTGTCTATGTATCTATGTAACAGTTGGCTAGGAGAACCTGTGATATAGAAATGCTGCAGGAAACTTAATTCTCTTTTCTTGAACACCAGAAGTTGAGAAGGAGCTGGGCAGGGATGGTGTTTGCAGATGCCCACCCAGGGAGAAAAAGGTGGCGGTGATTATTTTAATTTGAAAGGGCTTACCCTTGAAGGTAACACACACATATCTGAGGAAAAAAATGGGAAGCTAATAATTGTGTCAGGAACACTATGGGAGCAACCTCTTCATCTGGTTTTGATATATGGTCCCACTCCCCCCACCCCAGACAGATTTTTTCTGGAATGCCTTCACTAAAGTGGCACAATTGCTGGCAGGCCAGGTGATCTGGGGTAGGGACTGGAACTGTGTAGAAAATTTAGCTTTGGACGGGTCCTAATGCCCACAATGCACCACTAGAAAATGTTCCAGACTCCTGCATACACTACTGAAACAGGGAGAGCTCAGAACCCAGGGGTTAAAAATGTCACCTTCTACTCCCCTCCATGACACATACTCTCACATAGACAGATGTCATACGCAGAAGCAATGGGGGTTCACAATTACAGCTATGACAATCCAGCCAATTAGCATATCAGACCACTTTCTGATCACCACGGTGTTGGATTTGGGACCATCCCCCCCACAAAAGTCAGTGGCATTTAAATGAAGGCTGTCTTAATGATGAGGTGTTCCAAAACAAGACAAAGGAAGTGATTCAGAACTACCTTAGGGAGAATTCAGTTGGGGAGACTAAACTGAAATATGTGTGGGAAAGGCTGAAGACGGTTCTTAGAGGGCATTTTATTGTGTATGCTGCCTATGAGAAGAAACAGAGTTGGGGGATGCAGGTGAAGGCAGAAGAGGAATTCGGGGAGCTAGAGGCAGAACATAAGAGAACTAAAGATCCTACCTTATCACTATGAATTCAGAAGGTGAGGAAGGAAGTCAACAAACTAAGACTGAGGAAGGTGGAGAATATCTTATGTTCCTAAATCAGAAATATTATGAATGCGGGAATCGGGCACATCGTCTTCTAGCTCTCAGACTTAGGAAAGAAGAGGCGGACAGGGATACGAGTTCACTGCAAAAATATGTCACTCACTCAGAGCAGACTGTGGCAGAATTTTAGGAATTGTACACAAACCTATATTCGGCAGAATCCCATATAGATATCCCAGAAGCCACTCAGGAAACCCTTAGAAACCTACAGCTACCACAATTCATGGATGAGTAAAGGGAAGAGCTAGAGAGGCTTTTCTCGGTCCTGAATTAGGTCTTATGATTAAATCCCTTAACACAAGCAACGCACCAGGGCCAGACAGCTTTGTAGCTGAATTTTACAAACTATTCAAGGGCGAGCTGACACCAGCACTGGCCCAAGTTTGTAATCTGGCCCATGAGGAGGGAGAGATCCCTGACACCTGGAAAGAAGCCATAATTACAGTGTTGCCCAAGTTGGGGAAAGACAGCACATCTTGTGGGGGTTACCACCCTATTTCATTATAAAATCAAGATGAAAAAATGTTTGCAAAAGCAATTGCCAACAAGATATAAAAGATTATAACATCGCTGACACACCCCAATCAAACTGGCTTCATTCTAGGTCATCATATCCAAGACAACGTAAAACAGCTACTAAAATGTTATTTCAGCCTGTCAAAGGCTGCCTCGGGGGAGCACAAAGTGAAAGTGACAGTAGACGCCAAGAAGATGTTTGACTGCCTTAATTGGCAGTTTTTAGATGCCGTACTGCAAAAGATTAACTTGAGAGATAAGGTATGGACCTGAACTGCAGCCCTGTATGCATGCCCCAAAGCCGGAATTAGGGTTAATGGCATGCTATCAGACAGAACTATTATCCAGAGGGGCACCAGACAAGGGTGCCCCCTCTCCCCACTGCTTTTTGTGCCATCCTTGTAGCCGCTAGTGGAAACCCTGTGAACTTCCCAGTAGATAGAGGGTATCAGACTGGCAGGGGAAGAGATCAGAGTCTCGCTATATGCAGATGACACCCTTTTAGCTATTAGCAACCACTCTGTCAACGTTCCAAAGGTCCTAAATAGTCTCATGAAGTTTGGGAAAGCCTCAGGCTACAAAATAAATAAGGATAAGATGGAGATAATTAGGCCGGCCCAGTGGTGCTGAGGGTTGAGGTGCTGGGTGCTACAACTCACGCCACTCCGGCAACCCAGGTTTTGGAACGAGTTCAGGGCACCAGGGGTTGGCAAGGGAGGAGAGGATTGAGTGTCCAGAGGACTGCTCTTCTCTCCTGGGCTGGGTTGCTAGGGGAGCATCACTCTGTAGTGGCCTCTGGTGGAGACTGGTGGCAACATAGAAGCGGTGCCGCAGAAAGGGAGGGACACAGCGGATGTCAGCACCATCGGTGCACTGACATCATTGCACATCTGCATCCCAGGGGGACACCATACATGCAAAAAACCCTGTACACGACAGGATGATGCCTCTGACAGGGTCCTGCCTGCCACTACCAAACAAAGCCCGTCTTGAGGGCAGGACCTAAGGGTGACAAGTTCTCTCTTTCTCTCCCTCCATTCCAGACTGGGGAGGGGCAAGCCACAGTCCTGCCTGCTTCGCCGAGGTCATGGGGGAGGCTGGCGGTTGGCGGGTATGAGACCCTGTGTATCAGAGCTGACCAGGGGAACAGCTCCCCAGTTGTGACATGGAAGATAAACAGAGCTTAGAAAAAAAAAAAAGATGAAGATAATGTTATTAGGGGCTCCAGTGACACCAAAATTGCAGAACTACAGTAAGTTGAAATGGTCCCCAAGAAGCTTTAGATATCTGAGGGTATGGGTTACTAAGGAGATCCCTAGACTATACCAGCTTAAGTATCACAAATTGGTAGAGAAAATACAGAGTGATTGCCAGAGATGGAGGGAGTTGCCTTTAACAGTGGGTGACAGAGTAGAAATTGTCCGCATCACGAATGTGTTGCCCAGCCTTAACTTTCTATTTTCAGCCCTACCAATAAGAATACCTACACAAATGCAGAAACAATTGCAAAAGACCTTGGCTGCCTTTGTCTGGGGAGGAAAAAAAAAAGCGAGAGTAAAATAGTCACTCACGATGGCCCCCAAAAAACAAAGGGGGTCTTGGGGTTCCAAAACTGAAAACTTATTATTGGGCTACATAGCTCCAGAATATAGTTAAAATTAACCTGGGACCTAATGCTTTAACTTGGACCCCCTTAGAACAAGACTCAGATATGGATTTGTGGGTTGCTGATATACCCTTTGCTAAGTGGGATATTTCCCTACCTATACTGAAGAATGGATGGATGGATGAGCTCCACACAAATAAATCCAATTTCTACTATTTTATTCAGTTAAATTCACACAGTCGTAAGAGGGCGACGTTTCATGACAACATCATTTCATCAGGTCTGCTGTGTTGCAAGTCTGTTAAATAATAAACCTATAATCTCCAATGAATATCTATTAAAAATCTTTTGGAAAAAATAAAAAAAAACACCCTAGTGCTCCCAACAATCCACTGTCAGTGCTAAAGCCCTTTCATCAATCTGACGTCAGTCCCTGCCACCCACCATTTAATGCTAACAGTTCCAGCTCTATTGTGCCAGTAAACCACTAACAGAGCACACAGAATACTATACCCCTGATGACTGAATAGGTCATGTCTACACTCATATATGACATACAATCCCTTCCATTTTTTACATATATACATGCTTAATTGATTGTAAAAGACTTATTTTTATGTCATAACCAAATTTCAGTTCCTTTTAAGTCCCCCCTTTAATCAAGTCAATACAGCCCTTTGTAAGTTATTTACAAAAAAAGAAGAAAGTTCCTTTAACTCCTCATATCTCATATAATTTTTTTTTTCCTTTAAATTGATTTCATTGAGTTCTGTCCTAAAATAATTAGAAAAATACAATCTTTATAGTAACATTGACAAAGTAATGTGACTGTGATAATTATTCTTTTTTTAATGTGGTGAGGATATAAAAAAGTTCAGGAAATGTGCATACCTTGCAAAATAAATCACTTTGCTTAGCAGACCAGTACCGTCCCTACTGCCATTTCACGTTTAGTAGCTGTACCAGTACAGTCCTTACTCCTATTTGATTCTGTAACAAGAAAGGCAAGGATTTATCAGTAAAGTGTATGTGATGGTTGATATTCATATACATAAGCTCTTGAACCCCATAATACATTTTTTAAGTTACTTTGTAGTTAACAGGGAACTCTTATTGCTACCCTGTCATCTCCCTCTGTGCTACTGTAGCTCTGCAAATGGCCCTATTCTGGGACTTCTGTAGCAATGGCAGTGGATGGTGCTGCTGCAAGACGTCATTTGTGCATCACACCTCCCCATCACAGTGCAATATTCAAAATACGCATGCACTGTAAGGAGACAGCAGGATGGCAATGAGAGTTCCTTTAACCACAAAGTAAGTTAAAAAAATTATAAAACAAAAATGGCTGTTGGCTGCCATACCAGACCTAGAGGCCTGGACCAAAACTTGTAAGCAGATCCAGAAAATGGATGAACTCACAGCCCTCCTTCAACAGCAAATAGATAAACACACAGGCAGATGGTTACCATTCATAGACTATATAGCCAACCGGGAAGGAATAGACACCCTAGAAACACTAGCCAACCTAGCATAGATAAAGATTTGGACAAACCTGCTGGCCCGACGGCACAGCAGCAAGGTGTCTGTCTGTGGCACCGACATTCCGGGTTTGAGGATGGACCCGGGAGTCAGAGGGCCAGCTGGGGGGAGAGGGATCAAGAGTCCTACGAACTGCTCTCCCTCTCCGGGGGGAAAAGTGTCCGGCGCAATGAGGACCCCTGGCAGAGACTGGGGGTCCCACACAGCCGACACCACATGTTTCGGGGGGGGTGGATGCTGGCATTATTGCATGTCCCGGCCCCTAGGGAAAAAAACTACTGAAAAATCTCAGCCACAAAAGATAGCCCAGCTCTGCCGCCGCTCCCCACTCAGACCGTTGTCCGCTGGGGGGCAGTTCTGTTCCCAAGACCCCACCTTGGGGGGAAAGCCAGGGCTTCATGACCCATGTTCCCGAGGAAGGGTCTCCTGCCCAGTGGCCCCATCCAGAAGGGGAAGCCTGGAGATGGGGGGAGCAGTAGGTGGAGTCGGGGACCGGAGACTTTGGCCCCCCCCAAAAAAAAGAAAGATTAGGACAAACCTGAACTCACATGAGTTCCAAGGAAAGCAATCCCAAGGCAGAAACATGGATCCCACCCACAAAAGTCCCAGAGTCTTAGAAATTACGTAAGCAACAAGATATGATTTGAATTAGATAACTTGCACAACACCCTGAAGAACCCGTTTGTTGATGTTGTTTTTTGCTCCCTTTTTTTTCTTTTGCTTTTTGGGAGATTTGGACCAGTGTAAAGCCTTAGCTTGGGACAGCTGTTTAATGTGTTCATCTCCTTGCCTCTTTCTTTTTTGTTACGCATGTTAGTCCTCGACTGTTATGTATTGTCTGTACTTGTTGTCATTTCATTATTGAAAAATGTTCAATAAACTTCAATTAAAAAAAGAGGGGGCACTGTGGAGCAGACTGCATGCATATGTAGTTTAGAGCAGTGCTGTTTCACCACCGGCAATGAAGCTCAAGATTGCACTTATTATCAACTGAAACCAAGCTCCAATCGACCTTTGGGATAGAGCCAGGGGCCAGAAATCATAATGGGTCCCAAGAAAGATCAAAAGCACCAGCATCAGGGACCGGACGCCTTCTTGTCCCATTTCTAGTATGAGGGGATCGGGGCCTGCTCAGCTGGGTGGCGCCTCGGGATTGGACCTCCCTGTGACCCAGATCCTTGCCTTGCTCAAGCAGATTCAGAGCACTGGTGAGGAAACTAATAAGTGTCTAGCCACAATGGAAGCCAGACTATTGGAAACTGACTCCAAAATTAAGGAACACATGGTGGCAATCCAAGGGCTTACTGAAGAGACAACTCATCAGGCAGACCTGGATGCTTCATTTGTTCGGGACTTGCATTTCCTTTAGCCAAAGTAGAAACCCTGGAAAATTTTCACCGGAAGGCAAATGTCAGAGTGGTGAGAGATGGAGTTCCTCCATGGTTGGTGGGTGCTAAGGACCTTATTCCTACTTTGCACAGAATGACCTTTATTGACCTGCAGCTGTTGTCTGAGCTTTGATCATTCCACAGCAG